>VZRS01000726.1:20943-176081 GCA_013398055.1 Ifrita kowaldi
GCCGTCCGCCCCCTCAGCGCTGCCGTCCGCCCTCAGGAGACGAGGGGAGCGGGGAGCAGGGCACGGCGGAGCGGCAGGCGCAGTGTGTCTCTGCCGACACCCCGGAACCCACAGCTGCCTCCCGCCAGTGGTCCGTAGAATCACAGAATCATTAAGGTTGGAAAAGACCTCTAAGGTCATGAAGTCCAACCATTCGCCTAACACTATCAGGTCCAGCATTAAACTATGTCCCTAAGTGCCACACCTGCACATTTTTTGAACACTTCCAGGCATGGTGATTCCACCACTTCAGAGCCTGACCAAGACTGAACTCAGCAGCTACTGGTTTATCTGTCCCCAGATCCAGCTCAGAACGTCATCTGGTTAAAGACTAGGTTTTCGTGATAAAGTGATAAAAAATGCACAAATTACCTTACTGATTACCAGCCATGTGACTGCGACTGTGCAACCGCCACCTCCTCACACGGGCAGGGGGACAGCGAGCAGCCTGCACACACAGCACCCAGCGCCCACAGCCTCCTCTCCCCACGCCCACGAGATCCCACGGCGGCTCAGCACGGACAGAGGTCCTGCCGCTGCCCCGGTCGTCCCTCTTTGCAGAGGGGGTCTGAGCAGGGAGGCCAGGGCCGCATCCCACTCAGACACCACCCTCCAGGGTTCTCTGACAGCACAGGACTTCAGTCATTTGTTGGCCAGATCATTCCATATGTTAGTGCCAATAAAATAAATTTCCTGTCTGACCTTGAGGAAGCCACTGGATTTTGCTGTACCTCATTTTACCCCTTTATAAACCAGAGCTAAATACTTTTTACAACTGTATAATAACGCTGTAAAAATCCACTGCTGTTTCCATTGTGCTCATGTCTGAATATCCCTCCTTTTGTACCACGTTATCTAATTTCTGTCCCCTAATTAACTCACCTGCTACTCCATCACCCTTTAAATATTGCTTAGAGAAGGAAACAAAGTCTCTGTGAAGAAACAAATAAGCTTTTCTCAAAGGCTTCTCAAAAGCCTTTCTCCTAAACATTGTCCATTGGGATCTAAGTGATGCTGGGGAGCACTGGTATCATCACCATCTGCTGAGGTGCAGCACCCAAATGGGGACAGATACAACCATCCCCACAGTCCTGGGACAGACACTGCTCTGGCAGCCACTGGCGTGCCACACCGTCAGTGTTCATGCACAGTCAACTTCACAAGAAGGAAAAGGATTAGCAGCACTTCTGGTCAAAGCAAAGGAGATAGCACGAGTTCAAAATGACTTTCCCGTGACCACACAGGAAATCTGCAGTGAGATGGAGGGTATGACCGGAGACTTGTGACCACGGCTCACGCTGGGCACAGCAAGGGGCCACCCATTCAGCAGTGGTGGAAAGGCACATGCACATGCTTCTGAGATATGGATACAGAGTGAGCTTAATGCCTTTCCTTGGCATAACCCATCTGCAATGTTGCTGCAACTGGCCTAAAAGGTGAATTAGAAGTGAACTCTGTCTCAGCACTTGCATTGGATTTCTTTGCTTTGGACTTCATTTCTCATACGCAGAGCATTACTTAAACCTAGTGAACTGAATTTTAAAAAGGAAATAAATTCTTGTGCCTACTAAAAAAACCCCCAACAACCCAAANCTTCCTGCAAACGCGGGCCGAACGCGGGCAAGCCGCGTGAGGGCCGCGCTGTGGCGGCGGGGGCGGCCGGCCGGGCCTGCCCGCTCCTCGGGCGCCATCTCGTGGCCAAAGGCCGCGGAGCGAGCAAGGCCGGGCCGTCCGCCCCCTCAGCGCTGCCGTCCGCCCCCTCAGCGCTGCCCTCCGCCCCCTCAGCGCTCTCAGCGCTGCCGTCCGCCCCCTCCGCGCTGCCCTCCGCCCCCTCAGCGCTCTCAGCGCTGCCGTCCGCCCCCTCAGCGCTGCCNCACACACAGCACCCAGCGCCCACAGCCTCCTCTCCCCACGCCCACGAGATCCCACGGCGGCTCAGCACGGACAGAGGTCCTGCCGCTGCCCCGGTCGTCCCTCTTTGCAGAGGGGGTCTGAGCAGGGAGGCCAGGGCCGCATCCCACTCAGACACCACCCTCCAGGGTTCTCTGACAGCACAGGACTTCAGTCATTTGTTGGCCAGATCATTCCATATGTTAGTGCCAATAAAATAAATTTCCTGTCTGACCTTGAGGAAGCCACTGGATTTTGCTGTACCTCATTTTACCCCTTTATAAACCAGAGCTAAATACTTTTTACAACTGTATAATAACGCTGTGAAAATCCAGTGCTGTTTCCATTGTGCTCATGTCTGAATATCCCTCCTTTTGTACCACATTATCTAATTTCTGTCCCCTAATTAACTCACCTGCTACTCCATCACCCTTTAAATATTGCTTAGAGAAGGAAACAAAGTCTCTGTGAAGAAACAAATAAGCTTTTCTCAAAGGCTTCTCAAAAGCCTTTCTCCTAAACATTGTCCATTGGGATCTAAGTGATGCTGGGGAGCACTGGTATCATCACCATCTGCTGAGGTGCAGCACCCAAATGGGGACAGATACAACCATCCCCACAGTCCTGGGACAGACACTGCTCTGGCAGCCACTGGCGTGCCACACCGTCAGTGTTCATGCACAGTCAACTTCACAAGAAGGAAAAGGATTAGCAGCACTTCTGGTCAAAGCAAAGGAGATAGCACGAGTTCAAAATGACTTTCCCGTGACCACACAGGAAATCTGCAGTGAGATGGAGGGTATGACCGGAGACTTGTGACCACGGCTCACGCTGGGCACAGCAAGGGGCCACCCATTCAGCAGTGGTGGAAAGGCACATGCACATGCTTCTGAGATATGGATACAGAGTGAGCTTAATGCCTTTCCTTGGCATAACCCATCTGCAATGTTGCTGCAACTGGCCTAAAAGGTGAATTAGAAGTGAACTCTGTCTCAGCACTTGCATTGGATTTCTTTGCTTTGGACTTCATTTCTCATACGCAGAGCATTACTTAAACCTAGTGAACTGAATTTTAAAAAGGAAATAAATTCTTGTGCCTACTAAAAAAACCCCCAACAACCCAAACACGAAACGGGTCTTTTGCCTTTTGTGAGAGTCATCTGCAACACACAGCCACGGAGGGTCTGTCCCCTGTGTGTGCTGTGCGCTGGCAGCAGCCAGCAGCAGTTCCAAGCAGGAACTGATTTCACTGGTTTCACCAAAGGTAAGTGCATTAGCACAGATCCCTGCCTAAGATGTCAGAGAAGTCAGGGCAAACAGAGGAGACACACAACAGCTTCAACAAGAAGGCCAAAGGTGGCAGCAGAGCCGTGGGGCTCTACTGGGATGGCAGGGCGGAGATTGCTCAGCAGTGGGTGTAATGGCAGCATGTTCACAGTGAAGACCACAGATGTCCTGTGCCCGGGACATAAAGATTCTTCTATCCCCATAAAAATGGAAAAACTTATTTTGAAGGGCAGGGGGGAGGGGAGCAGAGAGATGTAGAAACAAATGGGTTCAAACAAAGTTTTATGAGAAGAGCTGGAGTGCACTCAGCCTGTAAAAGAGCCCATGGTAGTGTCAGGCCACCACTGGGTAAAGCTACTTCATGATGGCATATAATCAGGTTTTATGAGAGGGATCACTGTCAACAGGTGATTGAATAGCTTTTTGCATGATGGACCTTGCCAGAGATCAGCAGGGGGAAAGACAGAGACAGCCATTTACCTTGACATGCTTCTTCCACACAAGCCAAACTAATTGCACACGTCAAAAGGAAAAGGCAACGCATGGCTTTCATCCGCTCCTGATAACGATCAGATAGGGCTCTTCCTGTCTTCTCCAGCAGCCCTTCCTCCAGCATAGCATGCAGAGGAGGAACAAAATACAGCTTTGAAGGTCAGGTAATGGCCTAATTAAAGCAGAATTCCAACTCCAACACTGTGGCCCTGCCCTTTTAAAGCACAGCACTGGGTCAGGCTGTCAGTTGTGGTTTAGTGCACTGGTGCTGTTAGCACACTCCTAGTAATATGCTCTTTGGCTAAACGTGGGTCTTTTGACAAGGGGGTTTCTAAATAATTGCAGCAAGTGCAAAGAGACACATGTTAATTTTAAAGCAGTTACTGCCCTGTGAAGGGTCCCTACCCCCAACCCTGCTGGAGATGGGGAGAGCTTTCAGAGGTCATGAGAGCAGGTCTCCCCTTCAAAAACCAAAGCACGGAGTGGGTAGTCAGGGATGAGGAGGACTCTGGCCTTTACAACAATGGTTAGGCAGAGTTTAAATCTGTTACTTGCCCAGAGTCCCAAAAAAGTGTGCAGTGGTCCTGTAGGTAAGGAAAGCCCTAGGAGCATCACTCTCTAAAACAGATGTGATGCTCTAGCCCTCAGCTTGCACAAGCATGTATTTATAGCCCACTGGTATTTCTTCCGAGTGTAGGGGGAGGTAATATTCTTTTTGACAGCGTTACTGCATGGCAAGGGCACAGGTGCTCTTGGGCATGTTTTCAGTTAGACATCGGCCTGAATGTATAGCAAAAAATGAAAAGGTTTTTTTGGCATGATCTCAATCCAATAGCCTCACGCCTTCACTTTGTATGACTAGTCCTTACCTTCACTTCATATGACTAATCCTTGCTAGGGCAGGGAAAGATGCTTACTTTCTTTTTCAAAATGGAGTAAAATAACCCCTCTTTACCCTGTTAAATATTAATGGAGTTTGGGCAAGAGGGATGTCAGTCTGGGAACAAGTGTGCAAGTTCTATCTAATATGATGCTTTCTGTGTCTCCCCAATTCCTTCCACCGGATGCATACCTCACCTCAAGGCTAGCTGAAGACAGGGCTCTGAAACACCCCTGCTCCCAACAGCTACAGATGTCCAAAAGGATCAGATCACCTTCTCTGATCTTTTTCTCCTTGTTTTTTAAAGTGGTTAATGTAGCAGGCAAACAAAGACGGTAATTGTGACATTTCTTTTCTCCAATCACACAAAACTTCAGAAGCAAGAATGGGACCTGGGGGGAGACAAGCAGGCGCAATTGCTGCGTTGTAATCCCCTAACGCTGCCAGCACAGACAGCTGTTCCTGTTCTGACTCTTTTCTTAATCAGTCAAAGTAGTTCATTCCAACTTTCAGAAAGTAGTTGTATGTTGCTTTATTTCCCACTTCAGGGCCTAGGATTCATTCTGGAGTCCCAAATAACATCATCTTGTTCCCTGATACAGCCAACAACAGCAAGTTTGAGGGATTCATAACTCATGACCAGTGCTGCAAATACAGCACTCCCCTGACACCCACACCTGTTCTTTGACCCTTCATGGTACCTGAAATGTGACAGGCAAGTTCAAAAATTAAATTCTGTATTAAGACATAAATTATTACTTTATTATAATAAAATGCTAGAGGTTAGTACACATTAATTTGGAACATTAGTCATGCCAAGAAGAAGATTAGCCACGCCATATGGGAAGAAGATTAGTGAAAAGACATAGGAGGAGCCTGTGCAGGACTCAGGAGGTCTGAATTCCTGGCTCCTCCATAATGTTCCTGCCTAGCTGTAGCCAAATCAGATATACCAACACCACTGCCATATTTGCAGGCACCACACTCTTGGCTTAGGAGTGCAGTGAAATGCCCGATTTTGCTGTTATCCCAGCACAAATCAGTATCAAAATACCTCAGCAGGCAGACCCAACCGGTCTAGGTCTTGTTCCTCCAAACTGTTCCTATTTGCTGTGCCTGACAGCTGGCAGTAGCAGAGAGGGGAATCCAGCAAGCCATTCCCTCCTGGGCACAGGGCAGCCCTGCCAAGGCACCAGCCGGCCACACTGTAGCTGGGCAAGGAGTGAGGCTGCACACAGGCAGCTGCAGGGGTCAGAAGATGCAGCTGCTCAAGACAGGTAAACCCCATCAGTGTTACAGTGCCTTGTTTCTGACACAGGATAACAGTGCCAGATGTTCTAACCAAAACATTATAAAGGATACGGGAACTTTATTTGATACTACCCAGTAGTAAGTAGATATTCTGGCAGCCACATGGCAACACCTCTTACCAACATAGGCTTCCTTTGGATCTGCAGTGCCATTGCTTTATGTGCCAATAAAAACATTTCTGTGCAATAATACTAACACAGCGCTTTATCTAATTGATCTACAAAGAACAAGCATCTATACTGCCCCAAAACTGGTAAAGAAACTGCTTACCTGATGGAGGTGCTTTTCTCTAATGGATAGATGATGATGACAACAGGTGGCCAGAGATGAGTGGAAATACGAGATGTGCAAGATGCAGCAATTCACCTCTGGCATCTGTGTTTGTCTACTTGCTTTGCACGTGCAGGGTGAAACATCTGTCTCTGATGAGTAACTGTGGGGAAGTTACTTAAACTCCTCAGTTATGCTCTGTGTCATCTGAGAGACTGGAAAATCATAATTCCTAAAACCCGACACCAGTATCCTGCAACTAACCTTTCTCCTGCCTTTCAATAGACAAATCTTTGCCCAGCAGTCAGTTTTTACCATCTCTTGGATATTCTTCACAGAAATTTGAGACATCAACAAATGCTAATAAATCTCATTATTTGATGCATTTATTGAGAGTTGATGCATCAGCAGATGAAGTCTAGAAACCAATCTGCAGGACCCTAAGAAACACTCCTAATCTGAAGGGACATTCAGAGAGTGGAATCCTATCAATTTCGAAGTGATGTGGGTAAGGATTTGTACCAGCTTTAGGCAGGGCAAAAATTTGGCTTTGTTTTTAATTTAGATTACTTAAACTTTGTTTCTCAAAAATCCTTTAAGATTCTGTTGATGGCCTGTTTTTTGTGGTGGCAACATCCCATGAAAACCAGCTATTTATTCTTTGAGGTTTCCCCCTGCCCCCACCTGAATTGGAAAGAACAGCAGTATGGGTTTTTTTTGATTTATGTGGAAAGAGGAAACCACCCTAGGCAAAAAAGTCTACAGTCAGCAGAAGCAGCACTTTGTCTTCAAAATGATTAATGTTTCTAACTCACATTTTTCTTGCAGATGTGATTACAGAAGAGACTATGACGAGGAAATTATTTTTAAAAAATTGTTGGAAATATATATATGTATTTTCATAACATGGCATGAAACAACAGAAAACAATTTTCTGGGTGGTTTTAAAAGAATATAGTCAACAATTACAAACCCAGATGCCAAAGTGTTGTGATGTTAATACCCTGGCACAAAACTAGATCTTCTGCTTTCCTAGAAAGTTACTGATACTTGCTCAACCTGAAAAAAAACATTCCATGAATGATTTATTACATAACTACATATTAACTAACATAAATGGCTAAATTCAGGCTCCACACTTGAAAAATTGACAAATACTGTCAAATATCACAACACTTAGTCTGCATTGCTTTTAGCTATGGAATATCACAGACTTCAAGAAATTTTAGTACATCAGGTATGGCTGTGGTACCCAGGTCCCCATTTCCTAGTCTTCTGCAGTATCTTTGGAACTAGACCGGAAGACTTACAATTTTCAGTCATTATTTCAATTTGGATAAACAAGATGAGATTGGCATGGGGGAGCATCTACCAGTGCAGCTATGGAAAAAAAAGCACATTCTTTTGGATTTTGAACACATCTTTTTCATGCATATGATAAAGGACAAGGAAGAGTTTAAATTACCACACACAAGCCGGATATGAAATGATGAAATTAATTTGAACAAACATCTGTGAACATCTATGATAAACCATGATGACATCAGTTTCTCCCTCCTCTCTCAGTCACAAAGTACGACTGCCTTGGAAAACACTGTTGTCAAAGGAGCAACAGGCTTTAACATCAGGATCTTTCATTGCAGAAAGCTCTTGTAAACTTGTTTCCTAGGTACTGAAACTGAGTACAGCCCCAGCTGTACTCAGATGCTGAGAGACACAAAGAAGCTGGGTTTTGAAAGTGCAGTCATGCATCTGCATGTGCCTCTGACTACTTACAAGGTTTTCAACCTTGTCTTCAAAAGCTGCCTTTGGCCTTGTCATTCACTCTTCATTTTTCTCGAACATTCCTCGATGGGTGAGCTGGGGAGGAAGGCCTATGGAACCAAAGATACACATAAGCTTACTGCAAAGCTTTGCTTCATAACATACGTTGATTGCAGCCTGATTCTCATCTTGTCAGGCACTTTTCCTGCACAAAGATTAAAAAAAAGAAAAAATATTCCCCCCAAGTTAAATACCTTTGCCAGATAGACGGGGTAAATGTATCCCAACTGTTGTATGCAGTGTCAGCAGCACACACGAGCTAATGCAGCACAACACGTCAGCACTGTGTCCCCCCGACACAGGACAGGGACCTCTCCACTGCCACCAGCTCTCCATGGTGACCCTGAGTAAACACCAAGTTTGATAAACTCTGTACTGGAGCGTGATCTCATGTCCTACAACAAAACCTGCAAGATAAGACGTGCTCTTTGGAAGGCTTGTGAAGGAACAAAAACTAGCACACTATCTCACAGAGCCAGCTGAGAAAAGGGAGAGACTGAACACAGATGTCATACACTCATACATGTTTTTCCATACACTCGGGGGATAAAAAAATAAGAGGACACTGACAAAGAATGGTTGCTGTTGTGGGGAGGGCATTGACGTGTTCCTGTTTTGCTCTGTTTTAAGGGGAAAACTCCCTGTTTGTCTTAAGAAAAAAAAAAAAAAACCTCGAAAACCTTGTTGAAAAGTTTTGTGGAAAACATTTACAGCAATTTTTGCTGAAAGTAAAACTCAGGTTTCCAATCATCTCTCTGAAGCAGCCTTTAGTATTAACAGATGTTTGGTTGGAATCTGCCTGAGACAGTGAACTCATTCTGAATGGACGAAAATAAAAGTGCAGGATTTTTGCTCCACATAATCTGAACGTTACGATGCTTTCTCCCAGACTTTACGGATTTGGCTGCTATCATGCAAATGCAGAGCACATGAGCCTCCCAGTCAATGTAATTTGCTTTTCCAGATCTACAGCTTAGCTGTAAGTAGTACTGGAGCAAAGTGTGGGAAGTAGGTATTTGGTCTGGGGTTATAAATAGGAGACATTTCATTTGGTGGTGTACAGGCCTTGCTTATAATAGCAGCAGCCTTGATGGCTCAGCTTTGAGTTCATTAATTCAGTCAAGAGAAGGCACTGAAGATCCAAAGCAGATAATTAGGCCAGAGATAGCCATCATAGCTGTTAATTTAAGCAATTACTGCAATATATAGTGGTTTATATTTCTGCCTGTACTTTCCTCTGTTCTTTACAGACTGTCTTCACAGATATAAATACACCCCTCCTTCCATATCGACTGCTTTACATCATGTTTGCCCATATTTACATCCATTGTTATGCACTGCTGTGAGGCAGTCTTGACAAAGCCAGCCTGTAACTGCGTGAGTCTCTAGCACTTAAGCATTCTTTCTCCTCTTGCCAATTCTCCAAGTCATGCAACACTTTCAAAGTTATTAAATTCTAAATAAAGAAGATTAAGGATTCCAAGTTCTATTCTGTGCTAAAACCAGCAATCAGTAACAGTCAAGACTATAATAGTGCCTTTAGGCCCTCTAGGCCATTATTCTCTACACTAGCTTTTCTCTTTTTTTGGTAAAGATACAGTTTATAATATTTTCCAGTAACTGCTGCATCAAACTCAGAGTTCTGATAGAGCTAGAGCATTCAAATTATCATACCAAATTAGGTATGTTTCTCTTTCAAAACAGAACAAGGTTTTTCGTTATTAATACTGAAACTACGTTTGAAATAACACATGCATGTATACAGCACAGTAATGAATATTTTCTTAAAACATCAGAGGAATGCAATACCTGCATACTTGAACTACAACCACAATTCCCATGAATCACCATTTTAACCTATTTTGTTCCCAGATTTTAACTTTTTTTCAATAGGAAGATTATTCTCTGTGCAATTATTTTGACAGTCGTATTTATTACGAAAGGTTAATGTCTGTGTGTAGCAAATGTGAGAATGGATTCAGGATCAGCCTTGCAAGTGTGCAGAAAATGGGCAGAGAATGTTTATCACAGTGTTTTCCATTTTTATGAGGATGCAGTTGGTTATTATGACAAGGTGAAAGGTCTCAAAGCCTTCATTTTTAGGCCACAGGTGTTCTTTGTAGAGGTTTTTTTAATAAAGAGTAGTATTAGTCCTTTAAATTAGCTCTTATTGAAAGTTGCCACATCTGCGTTATGTGGTAATGAAGCTGGGGGAGGAGGTCATAGCAGGGGACTTGTGCTTGAAGAAAACATCTGGGCATTGCTTTGACATTCACTAGCAACTTATTTTATTTTATTAAAAAGCAAGGAAATTATACTGAAATCAATTGCAAGATGCAAACAATAAATAAAATGAAAATACAGGATCTGAAAAAAAATAAAATTGGTTGGAACAAAAACCACCTTTTCCTTCTCTTACTCCCCCTCCCATGAATTCCAACTGCTGAGATTAATTACCTGTGCAAATGGCAGCATCAGTTAAAAAATGGTTCAACCAGTACTTACCACAGTCATTCTCTTTTTCAGAGGAGGAGCTACTGTCATTTAAAAGAAAGCTTTTTATTGTATTGCAACTTTTTTTGGCTGTCATTTTATTTATTACATCATTTCAGAAACAGGTACAGTGACCTTAGGAAGTCCTGTACCTTTATATAGGCGTTTTTTCCCTCCCCTTCCCCCTGGCTGATAAAAGCAGCGAGACTGTTTCCTGTGCACAACTACACCTATCACTTCCATTCACAGGAGTAAGGAAAAGTCTATTTTCAACAAAAGGGGGATTTAAAAGCCATCAAAATCCTCAAGTGGAAGTTGCTGAGTAATTGCATGATGGTTCTTAATTGTCAAGGCTGACACTACATACTAGGAACTACTGCATTAAGAAACTTGGCAGGGTCAGATGATGTTCAGCTCCATGGCACACACAGCCAGGGATGTTTATAGGGCAGTGGTTATAGCATGCCTCAGAAATCCTCAACAGCAGTATACCCATGGTCACTGTATTGCTTACAAATGCAAATGACATTTCTAGTCTACTCAAGTTCTCACACCACCCTCAGCACTGCAGTAGCTGAGGGTGTTCCCGTACCATAGCAATCAGTCGGTCATTTGTTCCCTCAGGCAGGGAAGCACAAATGTATCAATCTACTGTTTTAATGCCAGTTTTGTGCTCTTACAAATCTTGGCTTTAATATTAAGAACTTTTCATTGACGCTTTCAGCACAGTGTATACCCTCTGCAAACTTAAAATGTATCTGGTCATGAAGCCCATGCAAGTTCTAAAGGCCTATAAATATATTTGGTTATAGCTGTATGAAATGATTGCAGACAAGCTACACTCCAGCTTGTCTCTCCCCTCCAAAATCACAATAGCTGCCAACAAAGTTCACAATAGTGTATTACAACATGTTCCAGAAAAAAAGCATTTAATGTGAATGTGACATGCAAATATTAAGACAGGACACCAGACTTCTTTTCTTTCCCCTTCCCAGTGGGTGTTTTATTTTATAGCATTTGCATTAGGTAATCAACTAAAACACTTAAACAACAGAAAGCTGGCAGCACAGTGAGGAAAAATGGAGATTATTTCTCAAACAGCTGTGACAAAATGGTTTCAAGTTGAAATAGTATTGCACAAACGAATCAATTTATGGAGGGTGAGTGGGAGCAAGCATCTTCAACATGGATTGTGAGGAAAAAAGGCACTATTTAGCTGTGTGTGTGTTTAAAAAGAAAAAGGTCATGAAGCACAATCCATGTTTTTCAAAATTACATTCAGTACTGCTTTAGAAATGCTCAAAAATCTGTCTCTTTTGCAGAAGCTACGGAAAGCTGCTGATGTAAATATCAGACAGTACAAGTGTACGAACATTTATAATTATGCTCCAGAAAAGTCTCAGGAAGAGGGCTCTTTCTATAAATACTGCTGCAAAGGTTACAGAGTTGTACAGGCTTACAGTAAAGGAAGCATCCATCCAACTAAGTAGCCTTACACTTTCTTTAAGTTTAATCTCTAGTAGTCATAAAATATGCTCTAATTTTGAAGAGCTAAATTGGCAGTGCACTTGGATCAGGCTTTTCCATTGACTGCTTAAGCAGCACAGCTCAGACAGCATCATCCACACACCTTTTTGTCATATACACCTTTAGCAACGCCAGGTAAGCTTAATGGAGAATTTTAATAGAAGTGTAGAAGAAAGTAACTGAATTTTTCCTGATATAAGATAGAACTGCTCTGAGACTATCAATAAGCAAATGTTAATTCCTGTAATGCAAAAATAGCTAGGTATCTTCAGAAAAAACTAAATACCCAGAAGAGGCATTTCAAATGACCAGGATGGGCTCGTTCTCCATCTCCTATTTTGTATAGCTATAAATTTTCACGTCTGTTTGAAAATGAAGCCGTGATCAGCATACCAATAAAAGAGAGACTGCTAGAAAATCCACCCAGAACAAGCAGGAATGTGCACAGAGGACATTCTGCACCCTAGCCTTGGGTCTGCTTATACATGCACTAACAAGAGTGAAATTCTTGTTGCACATCTGCAGAATTAAGAAGGGAAGGAGGTAAAAACACTGTTGCTCTCCTGTCAGCATTGCCCAGTGTACCACAAATGCCCCAGGCATGCTGTGGGTATGGCTGTGTAGTCACCAGCACAGTGGGACCTTGAGCCTTGTGCTGACATGAAGAGTTTCAATAGGGCTAGAGCTTTGCACAAAATGTGGGCAGTAGTTTTGTACAGAAGTACAGAACAGTGTAACAAAATCTACTCTCAACTATATGAAGATATATGAGCATTTCAGCACCTTTCAAATGAACTTAGCCCTGCAAAAAGCCAATCCCACTCCTCTACAGAGAGTACCGTGACTTCAGTTATAAGATCTGTGTTCAGGAGGCTGCATAGTAGTTTACTTATCATACAACAAGCAAAAACAAAATTTCACATATTGCTGCTTTCCTCTATGAGTCATTAAGGGAAAATACATGAGATAAATCATACTTACACACTGTAAAATATTTTTAATGGCAACAACTTGGATTGTTTCTGTTTCCAAACAGAAGACGAATAGAACAGATTATTAAAAATCTGTAAAGCTCCTTTTCGGAAATCCAAGTTTGATAGTTCTAAATTCAAATTATTCTAAGTTCACAGTTGGTTTTCATGGTTGCACTAGATATAAAAGTAGACAGTCTTGGTTCCTTCTGTGTTATACAGATGATCACATTTTCTGAGTACATCTGGAATGAGTACTGCTCCAATTGTTGCTAGCATTTCTCAAAAATATTCCTAAAATTCTTGTTTGTCTCAACCTTAACAGTTCACAGCAAAGAACAGGAAGCGATACCTGGTTAAATAAAATATGTTACCTTACATGAACTATGAAAAATATATTGCTCTTTTAAAAGTAAAAAAAATTGCATTGTTCTAGTGGTTTTGTTATTGAAGACTCATAATTAAGAAATTCCAAATCCTGGAAGTAAAAAAAAGAAACATAACTTTTAAAATTGCTTACAGAATAGGAGTTTCTGTAGACCTTACTGAAATCAGTAGAAGTTTTGTCTATCGTTTTCTTGTCAAAAGAGAAGCATTTGTCTACATACCTATTTCATTACTTACATAAATATTTTGTATTTTCACTTAGCAAGCTCTTCAGCTCTCTTACAGGTGCTCTTCTGAAAATTCTGAAGGGGATCCAAGAGGGTGAGCTAATCTGAATTATTCTTAAGGAATAGGTAAGGTAAAAATAATAAGGTAAAAAAAACCTTCTAACATAAAAGGATCACTGAGCAGCAATCTTTCCTGGGATTATAAATATTTATTTTATTAAAAAAAAAAGTGACTGCTTTTCAACAAAAACTTTTAGATGCCCATTAACTACTTTTTGTGTATGACTCCTCAGTTCCTTTCATTAGCTAGGAAACATGTCTTCATGTGTGACCTAACACATCCTATATCCAAACATGTTGGCATTATTACTGATGTCAACAGACAAGAACTAGAACAGGAAGTCTTATGCATGGTTCATGCTATATAAATGGTAACTCATGAGAAGGAACTTCCCTGATTATTTGGGAAGAACAAAGAGAGATCTATTTTTAAAATCAGAAGGGTAAAATCTAAGAAAACAAAGAAACTGCAAGATGTACTCGATATTCTCTCATTATCCTCTCTGTAATTGGGCTGTTGCTTTTGGCTGCAGACATCCAGTTCACAGACCATTTTCCATTTCCTTTGTTTTCATTACAAGAACAAGCTGGTTAAAGAAACTCAACTCGGTAATTTTAAACTAAGCCTTCAGCATCATACCTTAGGAATTTAAACCTTTCCCACCATTCCTTTCTTTTTCTCCTCAGTGCTTTCCCAATCAAATCCAGTGAAAAGCACTTTTAAGAAAAGGCAGGTGTAAGTTGTGTAAATACTCATCTTTGAGAAAATTTAATAGGAAAAGTTCTTGCAGTTCTCCACGGCCATTTGCTATAATGCAGTGGCCCCAAACATCTGTTCTCAAATTTCAATTTACTTCATCTACCAGGTGTTTCACATTGTTAATAATGGCAACTCACAAATTTACAACAGTCGCGTAAGGCAGTTACATAAATACAATTATGTCAATCAAGTTCACTGCATCTTTCTCAACCAGACTGCACATGACACTTTTCTTCTTGTTCTCTTACCCTACTAAAAGGATGAAGGCTACATTTCTGTAAAGAGAAACCCTGGACAACATTCTGGTATTGAAGTCAGAGAGGTCACTGAAGTGTGTTTCAGCAATGTCCAACAGTTAACTCAACCAGGAAGTAGATGTGATGTTTTTCACTTCACACATAACAGAACCGGTGCAAAAAATCCCACTTTAAACTAGTTACTTTTAAACCTTTTGGTCCAAATACATAAAATAAGCAGTATTTACAGCATTTTACTCCTTTTGTAAATGCAATGCTTTAAAACACGTTATAAAGCACCTCAGTAAAAATATTCTACAGATAAAAGTATTGAAGTAGTAGGAAAACCCTAGCCATACCACAGCTCACTAATAGAGTCATAATATGGATTCACCAATACCTCAGTTTACAATTATTACAAAGAATCCATGGAGAAACTTACTGAATTTACAATTTTCAGACCACTGTGTAAGGATCAACTAGAACTGCAGACAATACCAAATTTCTTTGTTGTTTTCTCAACCTCAGTCAGTGGTGGTAGTGATTAAAAAAAACCAAAATAAAAACCCCACTGCTCTGATTCTTTAACTTTTTACAATATTAATGTGAAAATGACATTTTAACACTAATGAGTAGTTATAATTTTTTAATAAAACCACATATATAAATATGGGCAATTCCAGCAGCAGCAGCACTTCTCAGCAGAACGTGATTAACCATCCCAATTAATATCATGTGACAAGATTCACAAAAACAAAGCACAGATGTCAACCAGTTATTAGGACTACTCATACTGCATACAACCAAAATTTCCATGTTGAAAGCTGGGGAAAACGATTTCCTCTTCACAGAAGTATAAATGAAAATAAATTGCTCTGAAAATTAAAAAGAGCATCAACAGAAGTCGTTTTTTGATTGTTTATATTTTCAAATAGAACTGCCGTGTATTAATTGCTCTGAATTACAGTGATTTCTTCAGGTTAAGGATATTGAGTCCCACTGAAAGTATTAGTTAGATAAAAGAAATGAAGCCTTTGCTTCTGGATTACCAACACAGCTATATCCAAAGCCCTGGAGGTGATCCACAACCCACTTTTCTCATATAAAGAAATGTCTTGGAGGTCTACAAGCAATCTAGTTTCCATGGCTGAGGACTAAGATGATGATGTGACCAAAGATTTAGGTCCATAAATCTAACAGTATAGCGTTCTTAGTTTGACTTAGGGTAAATCTTTTCATAGAAAAAGTTTTGAGCCAGAATATACAATTCTCCATCTTTTTCCCGAACTGCATGTGCTCTGACAAACTGAAATTGCTCCAGTGCAAATTCATAGAACTCATTCTCCATTTTCCAGATTTCAGACTGTTGTAGCTTGGCAATAGTTTCTTTTGTGGGAAGTTTTTTCTCAGTTGTTTTCCTAAGATGCGACTTCTTTCCTAAATGCAAAATGAAAGCAGTAACTTCACTTTCAAGTCACATGCTCAAAAAATGTCTACAGTCCTTTTATTTACAGAGTTTTTATACTCTCAGTGTGTTGATAAACTGCATTAGAAGGGACAGGCTTTAATCCAAAATTTATTAACACAACATACAGAGTTGGAGAACTGCAGCCTCCCTCTCTAAATGTTTACGAATCCATTGCATCCATTCTTTCAATTCTCTCTTTGCTCTAATAAACCCAGGGAATGAACATTCATTTAAGGAGTAAGATTACTCCACACAATCTACCTGGGGCAAAATTGGTCTTTCAAAATTAATTATTTAGATGTTAATCTGGTATCAAATGTTAAGAATTTTAGAAACTGCACAGGAGATACTTCTTTCATAGAATCATAGAAACATTTAGGTTGGAAAAAAACATTTAAGGTCATCAAGTCCAACCACAAACCCAACGCTGCCAAATCCCACTAAGCCATGCCCCCAAGTGCCACACCTACACACCTTTAAAATACCTCTGCCAGTTCTACATGTCTTTTAAATACCTCCAGGGAAGGTTATGTTCAACTCAGACTACCAAAAATGCCCCTGCTCTGGCAGAGCTCTCTGTAGCTCTCCATGAAAGAGAAAAAAAAAACTTGTTTTCAAGTTATTTCAATTGTCTATTTCTAATCAAAATACAATCTCTACTAATGGCATTTAATCCATTATATTCCCAGCTAAATAGAATACTATAGTCTTATCATAAATGATACATAAGCCACATCCCTGTTGCACAGAGCTTCTGAGACAAAGATGACCAAAATGATGACCAGATTTTCCCCAAGGAGTGCTGCCTATTGCTTTGTAATTAACTTGTTAATACTACATATCTAGGCTCTGTACATCAGATTCTTTTCTCCCTCTCTTTGTAGATAGAAGCCCTGCTAAGATAGATCTTTTCTTCATCATAAATTGCATGGCCAGCTCCTAGAAACTGAGCTGCTAGTTGTTACATCTTACTAGGAGCCCAGGAAGACAAACATCTACTTGGGTCTCTGCATCCCTCAGGCTTTATTGCTCAGCCAACCAGGCTGCATTGAGCACAGTTAATTTCAGCAGGGCTTCTGAGGAAATGGAAATCTGCCACATCAGCCACTTTATAAAACTGAAGCCACTGCAAAACCTTAAAAAAATGTTCTGTTATAAACAATGTTACATGCAGTATACCTACCCACCTACCTTTACCCGAACCTTAAATACTTACAATCTGTGTAAAGCAGAAGGATACTTGGAGTAGCCCCTCTCACCCCGCCCCCACTGTCCCCTTCCACCCCCCACAAAAAAAAAGAAGAAAGAAAATATTGAGAATCTTTGAAAAGACGTTTGTCTCTTCTGCAGGAGCATCATCCAGCTGAGAGGCAAACCTGGCAGAGACTCAAAACTATTCATCTAGATCTAAAGAATTCACATGAAAATGGCAATAAGAGGATGAAAAATCCATGGAATCCATGGAAATCAACTATTTGAATACCTGTCCGGTACAGTTCTGTGGCACCCCTGAAGAACCGGGGCAAAGCTGCCTCCAATAACATGATAAAGTCTTCAAGCTCTTCAGTAACTCCCACTAGGAAGTATTCATTAATCAGATTGTATTTGGCTTGTTCCAAAGCCCATCTGCTTCCCACATTCCTAAAATGACAGAGAACAATTACAGCAAGTCCTGATGTCAGCCAACAATCCTTGGTCCCTAGATGGAGATTACTTCACAACAAGACATTTGTATAGGAAAGGCAGGACTCATTCTAAGTTATAACCATTCCTAACTTCATTTCCCTTTTCAGTTTCTCTCATCTGTGTTCTTACCTAAAAATATGACTCTATCTATAAAAGAGTCTCAACAAAAATACCCAATGTGTGTATATGCTTAATGCTTCTATTCATGCCATTTTTCAAGGATTTACATTGTCTCAATATTAACACACTGTCTCCACTTTCACATTAGATACCAGAAATCTGGCAAGAACACATCTTCCCTTTTGCACCTTCTTTCTTTCTCTGCTTCTCCACATGGCCAGAGAGTAGATAGGTTTGACCAACAAGCACTGAAAGAAGAGCACCCAAGTGGCCATTTACTTTGCGTGTGTTTGAATGAACAATATCTTTGAGAAATAATTGCCCTTGATATCACACAGAATCTTTCAAATAATCTATGGGGTTTTTTGGGGTTTTTTTTGCTAAAGAGTTTTTTCAAGTCTGTGCCATTATTATGAAACATGTTGCATTGACAGATGGGCACTATTTGCTTTTGTTTCAGTTTCTGCTAAGTAGCATTGACTACTAGATATCTGGTAAAGGTTTTAAAAGATAAACTTATCCCAATCTCAGTTATTGTGTACTCCCCAGGAACTTTAGGAGCTTGAACTAAAATGTCTCCATTCCAAAAGAAGAATACTGTAGTCTGACTTAAGAGAAAAATGTCAAGACTCTAAATCTGCAAAAATAATTTTTAAAATTGAAAACATATGTTTTCCCTCATAGCACTGCTGATACAATATTGTAATGTACTGCTAGTTTAAAGAACTGCAAAACTGTTTCAGTAAATATATCTTCTACAGAAAACACATTACTTGAGTATTCATTGCTTTACTCTGTCCAGTCCTTCACACTTTTATCAACTGGGCTACATATTAAAATTTGTTAAAGTTTAGATTTCAGCGCTGATGTACTTGACTAACAAGCTACGTTTATCTCCCTACCAGCATTCCGAGCTGTGGCCACAGAAGAATGGAATTTGAAGCCAAAGTTTCTCTGGAGCACAGTCGGAACCTCCAGCTGCCACACATTCATCAAAGGTCTGGAACAAAGACAAAATTGAACTGAGCTTTAAAATCTCATATATGTATCAAACATCTCAAACTGGTTAGTTGCTAAAAGCAGTGGAGACAGAAAAACACATATAGGATGTCAAAGAAAAAGTAACATTTTTTCAAGCCTTGCTTTCACAGTGTTTTTAGGATGTCCTATTGTCTCAATTAAATAGTGCTTGGGCAGTCTTTTATGGTTACAGCTAATGAACAATTGATCTTACCTGGTACATCAATATACCTTTGATATAACCTTAGCAAAGGCTATTTGTCAAAACTAGCAAAAATAGTCACTAAGTGTTGGTATAATTGTTTTCCCCTACAAAAGAAGTCACTAAAGATACAGCATCAAATGCCACCAGGAATTGTGTGATCCTTCAACAGCTGGATCTTTATGACATAGAACATTGTGCATTTGTGTTTTAGATTAAACAAGGATCTATTATATTTTAATTATGACAAACAACTGCCATTTCGGAGGCCAATTTTGTTTTGGCAATCAGAAGAACTGAAAGGAAGTTGTTCACTGCATAACAGAATATTCCATACAATATTGCTCTCTACGTGGATACACAGCTGTAGTAACAGAGTTTCAACTGCAGTAACACAGTTACAATAGGAACTCCATTAGCACTGGAAGGAATTTGTAAATGTTTTACTGTGTCACCATAAAGTAAGTATTTATGATATTTCTAATCAAGATATAAGGCCTGTATCTAGGATAGATTAAAAAAACCCCCAGATCACATAGACCACTTTTTAGACTGCTTCTTCTGTATAATTACACGTTTCTGTTCAAAGCAACTATGTAAAAACACATTAGTGTAATTATTTGGGGTTAAGAACAAGGACAACATCATTTGCTTCTATTTTGAGGTGAAGTTTATAAAATAATCTGAAAAAATTATTGATACCATGCCAAAGCAGGGAGTAAACTGTGGTGCCTTGGTTCACACTGAACTCTGAGTTTAGAGTAGCTTGTACATGTGTCTTGGGGTGACTTTATGATGTGTATCCCCTATGATGTGCCTCCCTCTGTGCCCAGACATGATTCCTGTGCCTTTCTGTGTCTTTAAAACTCTGTGCGAGAGAAAGAAAAAAAAAGCAGATGAACTTTTCAAAGCAGTTTGTGTTCCAAGGACACAGAGATAGCTGCTTCCGTGGTGGCAAGAGCAGAGGCAAGCACCTTCCTGCTTTTCCCGGCTCTTGGCTCCTTTTCTCGGAAGAGAGAGACAGGGAGTTAAACTCCTTTGTTTTCCTGGGACTCTGGCTTGTTTTTCTTCTCTTCTGGAACTGTTCATAACACCAGAACATTAGAACTTCACCGGGAGACCTTACACCAGCCCAGAGTGGGCGGGGCCCCATGCTGAACTCCAGCTCCAGGGGGAGAGATACAGAGAGGGAGAAACCACACCCACAGAAAGGACTCTAAAATCTTCCCAGTTTTCTCTCCACAGTGAGAGGTTTTATTTAGCATTATGATTCTTTTCCTGTGTGTTTGTTAAATAAATAAGTTTTTTTCCTTCACTTTCCTCCAAGGAAAATTTTTTCCCAAACCTGGTGGGGGAGGGGCGGCTGAAACCTGCCTTCTATCAGAGAATGTTCATTTTGGACGTTCCTCCGAATCTGTCTCAAACTGGGACAACACGTCACACATCACAGATAAAAATGCAGCTTAACTAGGAAAACAAGACATTGGTGTGCTTTCCCTAGCATAGTTCTCTAAGGAAATTCTGCACCAACCTATTGTTAAGTGCACCACCTAAATTATGAACGTTTATACTAAAAATAAACTGGCATCTGTGCAAAGAAGGATTTCTTTGCTTATACCTGCAGGTTATTTTACAATTAATAACCAAAAGGAAGCGAGCCATTTTCTAAGTAAGTTGAAATAGGACAGACTTCGTTATACACTTCCTCTTACGTAACTACCTTGACTGCTCCATCCAGAGATTTTATTGTAAGAAATCCTTGCCTCTACAGACTCTGCATTTGGAGCCAAGCTATCTATGACTGGAAGCACAGGGACACAGAAAAAAACCTAATTAAGAATTTTTCCATATAACTGCTGTAGTATGGACTAGGAGGGGATGGGAGTGTAAAGTAGGTTGAGATTCCTTTCCACTAGTAAAGGAACAATTGACTTCTACTAGAAGTAATTTCTGACCTTCCCTACTTTTCATTTGAAAAGCTCTAAGTGAATCTACTGGAACACACACTAGTGTTACATATATAGAATACATACATACATACACAGAATAGACACTGCAATTGGCTCAATCAATTTTTGAGCTTACTGAATTTTATAACTAATGTGTACAAAACTTACATCATCTATACATGTACAGTTCCCCAGGGACACTTTGAAAAACCTGATTTAAATGAAAGAAGCCAGAGGTTTGATACAGTAAATCAATTTCACTTCAAATAAACTTGAGATGCTTACAGGACATGTTAAATCTGTATAACAACAACTAAGGCTCAGACCTAAATAAAGTGGTATCATAATGACAAAACGAAAAAAGCATCTTCAACAGAAAAACATAAAATTAATAATGCAATGCATTGCAAGCATTTCAAACAGGAATGCATTGGACCTTTTTTCCAGCAAATCAAAGCTTACAATGCAGTCTACCAAGCAGCAATCCTGAAGATTTTTGGCGTAACGTTTCCCAATGACTACCTAACAAAGTTGTTTGGATTATAATTCAAAAATAACACAAACACTGTTAAATTCCACTCTTTTTAGTAATTTTTATGTCCTAGAAACAGCTCAGACTTGGCAGCATGCTCATCTTTTCAAGTGACTGATCTCCAGCAGGAAAGAGGAAGACAGTAGGCTACATAAGATGAGATCCTATCTCTCTTTTTAAAAATGCCCTTATGATATCATATCACCTGTTCATCTGTTTAGCCAGTTCTATAAAGACAATTTTGAAGCTTAATTTCAATTTATTCCTCTTCCAATGCTACTGTGCTGCAGGATACCTGGACAAACTGAAATGCAGTAGCTGAAGATGGCGCTAAACCCTAAATAACAGAGGAGCAGATAGTTCCCAACTGGAAAGAAAAGAGGAATGGTTTGCTCCCAGTTTTTAAAAAGCACTATTTGGATGGGGGCAGCATACAAAATGATTACTGATGTTTATTAGTTGTTATGGTGTTTATAGACTAAGATATATTTAGTGATTTTTGCTTATTTTTCCAATGTCTCTTGGTACTCACACAGCACAACACTGAATTGTCAACATTACAGAAAAACAGCATCAGCTTAAGAAAATATCATCACTGAAACTGTATAAAGTGTTTGTCTCTGTAAAGTACAAAAATTCATTACATTTCTCAGGATTCCACACTGTTCTAAAGCTGCAGTTTTATAAACTATACTCATATACTTAATATACTACTTTTCTTCCCGATTTAAGAAAAATCTAAAGCAACATGCCCAAAAAATGTCATACTGCAAACCATGACAGGGATGTATAGATTCTTTCTGGAACAAATATATTATGGAGCCCGAATGATGTTGCCATTCTGAAACTGTATTCATAGTCAATGTTTGAATGTATACCTACAACCATAGGAGGAAGTATAGAAGTTTAAGTATCATACTCCACAGCAAAAAGACACTTCAATGTTTCAATTTTTTAAAAAAGAAATAAATTGGCTTGCTAACTATATGAAAATAAACAACAAAGCCAAAGCATCAGCAGTTCTACTGCTTTTGATGAAAAAATGTGTCTCAGTCTTTAACAAGAAGAGATGTAGCCTTCTTACATAGGAGGAATAGCTTAATTTGATAATTACAAGTCTGGATGCCTAAAAACAATTTTTAAAAAGATTTTATTTAATTTTTTTAAACAAATTGCAGCATATAGTGAATTTATAAGGGTGTAAAGAACCTACTTAATGTCATGCTCTGCTCCAGTATGGACAGGAAATGGAGAATATAACTTACAAAGCCACCATTATCACCAAGGTTGATAAAACAACTATTCAGCTTTTATCAGGACATTTTAAAAATTGTTTTCACATTATTTTAGTAAGTACAGCATATACAACTGGGTGTACTTTACCTTTTTATCCCCCTGTTTTCGCCTTCGTAGCCCTGGTCTGTAGTCATCTCCAAAGCGCAGAAAGTAATAATAAGAAACTAGGCGTTCTATAGGATCTCTTATGACATTTATGTAAATTGGTTTCTTTTTAACACCAAATCTAAAGTAAAAGAGGAAAGAACATCTTTCAAAGGACAAATCAAAGCTTCTCATCTAATACGTAGAAGCCCGTCTTTATTGCTACAACTATACATATAAAATCTATACACAGCATACATGATACTGAGAGGAAGTTCAATGATCATTTCATCCTCACATCCAGCATATTACATGGATGTGAAAGTAAGCTCAATTTCAGTTTGCCTAGGATTACGATTGTAAGGGTTTAGTATTAAAGAAACAAACAAACCAGACATATTGTCATACAAATAGATACTAAAAATATTTACACAACCATCCTTACTCTAGAAATGCCTCAACTAGTTTAGCAGTCACATACATGTTTATAATAAGTACAAGGAAGTTTGATATTGAGTTCCTGCCCTTGTGAACTGGGCTTTGTAACGCTATGAGTGGTTTTCCTGGCAGGTCTCCAGTTGTCAGAGACATTAACTGTAACAGCAGGAAGACAGAGCTCAGAGCCCATCCATTGCCTGGGTTGAATGCAGATGGCTATGCTTATTAAATATAAGTCTAAGATAGTATCTGTAATAATATTAACTTCTCTATCTAAAGATACAAGATTTTTCCTTAGACATTTGTCCTCAGCAAATTTTGATGTACTGCAGTACAAACAGAAGCCTGATGAAATGAGGCAGTAAGCTCATGCGACACATGAGAAAGATTTAAACCACCAAACTGTTTTGTGCAAATGCTACCTTTCAGTGATCTACATTCAAGTCAGCTTTTACAACACATTTCTCAGTTTTATTTTCTCTTCCATTTGAGACATCCTGTGGCAAATAATTATGGTACCCAAATATTAAAGAGTTTATATCACAATGGAAATTGCAAGTGTGTCAAGTGCCCTGACGTAAAGCTAAAAGCTGGAAAAAAAAGTTCTCTTCTGTTCCTATGCAAACTGGGAAAGTGTTCTGCATCTACAGAGGGCCATTCATGCCTCCTAGCTTGGCTAAAACAGAGCACTCAGTTTTAAGATGCAGTACCATTATTGTTAAAGGGGTAAATTTTACTACCAGATACTGCACATATGAGGAATCTTAAGCTGAAAAGCTGAAGAACAGAAACGTAGCAAAAGCAACAGAAGAGAGGAAGTTAGAAATAAAACAATTAACAGGCATTACTTTTGCCAAAGACCAGCACTACAGACAGAGAAATTGTTAAAGGCTACAGAAAGAGCAATTGATTCTCCAATGCTGCCAGCAGAGTACCAATGAGTCAGTCTGGAGCACTCAAAGGTGGCATTGCTGACCATCTGTCTGCATGCCAGCTCTGACTTTCCAAAGCCTGCAGAGTAGAGTGTGTGAATGTTTCAACCATTTTGATGCAAAGTCCAGGCTTTGAACTGCATCCTCTTTAAGGTCCACTAAAGTGCATGAGACATGCACATGTCCCCTTCCACAGACTACTGCAGATGCTGAGAAAGCTGTAACAAACCATTCTGATACAGCAGCAGACTCAACCAATGAACAGCACATATCTGTGCATTAATGAACATGTCCAAGTTCTTAGAAATGCTTGTGCTGGATTGTACAATTGCATGGATTTGCACACAAGCTTGCACAACTAGCTTCAGTTACAGTAACATAGGTTGTTACCGTAACTTTATTAATAATGACAACAAATTGGCAATTGCATTGTCAAAGAACTTTTTTTCCCAACTATTTACCAGAGAAAATAGGGAATAAGAATGGTTAAGAAATTTTAAAAAGATTATAAAAAAAGGGAAAAAACTTAAACTTTTATTACTGTAATTTTTACATTGATGGATTACGATAACCTGTCCTCAATATTGTGAGCCATCGATGGAATCCAGTACTTCTAAGTTTCAGCATATTTTAAGAGGTACTTCTGATATTTGACAGTGGACCTAAGTCTGATATCCATGTATACGGAAGCATTGACTCTTCTGAAATATTTTACACTTCTTAACTACAAAAATGTTCATTACAAGAACATACCTCACAGCCTTAAAGGTGTGGGCCTTGTCAAGCACAACCAGCGTATTCAAGATATTATTTTAATAATGAAAACCCAAAGTATGAGAAAGCAAGCTGTTGTAGGGAAAAAAAAATCACTCAGGTGAAAGGATAACAAACAACAAAGACAAGGATAACACCGTCCCGGAGGGAAGATGCAGATGAAAGAAATCTGTGAAATTGCTTAGATGCTTTCTAGATGTAAAATAATTATTTTAGTTTTAGGAGTTCCAGTATCTGAAAATGTTTTCAGCTTTATGAACTAATGTATAAAATAACATTTGGCTTTGCTGCACCAGAAAGCTGTTACTTCAAGTGTTTATTAATGTTGAAATATTTTAATTTTAAAAAAGCAGAAAGGAAACTGAAGAATTTTGATATATTTTATTTGATTGACTAATTTGCAAATAACACTTTTTGCCTGTTACTTTTTGCAAACTTGGTGCCATTGGTCATTTTCAGCTACTACTGTAGCTTTTAGCATTTTCTGTAATATACTGTATTGGGAAACTGTGATGGTCTCACTTCCCCATTTCATTCACTGTAATGAAAAGTTCAAATTAAAAATCAGTGTACATGACAGAATGAGTAATTAAAAGGAATGACTAAACAAAAGGAATTATTACATACAAAAAAGAATTCAAATAAATACTTTAATGCACAGAAACATAACAACACTGAGGAGTGACCATCAGCAAGAGGTAAAAGTAGTGGTTACTATCGTTTGTGCATTCAAAAGTAATGAGATCTGAAAATTCCACTTTCAATTTTAAATCATTTTCCACATGCTTCAAGTGCAAGATGAAGCACTGCCTAGTAAGCATCTTAAGCAAAACTGACTTGTCAGTTCAAGGGGAGGTTTTATAAGACTGAGCTACTGAGGATCACTGCTTTAGAACCAGAAGCAAAAATAAGACAAGAAAACATATGAAAGTGAGAACAAAGATATGATCCTGAACCTTTGAAGTCAGTGGGAGATTTTTACCATATTTTATTTTAATTTTAGAAGTAGCAGCATTTAACTCCACAAGAATTATTTCAATACTTTTTCTAGCAAGCCAAACTCCTACAGACCAGAAAACTACTTCAAAATATAACTTTTTATAAATAAAGTGTAAAGAGATGCTAAGGTAGAGAAGAATTACATAACTTAAGAGGCAGGTGGTGTTACTCTTTACATGAAACATTTTTGAGAACAGGTATGTTAAACTTCCCTGAATGGGAAGCCAATCCTAAAACAGAACTGCCAGTGTTTCAGAGGAAAGACATGATTTTCAGTAAAACAAGCTTGGAATTTAGACAAGGAATACTAATCCCAGTATGTAAATGATTTTTTAAAAATGAAACTCGGCTACATTTTATCATGCAAGAAAACGAGAAATCGGTGAAATATCAACCCCAAATAGTGGCCATATGGGAACGCCAGTGTGAGGGTTTTTACCAAACTGCAGTTCCCAGGCTCCGAGCACTAGAGGGCACTGGCAGCCCGGCTGGAGCCCGCTCCGCGCTCCGCAGGTACCGCCACGGGAACGTACTTGGCGAAGTCCAGGTACGATATATGGCCATGGTAAAATCCTGGCTTCATCTCCTTCCAGGAAGTCACATTCTTCACAAATCGGACCTGCGAAAGTGGGCAACAGAAAGTGTTTCTGTACTGCTCATTACATTTCCCAACACACGGTGTTTCCTGGCTTTTAAGTAAAATCTTATAATGCATTAGATAAAAAGTCTATTTTGAGTATTACCAAAAAATTTGCGCCAGCTAAAATAGACTTTTCTGCAGCATACAGATGATTGATTTTAGATCATCAGAATTTAATGATCAGAAACTAAACAAAAGCAGAATATAGCAATCAGAAGGCCAGTTCAAGGAAAGCTACCACAAAAACATCAGCAAGACAAACATTTATATTTTTGTCAGTCCATTTTATTTGTAATTTGAAAGGAATGTGGAATTCTTCCAGCAGAAATGCAAGTACATATTTGACAGAATTGTCTGATCCATATTCAGTCCCTCAAATAAAAGTGTACCAGATTTACAGCATGTTCTTAGACCTATTTAACTGGGACATAAGAAATGAATCTGATGGTTCATTTGCTCTTCCATCCCAAAATGCAATGCACAGGTAATCCAGAAATGTTATAAATGCATGCAATGTAAATCAAATCTATAGTTTACTATTTTGAATAGTCATCTTCAGTGTAACATTTCAGTGAAACTTGCATACTAAAGCATGAAGTAGCCCTTGAACGAGGGCTGATAAAGCAGTTATTGGCAAACTTCACAAAAATAGGAATAGCTTTACATTTCAAAGAACAAAATAAGACACAAGGCCCAAACCAGGGAGTGTGATCAAATTAAGTGGGACATGCAAATCCTGATAGGGCTTGGCTTTATTAGATGAACAGAATATTTTAACATCAAAGCATGTAACTGAAAGTTATTTCAAAAGTAGTGAATTGGATAATAAAGAGAGGATGATAAATTTGTACTGCTTGAGCTGTCTGACAAAGATATGCCATTTCTGAGGCTGTGAATTAAAAGATAGCATTCTGTGCACATCTGCAATATCTTTTCTGTTATATAGAGAAACAGATAACCACAAAGATCCTGAGGTGAGACAAGAGAGCCAAAAAATGAAAGTTTGAGAGCTCAAGACAACATACTAACATTCTGTAAGGTCAAGCGGATTGAGAGTATCCTGAAGCATAACATTTACTATTTATTATAACCTACCAGTTGAGGATTTTAAGAGGTGAGACTGGCCTGCTCCTTTTTCTTCAAATGTGCAAAACTCATGGTCTACGATTTAAGAGGTTGGTAACCTGTACTTACTTATTTCTTTAAACACTGGCTCTTAGACTCTCAGATAACAGCAATGTATATTACTTTTTAATAACAGGCAGCATTCATTTGTTCAGTGCACAAGTTTCATAGTCTGTGGCATTACAAAATTTAAACCGTACACTGCACGTGAAAATTATGGCAAATCTAGATGAAAAGCACTGCACAATGTTACACAATGGTGTTTCATGAACTGCATTGGCTTTCTGTCTGGTTCTGTCCATAGCACAAACTGGTAACATGGGACTTTGAATCCAGTTGAACTACCTTTACTGCTACTGAAAACAACCACACTTCCATTGACTGCATCTTTCCAAGATTAATGACAAGATCTTTTCAGTGGAGAGCCTCAGCTATAAATTTTCCTTTACCTGGGAAAGAAGTTTTCTAAATACAAAATATAAATCACCTCTCCTTCCTTCACCCATGAACCCCAAAATGTCATGGTTGGTTGATAAAACTCTGCAAGTAAACCAGTTATGCTATTTATGCTGTGCAGTGCAGTCCACGTATCAAAGGTATGTTTATGTTTCCATGAACAAGCTTTTTGAAATCTTACATCATCTAGATTTCAGTTTCTGATAGAGCAGGACTAGGCATAAGGTAATGTTAAGTACAAAGTCCTAGGGTTTTTGTCTTAGATCCCAGCACCAGCATCTTGCATTAAACCGTAGATGTTCCAGTAACAGTTACAAAAATCCTTTATTGCCTTTGTCTTACAATGTTATTGTCTGCTACTGAAATAATTTCTATGAACATAGGATGGATAGTCTAGCCTCTAACACCAGCCAAGCTAAGAGAAGGCTAGGAAGGTTTTATAAGACAGCTGTGACATTTACATCTGTCTTAAGATGGACCTGCAACATGCTGAGCCCCTGAGAACTATAGTTTTTAACGCCCATAACTAGCCTGCAGGCAAGAGATTATTTTTTTTTCTCCCACAGCTTGCAGCATTCCAAAAGCCAGAATTGTTCCAGGTCACAGACAGCCTAATGAGTCTGGATTCATACATTTTAGGTCACAGATGAATATTGCTCACTGCTTCATACTGTTAAATATGATCAATTTTACCTTTCTCTTCAGGGCTTAGTGGATAGTGGAGCTTTCAAGAGAGAGCAAGCTTCTCCATCTGAGCCCAACTGAATAAAATTTGGGCTGACTTTAAAAGTTCATATAGACGGGAATGGAATTCCTGTGAAGTTGTTTCATGGTGCTTTTATATAATCAGCTACAAAGTTGCTTCACAGCCTTTAGTAAGTGGGAAATCAGCTGAGGTTCACTGAATTAAAAAGCCAGATCAAACATACTCTAGGGGCATCATATGTCCTGAAAGGTAAGTTAAACACATTCAGTTTCTAGGACGGTAAGAATTTAAAACAAGTCCCAGTGAGCCTATAAAACAAAAAACCCAACCAGCATACCTGGTCTGAGAAAAATCCATGTGTGCAAACTGAAGTGCTGCTGTAAGTTCTTATCTCTGTCCATTAACTGCAACCATCAGTCCCTCTTCTCTACAGTCTGACCACACACTCACTCACACACCATCAGACACACAATCACACTCACAATCACACACACAGACACATGCACACACACACGCTTGTGCAAGCATGTATGTGTGTGTGTGCGTGCATCTGTGTGCGATTGTGTGTCTGAGCGTGATGGTGTGTGAGTGTGCTTGTGTCTCAGTGTGTGTCCGAGTGTGCAAGAGTCTGTCTGACTGTGCGAGCATGCACGTGAATGAGCATGAGTTTGTCTGAGTTAGCTCTGAATCAGAGGGTCAGGAATGCTGGAAACAGGCAAGCAGCACACCTTTGGCTGCAGGCCATGAACAACCACAAGCAAGCTCAAGGCAAGGATAGTTGAGAAGCAATTTGTGAGATGGTGAAAAGAGTGAATTCACCAGTTCAGCCACAGCACAGCCAGGATATCTGCCTGGCACTAGTACTTCTTTCTCAGAAGGAAAATACAAGTGGCACACATGCAGCACTCATACTCAGTAGACCATCTAACTCTAAGAGAAAAATTCTTAACTGTTCACGAGCACATGACAGAACTTCCACTTCTAACAGAGTTGCTGCAGCCTTCCTCTAGTTCCACTTCTGACAGCCACTGAAACCTGCACTAGCAGAGGAAATAAGTACCACTAAAGCCACTATGACTGTGCTGTCCTCTGAGAGGCCAACTGTTTTAGAATGCACTTGGAAGCAAGATAATATATTTTCAGGTTGCTCTTTTGAGAAAAATTGAGAGAGAAACCAAAGGAGAACAAATAACAAGAAACAGAAAACAGCAAGCTGAGGGAGTGAAACGCTGGATAATTGTAGCATTCATAACAGTATAGAGAACGTTCTCACATCCACTTTTAAAATAATATATCAAGAATACATGCTGTAATGCAGAACAGTCATTTAATTTTAAATGTTTTAGATGACAATTTCACCATGTAACAAAACCAATGAAGTTTGTGTGGCTGGTATGCCATCCTGATAGCCGTAACACAGACATTCTTTTACGGACAAAGTGTCACTGCTGAAACATGCAAGCAGCAAATAAAATTCAACCAAACAACTACTCTGATTTAATTACAAAAAGCAAGTGTTTCTACTACAGACCACACAGGTCAGAAATGCAATATGGACAACATGGCACTCAGCTTGCTGCAAAGAAAAGGCCCAACCTGGGGAAAGAGGGGCAACTCCCTGGATCCTGCTGCCAGAGAAGCTGCAAAAGAAAGGAGGGCTGCTGGGACAAGTTACACCTGAAACTAAAATCAGTGTTAGGAATTCTTATTGGATTATCTCAAATCAGATACAGACTATATTTGGAGTGGATTTTAAATACCATTTTTTCATATTGCATTCAAGAAGTAAAGGTTTCACATATGGGCAGAGAACTTAAAATCTGTTACAGAATTACAGTAGTCTGGAAAAAATACAGCAGAAATACTGCACAAAAGAAGGCTCAAGAATTTACAAATTTCTGCCAGGCCCAAGGCAATCTTCACCTTGCTTAGGGAGATTTGCTTCAACAAACAGTATCACTGATAGAACAATTCTGTCCCTATGATGTGTTTATGTATTTTACTACTGGTGTATATACACCTAATGCACCCAAATGAGCTACACTGGTGAAGGTGGCATATGAATGTCATGCTAATCCCAGCCCACACAGAGTAAACACCATCAGCTACCACTCAGCACCCCTGCCATCTCCAGAATTACACACTGTGACTTAAAATGGCAAGCTGTATTAGTCCATGTATTAAAGATGAATAATTATTTCTGTGACTTTGAACAGCTGTGCGATAGATGAAGTTCTTCATTGTCAGCATCTCCCAGTTAATGGCCACCAGAGAAGAATAGTATCAACTGTCTAATTTAAGTACATAATTTATCACCTTGGACAAGAGCATAATATCAAATGAAGGTAGGACTGAGAGTATTGTGTACGTGCTCAGCACTGACAGATTTTCATTTTTCAATAGATTTTTATTAGAGAAGATGAAGAGTTTTTCTTATCCAAAACTAAGCCAGTGAAGAACAAATTTTACTTTAATTAAGTTCAAACAGAAGTAGAAATTTCAGGCAGCCTGTGTTTAATTTATACCTATTCAATGACTAGCTCTCCTATACTTCAGGACAGACCTCCATTTCAAGACACCTTGACAGAAACAGAATTTGGTGGGAAGTGCAGCATGAAGTATGACTGACTTGAGCATGATTTTTAATTAACAGATACAGGCTTATTAAATCATCTGAAATATCACTCTGCTCTTAGTGCACAGGTCTTTAGCATTTATTCTATGCAGTGGACAGGACTATAGTGATGGCTACCAGATTTACTCTTAATAATCTCAGTAATCATGTATGACAATACCACTTTCATATTTAAGAAACAATTTTACAGGAGGAAATACTCAACAGTAACACAACCCCATTATCACAAAACAGATTCCAGTACCACCCAAGTCCATTATTTCCTCTGCATGGAGATCCCTACCTCAACCTTTCTCCCACATACAGAACTGGAAGCGGAGGGCCTTTAGCATCTGCTTCCCCCCAGCCCAGTCCAGCTGTGCTGAGCTGTTTCTGCTGCAGACATGCACTTAAAGGAGCTGGAAGGCTCAGTGCTGACATGCTGCAATGCAGAACAGCTCCTGCTTCTGCTGCATATCAACTTAAGTGATCAGCATACAACCGGCAGTACAGAGTTGGGAAACATTTGTTTTACAGGCAGGGATGATGATAGTGATTTCAGATCTCTAACCTGGGTTCCCTGCAAGTGCACTCATGTCAGCCAAGGAAACATTCAAGAAAATAAACCAACAAACCTACTTCCTCAGCCCAGCCTAACAGAAACAGGGCGTTGATCCTTCATCATCTTTTTTAAATAGTCATCATCTGATGCAGCGGCAGCCGTGATCATTTCTAGCCTGGTACTACAGTGACTTTAGTGAGAGCTTTAAATGGATGCAAAGTGACCCATCCTTCACAGTGCAAGCTATTTACAACCACTTTTCTGTATGTTTTTTATCACCTGTGAGACCTGACCAGACCCAGTACCAAAGACACAACTCTGGCCCTGACAGCATGGCACAGTGCCTGCACTACTCAGAGAGCAAATTGCCTAAGACTGCATTCACTGCAGATGGAGATGACAGGCAAGTAGTATTACACAGCCAAAACAGTTATAACAACAAAGGTAATTTCTACCCTAGTCATGTCCCATTTTAGCTTTGCTTTTGTCCAAGAAACAGACACTTATCACCTCCAGTAGCCCAGCAAAAACCTAAACCTATTAAGAAATAATATTAATTCTCTACAAAGAAAATATGAACAAATTACATTTCATTTATATTGGAAAATGTGACATAAAAGCCAATTACATCAGATCACCCAAGTTTACAATAGCATTTTTTTTTTCCTGTGCTCTTCCCTTGTTTCATAAAGGCATCCCAAATTCAGCATCTTACCTGATCTTGCAGAGACATAACAGGATTATTTTTGGTTGTATTGATATGTAGAACATGGTATTTGTTCTTCGCACAGAGATCATAGGCAATATTTGTGAAGGATGTGCTGGCAGTCTTGGGTACTCTGTTGTAAATAATCACCACATCATCTTCTTCATCCAGTGTCACATCTTGTCGGGGACCATCTACCGTATGACGTTGCTCTATTTCTCTGACTTCATGTCTTGCAATAGCCCTTTCTGTTAAGGATGAAAAATATAAAATGTCAATGTAAATAGCACCAGTTCTGAAGTTCAAACCTTAGAACACAATCTGATGAAAAGCAGTAACTCCTCAGCAACAAAGGAAACACTTGCTGTCCTATGAATTTCTGACATATCTGAACAAAACTTAATCTACAAAAATGAACAAAAGACAGTCCAACATGGAACACAAAGCCTAGAAAGAAAACAATATGCTTAGGGAACACAGACCATACTCTTATGACTCACACTGTCTTTAGAGTCATCTCTAAAGAAAAATGTCTATAATGCACTATCAAAACGGTGACATCCCTGAAATATCCCAAATAATTTCTACAATACACCTAGTTAAAAGCTATAATGGAGTTAAAATGGAGGTAAAAGTTATAAATCAAACAATTTGAAGAATAGGAGTCTTCTGGAAACAGAAATACTAACACCTGAGACCACAGTCAACTGACTGTGCAGAGGCATTGTCACTCAGATGAAACCATTGGTTTTTTACTTCAATTGAAACGAGCCCCAAAGTAAAGCATTACAATAAATGGGGTTGCAAAAAATTCAATTAGTTTTATTAATTTGAAGTTTGACAAGAATAGAATCAAGAGGTGCTTACATAACAGGTAACAATAACGTGAGTGATCTCTGAGTACTGAAATACATCAAATACATCAAAAAGAAAGAAACATGGAAAGGCAAGCTATGAACAACACATTTTGGCAGAGTGAGTACTTTGCAAATAAAATCTTTCCTTTTATACAAAGGGCAATACTCTGAGTAATTGAACATTGCTTCAAGTGCTAAAAGCTTATTTGGAAAATAAAACTCACAGTATTACAGCTTTTTCTTTTTTTATGCTGCTCAATATCAAATACCCTGTGCTGATTGAGACACAGTTCTTTTCTGCTCCAGTTAAGTATGTACTTTAATACAATTTGTAATACAGATGTCAAAGCACTTTTTCTCATTCATTTATGGTGATACTGCCTTTAATAATGTATTCAAAGAAATCTGCATTTGCCAACAGTGTAAGCTGAAGTTGATATCACAAGAGTAACCTGTAATTCTCTGCATTATGTTCTTTCACAGGGTACAGCTCTTTATGGATGACATGGTTTTAACAGCAGCAGCAGCTCTTGGCCTTTACTTTCCTTGCTTCTTTAACCCAGCCCCTTCTATTCTTTTTCACCAAATCTCTTTAATTGTAACATAAAATCACTTTTAAAGCAGAATCATTAAGCTGTGAATAGCCTACCCTGTAATTCCACATAAATTGTCTTAAACCACAAACTTCCATCTGTCTGAAATGCTTCAAAGCTTAAACTCACTCACTCTCTCATATGCTCATATCTCACACCCCATAACTAAGTTACATCAGTATGAAAATGTTTGTAGAAAATGCTTATTGAGTATATCTCAATTTTCCACATGACATCTGTTGCTCCCCACTACATCAGTCACAGTTTTTGCTCCTTCCTTTCTCATTTGCTACCTCTCCCATCATTGCTGGCAAACGTCCTATTTGGGAAGAGATGAGGCAACAGACTCAGGTTTCATCTCTCTGAAGATGGCTACAACAAAATGGGGCTGGCAACTGTCCCCTCCCTGCCAGTAACAGATTAGAGGAAGCATTTGGTAGGGAACATAGTTAACCATGTGGCTGCCCAAGGCTACATGGATACTGAGTACCACCTAGAGAGACTGAAATGAAACAAATTTAATTGGTATTTTCTACACCAGAGTAGTAGATCTAAGCCAGATTTGAATCATAGCTGCACAGAACCCCAGGGCTGATGAGGGTGGCTGGTGCAAAGGGAAGCTTCCTCTTTCACATGGAATAGGGAAACATTTGAGAAACAGACATGATTTACGAGAGGATTAATGAGAAATATTTCTCTAATGAGGTATTTTAAACTTTGATTATTCAAGAATTAGGGTGATATGTGCACTTTAAAGACCATGCATAAGACATAAAAGCTGCATGATTGGATGCAATTAGCAGAAATGCTATTGTATCCAATCACCGTCAGCTTCCTATGGCAAGGGGGAAAGCAAGAACTCATGTGAGGAGCAGAACCTTCACATGCCTGAAGCATACAGACAGTCCTATTATGAAAAAAATAAGGAGGCTTTAAACTTCAAACCAAAACAAAAACTGATCTTTAAGATGAAGCACTGAAACCACCTTTCTGAAATAATTCCAATAGTTAAAAAACAAAGGCTGAAATGAAATGAAGGATATAAACTGCTAAAGTGCAAGGGAAGTTGAAGTGAGAAGCAGAGGGAGCACCTGCAAGTGTCTAACCTGGTCAGCCAGCCTAATGGCCTCTTTCATTCTAGTCTATGAGTAACACAGTAACGAAAATTGCAATTTTGTAAAAGTGCACATTTTTTCCCAGTCACAAATAGTTTGCAGTTTTTCCTGTGAAGTCAGGAAGCTCTTCTGATACTTACTCAAAAGTCAGTTCAACTCTTAAAATGATGCATATGGATTTTATTTATTGCTAAGGTTAGTTAGTTAATTTATAATTTGGAGAGGGGAAGAGGTCCAGTAATGGTAACATGCAACTAAAAAGAGTCTTTGAGATATCTATGTAATCAGAAGTTAGATAATTTGAGGAGCTAATGGGCATTTGATTAACTACTTCATTTGCTCTTCTATAAAATTTAAGTAAGCTTGGAAGTAGAAGCCCTGTAATGGCTGAAAAAATGAATGATGCTTATATGTTTTTAGAAGAATGGTAGAAAACGCAATGTATGCTTTAATTACATTTTACATGTGGAAGATAGGGAGGAAGAAGATGTTAAGCATTCACTAAATATATCGTGCTTACCAAAAGTCTCCTTAAATGACAGCCCTGCAAATTTAACTTTGCTTACAAGAACCTGCCTACATAAGGTTGGACTGGTTTCACTGAAAACAATTAAAAAGAAAAAATCAGGATAGGTGATTTCTTTCCTCTCAGAGATCTAGTGGACAAAATGTCCTACAGTCTCACTGCTTTCAGAGGATTCTATATAAACTTCACGTTGTAGGAAAAACACCTACGCAAAATTATTAAGAGCCAAATGCTTAAACAGGGTTAACACCATACACACTAATTTTCACATTACATAACTACACCCATTTAAAAAGATATGCAGCATTTAAGCAAGTGATACCTTTGCATATAAGACAAGTTTTCATAAAATTGTAATATAGGATAATTTTAAGGCATAAGATATTCTCACACTTTTTTATTATTGCTTGTTTAATTTCACTGTAATACACAATATAATTGCTATACCCTTGGGATAAACTCTATACTGTCATCTGCAGTTGTCCTGCAAGCAAACTTTCATCAACTGCAAGGACAGTTTGCACATAGGCAGTACCACTATGATCAGTGTAATAACAGCTGCAGCACTGATTATTTACCAGCAGATGAGTTACTTGCAGAAAGCCCTTAGCTGGCTGCTTTGTAAATAGCAGAACAAGTTTGTTTTCTCACTTATTTGTCTATACGTTCTTCTAAATCCTCCTTCATCCTATTTCTGTAACTCAGCATCTTGGCATGACTTACATTTCTTGAGCCATCCTCTTGTAGTAATACACCACAAAGTATCATGGCTAGCAACAAATTGGTTTGCCAGTCAGATGCTACCAGAAAAGAACAAATAACGGGCAAGTTGTCTCCTCCCTCAGCAGAAGCAGTAATAGCCACATTTCACCCCTACATCGTCACTTCAAGGTCACTGCCCTTTCAAGTCAAAGCAGTTTCTCAACAAGCTCAAAAGTTACTAACGAGAAACACTTGGCGAGTAATGGACAGGTCAAGGATCTCAACTAATAAAATCACCTGTGAAAATGCAAGGGACCCACACATACTTCTGAAAACATCTGAAAACCCAGCTGAACCATATTTACGTAATTACAGAAACAAATCACCCAAATGAACAATATTTAAATAATTATAGAAACAAATGACTGTGATCATAAGCAGTTATTAGTCTACATTCCTCACACATTCAAACAGATGAATGTCTTAGGTAAAACAAGCTTATTAGCATTTACTTCAAATCCAAGTGTTAACTGCATACAAAATCTTCCCAAAGAAAATAGTATGTCATGGATTTTAACAACTTAAAGATTAACAAAACCAAACATTTCAAATTCCTCGCATTTTTTACAGAAGCATAAGAACCTCCTGGGATTTCTGAACAAAGAAATCTATCAAAATCAGAAATTCCTCTTTACCCTACAACTTAGCACTTACCATTCTTGATGAAAGACACATTTCGAGCCTTGCTGGCTGTCAAAATTAAGTTCACTGAGTAACTGGAAGAATAATTCAGAGCATACTGCTCTACTTTCTCAAACTATGTTCTTTGTCCTCTACATCTATTTTCCTTCTGTATGTATCCATGGGTATTATTTAGGCTCTCTCTTCAATGTGTCTTATGTGCCTGCCATGCTTTGTTGTGAAAGCTCCCACTCAGATGAGGAAAGACTCAGTCTTTAAATAAGTTTTAGCTCAGCAGCCTTCAAGTGTTGCCCAACAGAAGAAAAAGACTCAAACTTCAGTCACACTGAATTGATGTGAAGGAACTGGACAGCTGAGTGTTGATAGCCCCATCCCTGAGCAAACAGTTGCTGTGTATCTACACTACTGGATGCCACGTTCAACCAATAAGCAGGTTTCTTCCAGTTGGGAACAACACTGAAGACAGCTGATTTGGTGCCTCAGCTTACTTTCCACTGTGCTTCCAGGCCAATTAAGCAAGCAGCTGGTAGCCTGAGGCACCGAGCAGCTCTCAAGCTGTTTCCCTGGCCAAAAGCTGCGTTAAACACATGAATGCCCTAAATACCGAACCAGAGCAGGACTGGAAACCTGCTCACTATGGACCCCATTCTCCTCTGATGAAGAACGAAAACTGAACATCAGCTTAAAACCCAATCATAATTCTGTAAGCAAAGTTAATGTTCTGAATCATTTTCAACACCCACCATATACACACAGCCTTCATCTGTCACTGAAATGTGGCCTCCTCTGGGAGCTGTTTAGCAGCACATGACTTACAAACCAGAGTGTAGCTGGTATGCAGGTATCAATACTTCAGGGATGGAGAGAAGAAGAGAAAGAATCAACGGTGCTATGACAATTTATGGCCATGGAGGATTTGTGTCACTATACCCAATTAAATCTGAAGGACAAATATAGATTGAATTAATAAAAAGTGCCTAAAAGTTAAATTTGTGCAAGGTATCAGTATTAACATACCAACGTTTTCAAAGATCTTTATAAATAACAACTCTACTCTGCTCTAGTTTTAAGTCTTACCAAGAGCAGAACCACCACAGGTTCTCTAGAAACTTCAAGAATTAAAGACCAACACGTATTTGTGCACAAAGATAATAAAAGAGATTTCTGAGAAACAAAACTGCAATTTCAGTTAATTTTTTTCAGTCACACATCAAGAACACTGGTACCCAAGCAGCTGACCACTGCCCTTAGACAGAGGGTACATGGTCCTATTGCATTCTCAGCCCCTCACATACACTACTACCAATCACTTCACAACTTCAGAAATTTTGGTTAACGATACCATTCAGGGAGTGACACTTCTGGAAAGCATGATAATGCTTCATGCAGTAGCCATACCTTAGCCATACCTTATTCTGGTTAAAAGAATAACTTAGACCTTTTGCTTTCTTCTTTTCTTAGATACTTGTTTGTGTAGTTCAGAACAACTTTCCTAATTAAAAACATCTTAATCCTTAAGGTATTTTAGTTATTTCCATTTTAGACAAAAAAGACTGCTGGCCTCATTTGCAAGGTATTTCATAGGCTTTAATTAGCCTATGAAATACCTGCTAAAACCTTTAATTTAACGTTTATCTCTAAAAAGTCTTCAAATTCAGGACAGCCTTAGAACATACGTGCTCTGAACCCAGTTCTGACCTATAGCAAGCAAAGATCACATGCAAAGCACAAACCAGGATGGAAAGAGAGTACTAAGCTTAAAATAATGCCAGAAAAGTAATTTTAAGTTTTTTGGTCAGGTCCAAACCCCACGTTTTCTTCCCCTTCTAAGAATGCAGTTGCCTTAGCGGCAAACAATTCTATTGACTAATTTTAGAAATTTTATTCCAGCTTGTTTCTTTTCCAGTAATGCATGAGAAGGAAGAGGTATAAAAGATATTTTGTAATAAACCCCAGTAGTTTGGTGACCAAGTAGAAGTCACTAATATTGCAAAACATTTTCTTTTGTAGTGGTTAATGCACTTTCAGAACAGAAGGAAAAGACTGTTCTGCACTTCAGAACTGTCCAGATAGAAGAGAATTGTTTTCAAACTCCAAACTTCAAACTCCAACAAATGCTCATTGGAACTAGTTAAAAGAAAAAATAACCCCCCTCAAAAATCCCAACACAGACCTCCATGGAGGCACTGAGATCATTAAGTGAAATCTAAAGCAGCAAATTCCTGAAAATTAGAAGCAGCAATTCTGAAAAGCCCACTACAGTTCCATTAGCGTTTGATATCTGTCACTTTATTTCAAGATAGCATTTCTGCCAGGGCTTTATTTTGAACATGTAAGTAGATATTGATTAGTGAATAATACTGTTGAGGCTTTGATTTTAAGCTAAAAGAAAAAAGGTTTACCCAACAGTGAAATCACTATTCCACATGTACATCCAACCTGATTTGAACATCAGAGTCTGCATTTCTCATTTTTCTGCAAATTTTGTAAGGAAGAGAGATTAGGGTCTGACCAAGTATTTGCTTTATCTTTTTTTTTTTTCTTAAAACTACAGTTAACATACAGCCTTATATAATTTTCTTCCAGCATTCCACTGCACAAAAAAGACTATGTTGTGGCCCTTTTTGGATTTAAGACCAGGCATACCATGCATGTACTATTAAGTCAACCTGTCTCTTAGTCACATAAAATACAGGACAGGTAAGGGCCTACATCTCAAATTGTCCCAGGAAGGGCAAAACTAGACAAAATCCCATGGGAAGTTACATATCAGATGAATTGCATATATAGATCAAAGTTTAGGTACCCCAACAAGCATGGCTATTCCCAAAACCAACATGGCTTATAGCAGATACTTTGGTAAAACAGCATCCAATAAAACAGAAAAAAATAGAAGGCTTAATTCCACCAAATATGAAATGTTCAAAAATTTGTAAATGCTTTAAAACAAAAGGTATATACTTAAGACATCTTCAGCTCTAACTACAGCATCACTGCTATGACCCCTGAAAACTGCATATAATACTAACTGTAAAGTTAGGTAAAAAGCTACAGAAGCAACATCTTTAGGCACCATGATGTAGTAGTATATTTAAAAATAAGCATATGTCAAGCAGCTCCATAAACTTTTCAACTTCAGACTCATCTGTTTTGCTTGACCCAAACGTTGACTTCAAGTTGATGAATCAGCATGAGAGCAAACACAACAGTCACCACTCATCTTTGTTTTCTCCCAGTTACTTGCAATTTCTTGTTTTGTTAGAACAAGTAAACAGACAGCTGTAAAGAGAAGGATGTAATCACACAAGGAAAAGGTTTGTGGCTTTTCAGAACCCCAAAACTGTCAGAAAACTGTTATGAAGTACTGTGACTGTGATAAAAGCAAAGAAAAACAGATGCAAACCAGGGATTGGTTCTCTAAACAATAAAACTCAGCTGAGTATATAACAGCAGGGTTTGCTCTTATTTATAGTGCCTTAGTATCTTAATGCAGATCTCCAATGTTAGCAAGAGAAGTTAATGGAACTGTTTTCTACATGCATACAGTTGTCACAGCATTCCACCATACAAATATGCATGTCACTCCTTCAAGAAAAATCCAATTCAAATAGTGAAAAAAAGCAAGATCGATACAGAGTGTCTGACTCTAGTAAGGCAGCCTGGAGAATGGTCCTTATTTATACATATTTGTTATTTATATTACTATATAAGCTTTCTGCAGCCATATAATAATTTACTTTTTTTAAAGGGCATTGACTAGCAAAAAAGCAAAAAAAAAATCACTAAACTATCTGTTAAAATCACTGAAAGACCTATATGTAAGGACAATGCTGTATTCTAGTAAGTTGCCATCAGGTTTAATAAAACTAATTGCGAAGATACACTGTTATTGACAACATATTGCACTTCTACCCCTGCTTGTCTTCACACTTCTTGGCTAAACTAACCTAATCTGGAAAACAAGCTATTGCCATCTGGTCTAGGAGCCAAAAAAAGGAAGACAGCGAACAGCACTGCCTTCTGATCAGAACGGCAGCTGACGTGGTTAAGGTAGAAGAGCTAAATATTTTAGTAGGAATCTTAGGAAGTTAGAGTACCAAGAATAACCTCATGAGAACTCTGTGTAGCACCAACAGATAAAGAGTGATGTTTGCTTAATTGACACTGGCTATGTATAGATTAGGCATTTACAGTGATAAACACGATTTCTATCCTTAATGTTTTTATAAGAGTTTGTGTAAAACGGAAGTTTTGAGAGAAGTTTTAAAAAAACAGAAATGAGCCTGTGTGCGCCCCACAGTTGTTAAGTCATTACAGTATTCATTTTAATTACATTTTAAAAATACTGATTAGGTAAGCTCTTGATTATATTTTTTGTTTTCTTTATGGAAACCATTTATCTTGGTCTTAGCTTCATTTAAGAACTTCAATTTAATTCTGGTTGCTTTATACATAAATCAGAAGTAACTTCTATATTTCCCTAAAAAATGTGAATTGTTAATCAAGATATTTGCTACTTCATATAGCTAAAATATCAACATAGATAAAAAATACTGCTTATCTTTTTTTGCAACCTAAGGTTTGCAGCCTAAAGACCTCATCTGCAACGGAGATCAAAAAGATAAGCATAAATAAAGATAAGCTCCAACAACATATAGACCACTCAAAAATTACATTTCAGGAACATCAAAGCCATTTTATGTAATTGAAAGTACAAAAACCCCCTATTTTTAATTAAATGCTAGAATTACAACAAACACTGAATTAAGCCTTAGTAATTATCTCTGGAAAACTCTTCTTGCTGTATCCTTCCCCTCTTCATACCTAAGTCCAAGCTATCCTCAGGCAGAACTAGGAATAAAAATACAGGCAGTATCAACCTGGTTCCTTTCGGAATAAAATAATCACCTGCTTTAAGGGGAGACCTTCCCCTTTGACTTTCAGAGGATTCAAAGGAGCAGTGGTCCAGTGGACTCAAGGAGTCCATAGAGGGAACATTACAAAGAAGTCCTCACAACATGAACCCTCCCTGGCCCTACCCTGGAAGTTCAGCTGGACTTTCATGAGAGAAGCCCAGATGAAATCCTCAATATGAGTTTGAAACCATCCATTATAGAACTTTCGTGACACAACTAGCAGCTGATGCAAACCTTCCACAATCATCTTCTCCATGCCAAGAAACAGTGGCAATCATACTTCAAATACTTGCATATCAACATCACTACTATATATCTCTTTGCAGCAGACACGGATTAGCAAAATCAAAATTAAACAAGCATGAGCTTGACCTAACTTCATGTCAGAGTGATATGGAGCTCCTTGTGCTTGGTAAAAACAGAAACAGTCCAGGGCTAGTGACGTGTACAGTAAGGTGGTTTTGTACAAAAAACTTCCCTCCGGTAGGAGAGCGAGCTGGCTTACTGAAAGCCTCTTGGTGTTAATCCTGATTTAGACTGGATTAAGCTTTTTAATTAAAAAGAATTCTTTTCCTACATGCATGAGAAATATTCTGGTCTTCTCCCAAATCTCTTTTTGAACAAGAAGGACTACTTGATGAAAATTTGTCCAGAACAAAAGGGCAAATAATTCCCTCAACTGCACCTCAAGTAGCTGTTACAAAAAGTTAAAAACAATTCCAGCTCCTTGCTCAGTACTTTGGTCCCACAGCAGTAAGGGATACAATAGAGCTGTATTCATCCATCTCTACAAATGCTTCCTGACCACAATACAGCATAATTATTCATTATCAGAAGACATATCATCACTGAACTTACTAAAAGTCAGAACTGCAGAATGTTATGCTGGGTAAGGCAATGCCACTGAAATAAAAGTCAAAAAGAATTCCTGCATATTCCCCGCAGTAAGTCCAGCAAAAAAGAGGAATCAAGATTCTCTTTTGGTATTTCAAATTCATGAAAATACTCATTTTATGACAAGAAATTTAATTTAGCTTTACATACTGTTTTGTTAGCAGTCAGAATTGCACAGTATGCAAAGAGTTGACTGGTCTTGAAAAAAAACCAAACCGCCCCAAACCAAACACTCGGAACCTCCACATATTTGGTCAGATTATCTTTTGCAGACATTAAGAATTTCAATTGTCAGATTTTATTTTATACAAGCAGAGTAATCTGCTTCCAACAATAGTCAATGGGCTAAAATCTAGCATTAACCCATTTCTAATGAGGCTGAAACCTGCAGAGCTCTATAAGGCAATAATCCTTTTGCTGCCATTGAGAGCGGAAGTGTTTTGAACTGCCAGTACCAAGGCACTGATGATATTTTAACTTGATTTTAAAGAAATATTACACAGTCAGCATGGCTATGAATAGCAATGCTAAAACTCTATTTTGAAGAAAAGGTTTGTGGAAACTTCACAGCCCAAGTTCCCAAAGAAGCTGTAACATTGAGAAGTCTGTGCCCTCACCAGAGGTGCAGGTGTTGGTCTGAATTCAGCTTTCCCCAGAGAAGCTGTACAGCCATAACACTTCCTTTCTATGCCAGTATTAAAACTACTGAATTAATTTATTCTCTGTTCTTCACATCTCCATTTGCGAACCTAAATTCTCCTGACTTGCTTTTGGTTTAAGTCTCCAGTGACCATCCATAGTTTCCATATACACAATTTAAATTTCCCTTGCTGTTGCAGTAAGTTTCCATCCCCAAATTCCATTAGTCTAACAATTACTATTTTTGTGTATATGAACAGTAAGGTTCAAAAGTTCATTTTTATGTTAACAAACTGCAACCATGTAAGGATATATATACATTAATATTTGTAGGTAATTCAAATAAAGCATGTACGAAAAAACACACAAGTCTTCCCTTATGCTATATGAAATGGAAGTAACTACTTCAGAAAGATATTTAAATCAGAAAGATATTTTAATCCAAGCATTACTAGGGGGAGGGGCTACAATAACAGTACTATAAACTTCTGTGGGAGGATATACTGATTGATACAGTTTTTAATAAGAAATGTATTATTTATCTGGGTTACTTCAAAGCAAAAAATACCACTGGTGAATTCTGATGACACACCACCTTCCTATGTTAAATACTGAAGTTGCTCTTCAGACTGAGTGAGCAGAGGGAAACATGAAAAGGACTTCTTTGTCATGATACAGACTCTCTGGCAACATTGTTATATAAGGAATAAAATAGCAAAGTTAAAAAATAAATAAATGGAAATAAAATAAATTGAACTTTGACTCATGATACTCAGTAAATTTAGTTGCAGTGGTTAAAGAGGGAACTACCCACATGACAACAGTGCTCAGAAGACATCATATTATGGTAGGAACAATTCATACACAAGTTTGGGCAGAAAAGACGGAGGAAAAGGCAAGAGGCAATAGTCCTTTATAGTATCATGTGGTGCAAAGGAAGCTCCATGATGAGTACATATTGAAAATGTGCATACTCTCATCCTTCAACTCCTCAGTTACTGCTCTATATCCACCCCTCCATTTTTATCTTCTTTTCCAATTCACAGTTTATCCTTAAAAAGGCAGAAACACTATGGCTGTATGTAAGTTGTAAACACCAACCTCCTTTGCTCATATTAAAATAATTTCTGAAGTCTTATTACTTTTACATTCCTAGATTGAAGTAACTTCTCTTAGCTTCTGAACAACCACCTCAAAATATTTTCACACCTCCTCTGACACCCAGTTCATACCAACTTATCTTCTCCTCAAGAAGGCAAGGATATCTTGGGCTGATATCAACATGCAGGATTAAAATTCACTCAGGGTAAAAATTCTCACTATGTTTCATACATCACACTATCAATGAGGAAATGGGTCACTTTTCATCAAAAAGAAATTCTGTATCGAAATTGTTGTAGATCAGGACTTCACATCTCTGTACGCTACTAGCCTATGGCCAGCTGAGAAGATAAGAGAACTCCCAAGCAAGATACAGGACTGTACTGCAGTACATATGTATAGCTATTTTTTCAGCAAAAGTATGTCAAATTTAAAAGAGCTTATTCTGTCCAAGTGGCCTCCCCTCTGTGTTCCCAAATGTGGACAAATTATCCCAATGGTAATTTGGCTAAAGTAGTAGCCATTTCTTCCAGAGGGTATGGAAAAGGCCCCTCTCTGTAGTTCAATGTCACAAGACTGCAAATACAACAGGTAGTGGAAATTTCACTTTACTTTACACATAGCACTTAAACAGTAACTGGAACTTCAGTAATTTTGTATGTCCCATGAACTATTTTAACCTGTTCTTCAGCTGAGGAACAATTTCTGTAATATATTGACTTGTAAAAACTGTATTTACTATTGTACAGAGTAAGGTTTGTTTCAAAATACATTTCCTGTTAACAAAAAAGCACTGAGCTGCCACAGCTCTGTTCTGCTTTTGTGCCTTCCAGCTGCTCAGAGGAGGAGAAAGAGTTGGTTTAGGTATTGTGAGGTTTTGGTTTGCTCTTAAATCATGGCTCTCAACACCTTGGAAGCAAAGGAGTTTCACGCTGCTTCTCTCCAAGGAGGGAGAGATGCCTGTGCATCAGAACACGCCAGACGACTCCTGCCATCCGAGGGAAGCTGCCGAGCGCTGTGCTGTGACTGCAGCGGGGTAATTGACACAAGTTTAATGGCGCTGTCTGGCCCAACTGAGCCGTGGGAGTCAGACTGGCTGTCTCTGCACATCTGTTGTGGATATAAGCATTTGAGAACAATCCCTGCTTTCAGCCCAGATACGAACTCATCCAGTATATTCATCAAAAAAGCAGTTGAATCCAATGGCTTTCATTTTCCAAAATGATAGAGACACGCTCCCTCATGACTACAAACGTGACTAGTTCCAACTTCTGAACTTGAGATGGAGTGCTCCCAGCTCCCCTGTGAAGGGTCACCCTGTGCAAAGCACACAGCCACAGGAAACAAACCATAGGAAATAATCTTACCTATTGAGAACATTTCTGAATTGATAACAACTGAGCTGCCAAAACCCATAGAAATTCACATCTGTGCCACTAAAACAACTGCAACAAACAGTCTTGGTGAAAGGAAATTCACCATAGATATGAAATACATTTTTTTCAGGAAGTGAGAGCTCTTGATAATAATTATTTAGGCTATTACAAAGCTAAACCTCACTAGGCTGAGCACAGTTCTGCCTCTCAGAGGCACTTTCAGCCCAATTTGGAAGTCACAGACAGCATCCTGGCTCATTTAACACACAATACAGTTGTCCTTAAATTAGTCCTGAACTGATAAATATTAAAATTATTTGTCATGTTAATTTTATTATTCAGATTATCATAACATGTGAAAGCAGGAAACTCTCAGGTAGTATAGGTATTTAAAGGTAACTTGATTGCAAAGTTTATAAAGAAAAGCAACAATAATTTACCATTTATCACAGAATAGTTCGGGTTGGAAGGAGCTTTTAAAGGTTATCTAGTCCAACTCCCCTGCAATGATTTACAGTCAGTTGTGCAAAAATCAAGACTGACATGATGAAAAGCATGAACAACACAAGTAAGGTTTTTTTATTTGCTGTCTTGTTTTCTCACCATACAGATACACCTGGTTCTCATTACCAAGTCCTTCTTCCCAGCTGGGAAGGGTAGAAATCTTCACTGTAAAACATATGCTGACACACATCTTTCAAAAGCCAGTGTTTTAACAGTTGTATCAATTAGTCTAAATACTTCAGGAAATCGCCTGAGTTCTCAGAATTAAAATTATATCTGTTACAATAAATGCTCTTTAATCTGCCCTCACTAGCTGAGAAACACACCACAGAGATCCCAAAAGTTTGCAACTAAGAAACATTTCAGCAATTTTCCTGTTTCTGTTGCCTACCTGAGTCTAAGGATGCATTTTATTTTCTTATTTTACCATAGTAGTACAACTATGCAAACCTTTCTTTTAAAAAATAGTGTCATTAGAAAGATGAGGCACTATCTCTGCTAATTAGTGGGAATTTTTGCATCAAGGAAGCTGTCTTTAAAATGAGTTCCACGTCTTCAAAATTAAATGAAGTACTCTTTTAAGAAAATAATTAGTATGTACAACAATCACTTGAAAGTCTATCTCCTGCTATAGGACATTTTCCATTGGGCAGCAATCTGGACTGCATTATAAGACACTATTATACATGAACAGATGGAAATCATAAACTGATATTTAGCTACAGATTTCCTGTCAGAAACTTATATAAAAAGAAAAGAAGGAAATATGCTTAACATTTTCCATTAGCCAACATCAAATCACTGAAAAAAACAGAGGCATCCACGTAATGCCTATGAGACAGCAACCTATTTTTAATCCATATCTTTTCATGTCCCTTACATATCAGATAATCTTATTTATTTATATGTTTTTATCCTTAGGCACACAATATAGGATCAAAACCAATAAGCTACCCACGAAAGAACACACATACATTTCAGTTACAGTGAAAAATTAATACTTCTCCAGTTTGCATTCTCACTTTTGGCTGAAAATCAGTAGAAGCCATTGAAGCGCTACAGAGCTTCACAGGTTTGTCAGAACTGATTATTGTATCACAGGGCAAAATGTATCAAACTTTCCCATTATGAGCTATAATGAACTGTCTTGGCTAGAATAGCAAGCACATTGTTTATATCATGCAGACATGAAAGGTACTCAAGTTGCAAAGATTAAGGTACGTAACATCAAATTAGTATGAAAATAAACTGCTCCCTTTGTTTAAGGGCAAGGTAATATCCACTGCTGCAATCAATACAACTATTTTGAAATACAGTACTGTCTTGGATTACACTTAATCAGAACCTTCTGCTTCACTGCCAGGACTTAAAAAGAAAAGTAAATATTAATGCTATTAAAACACAAGACAGAGATCATCAGCTGCTGAACGTACCATCCAAGAGGAATGGGGAGTATGGGAGGTAAGGTACAGATATCATCTGGGTCATGGGAGCTGTATTTCACAACTGATAAATTGATAACTTCAGCTACCTGAAAACTAACAAACCTCCAAAATATTATTTCATCAAAACTTCAGAACACATTAAGTACCACATGAATGTTTCCTTTTGCATGTAAGTCAATAGTAGCATAAATTTTTAGTCTGCACATAGACTGAATTTGCTATTTTCTTCCTGGACTCACCAATGAAGGCTTGTAATGTTATTCTTCTATACATTCAACTTCCTTAATTTCACTTCTCTTTCTGCACAAACACAATACAAGCAAAGGAACATACAGATTTCCTTCTGTTTCAATGGTCTAAAAGACAAACCAACCTTAAAGATCACTGATGATCTCCAAAAGGATTTAAATATTGGAGAGCCTTACTATTAGTTACTCCAGGCTAACAACAGTTTGGGCTTCAGGCACAACCAAGACAACTTACTTAATTCCCCAATTCATGTGGTCAGGTTAGGAGGTCAAAGTGCATTAAACAGGGGGAGGAAGGAAAAGAATTGGAAAGAAAAAATAATGTAGAAGTTGGCTACAAATTAGAGTATGTTGTGTTATCCCACACTCCACTAAAGAGCCAGCACTGAATCCAGAATTTCTTACCTGCAGGTAAGTTCACATACAGTTGCAAAAATGTTCTGTGTTATTTTGGTGAGAGCTGGGAATAGTCTACATAAAGTAAAACTGGCAGCTCACAGCTATCTCAAACTTACCCTTGGGAAGGGCATCAGAATTCTGCAATATATGTCTGGACACAACTAATAAGCCTAGTCATTCATAATTAACAATGTTCTCCTTAAATTTTACATTATGCAGCTGAATAAGAAGTTGCCTGTTAACCCAAACTGGAGAGAAGGGGTCTGAGGGTTTACTGAAAACCACCATTAACACACAACCATAGTTCTAGTAAGTGAAGTTAAAATAATATCTGTAAAAAACCCCACTAAAATAGGTGGGAAACCATCTTAGAGAGTAAAAAAACATACTCCTGTATATTACAATGAAAGAACACCATGCACCCTTGATGGTTAACCAGGTGCACTGGAGGTAAAGAAGTAGTGCTAGCTCCAAACAAACAAACAAACAAAAAAAATCAAGCAGTTTCAAAAGCTTTTAAAGTTTTTTTAGGTAGCTTTTAATTGACTTGAATGGGAACACTCTGAGGCCAGAAAGCAGTGAGTGGTCTGAGGATCCTATCTTCCAACCATCAGGCTTATGTAATCTACTGCCTCAGCCTTTTTTCTATGGCTGATTTATCAAAGAATAAACACAAATATTTGTTTATAAAGCCGCAGGAATTTGAGGGGGAATGGACGTTTGGCTTTCTCTATCAGAAGAATGAAAGCCTTCATCTATCTTTTTATACATAAGGCAGTCAAGATAACATTAGGTCTTGTCTTAATGGATTTTGTTTTAGTATCTTCCAGCTCAGAGGTAATACAACATGACACACAAAAGGCTTGTGAACAGGCTGAGAACACTGGGGACATCACTTCAGCTCCCCTTAAACTCCCTCCAAGCACAAACTTCTGCTCTACAGAACATACCTATTATTATAAAATTAATCAAGATATTTCTTTGCCCATTTATTAGAGACTGAAATAGGAACCAAGAATACAGAGCCACTGGTCTATTCAGAGAAAGTTTACTAGCATCCAGCAATACATTCAAGTGAGGAACCCGAGGATCTTTCAATACACTTTGTATTTGTGCTGGCAGACACAAATAACAGTAAACAAGTTTTTTGATTGCAGACCTGTAAACTAAAGGGGAGGAACATATCATCCAACTCCTTTCTTCTCAAAGCTCTGCCATTGGGAAGACAGAGCACTTACTTCTTTTAGGGGAAGAAAGACCTAGTATTCAATTGTAGTACACCTGAAAACAAATCCCAAACAAAAAAACCCCACCCGAAGTAACTCCCTGCCACCGACGTCAAAAAGTGATCAGTACACGATTATGCCAAGTACTTCACAATAAAGTTCCCCGCTGTGGGTTTTCAGCTACGATGGCCCTACTTGCATTCTGTTCACAGCTATCAGTGTCTTCTCAAACACACCTTGTCGCTTCTCACTGATGTCATTTTAAGCACCAAGCCTGCAGCTGTTCAGCTTCCAGTGTCAAATCTCCCCAGTACTTCCTAAACCCTCTGAAGCTCCTACTCCTCTGTCTTAAACACATCCAAATGTTAAGATGCCCACATACAAGTTGCTGTTGCCTAGTTTCCATTAACAACTAAAAACAAAGCAACAGGAATAAAGCTTAACACTTAGGGATATAAACACTAGTATTCTGATCTACGAAAATCCACATTTATCAATTGATGCAGAAGCAGTCACCAGATTAAGATAATGGCAGTTGAAAGACAGTTCCTCAGGTCAACCATACCTATAGAAAATAACCAAAATTATGCTTTTATTTCAGTTAAGAGTTTTGTTCTACTTTGCATTTCACAAATTCTATCAGTTAGCCAAAATCTGCTACCTCAACCTTAATTTGCTCATGTTTATTCTGGTTTAAAACTCAGCAGGAACATTAAACCCCTTCAAGCTGTCCCCTTTCTCCTGCCTCCTTCTGACAGTGGACAAAACACTGGCAGAGATTATAAGATGGAATCACAATTTACTGAAACATTGTAATAACCACAACAATATTAATAAAAGTGTACAAAAGTGTGTTTTACCCTCAAAAGGGGATTCACCAAAGAACAAACAAAAACACTTTCTGAAGACAGTGCCCAGTGTGGTTTCCCAAAGGCAAAATGGCGACCACCCCTGTGCTGGGCCTGCGGTACATGGGAAAACAAAGGCTTAACTTCCCCCAGCCCAAAACCAGCGGGAAAACAGGGACAAGACAGAACTTGGTGGGACCTGACAGGGCTCTGAAACACATCAGCGGACGCTTCTCTGGGCCTGACTTTGTGGGAGTGGGACTGGAACGTTCGGAGTTCCGGCTGTGGCTCCGGCAGCTGCAGCTTGAGCTCCACGCAGCTCCGCTGGGCTCCATGCCGTTCTCTCCTTTTTCTTTTTCTGGGAGCCACGTCTTGGGCTTGCTGGCACTGTCTTTCAGCACCAAACCACAAAACCTGCAGCTCAGAGGAACAGGAAAAGGAACCACCAGTTGCAGAGCAGGGCTTGGTCTGCCAGGCAGACCCAATACCTGCACACTCCTCCCTCGAGCCCAGGCTTTCCGCTTCCAGCTGCCTGCTGCTGACACCACACCCGCGACATGACGGGGCTGGTACGGAATTAAGCAGTGCTAGAAACTCCAGCCCTTTTCTCTATAGTCACAATAATGTTTCACATGATATTTACCTTTGGTAATCCATTTATGCTTCCTGAAAAAATCTCACCTTCACCCTGAAGAAGCTGTGAACACTTGACAAACAGAAATCACTTGGAAGTGTTTTTTCTTAAGCTCTCTTATATATGTCAAGGTCTAGATAATCACTACGCTGTGGCAAATGAAATTATTTGGGTTTTTTCAGTTGCATTTGTTTTCTGCTATATGCTATATTTTTAGAGATTTATCTCTTAATCCAAGTTAGTCATACACATTTTTATACCTATATTTTGCTACAGAAAAAAAAAAAAAGAAAAACAAAAAACTCTTTTACAGAATAAAACATTGATACGGCAACATGCAAATTACTAATACACAGACTGGGTGCTTGAAACAGCTTCTACTTCAATCATCATTTCCCTATTCAAATGTTCTGTAAAATGAAACTAACCCTTGACTGACAAAAAATACAAAGATGTCAGATTAAAAGATTTTTTTCAAGTTCCAGACATGTAATACTCTGCTACTTGTACTGGTGGTCTATAATTATGCAACACAGATATAGCATACTTATGCAAATGAAACTTATGCTAAGGGATCAATTTCTCCATCCTTGAAGTGCAGAGACCCAGCAGAATATCTAATGGCACCAAAATCAGAACTTCGAGTGGAAAAAATTTTGCCAGTAAAAAAAAATTAAATATGCTCAGGTATATTTGAAAGAATGTGTTAAAGACACTAGAATTCTGATTTCAAAGTGAAAATACTCAATCACTCTTCTGTCTCTCACAAGGAGAGTCCATTGTCAGTATCTATTTTGAAAGCAGCTATTACACATCAGCTGGCAATACTCTTCCCATCACTGAATGAATGCAAAGGTTCACAATAGTGAATAGTTGATTTACATTCTTTCAGAAAGGATCTGGACAATTAAAACATTGCTGTTCCTTCTCAAAACAAAACACACCATCATACTGTCATTATATAACTTCTGCTAATATGTATGCTTTGTACACCAGTGAAACTCTCTGTAAAATCAAACCCAGTAATTGACTTTATGAGGCTGGTCATTAAACTTGTGCTTTACTACCAGAGTGTCTGCTTTCATCAAAGTATTTATAGTAGAGGTGATAACAGATGTCTCCTGCTTTTGTTTAGCTTTCCTAAAACTGCAGATGCCAGTGCAATATTTATCAACTCTCTTTGCCTCTCAATTATTGTACAGAAGAGCTCAGGTAGGCACAGCAGAGCCTGGGAAGCACCATGCCTTAACAGGAATGAGGAATGGGCCATGTGTCTGCTCCTCCTCAGCCCTACCTTCCATCTCAGCCTCTTGTCACAAACCTGTCTCCATCAGCGGCTTAAGCCAGTATGGTAAGCCACAAACAAGCGACACAGTTTTCAATGCAGACATAGCAGAGCTGAAGGAAATGGAGAACTGATGCACATTTTCAATGGCTGCATCGCAATACAGCAAAATTCACCTCCCAAGGACAAAGAATGACTCTCAGTTTGATCCTCTTATGATTTTCGCTTCATCTGGAAAGCAATGCTAGAGATTCTGGGAGAAAGGCATTTTGTCTAAACTCTCTGATGCTATGGAAATGTCATAGTCATTTCAACTAAGAAGAAAAGGTTGAGATGGTAAAAGTCAGACCACTATTAGTTTTGCATAAAGGCAATTGAAAGAAAAATTTGTATTTTCTCAGTAAATTCATGCGCTTCAATCAAACAATTCATAGGAATAAAGTCACCATATATAGACGAATATAATAAAAAGAAAGCAAGTTATCATTGCTTTGCTATTACTGGCATCAGTTCCTTTTTTTTTCCTGTTGTCCTAGAGCTGTACACACAGACATGCTACTTATCCAAAGGAAAATAAATTGTGCAAGGTTACTGCAGAATAAAGGGTGCAGTCTGACAGCCTGCATTTTAACACTAATAATGAATGGCTTATCTCAGTGAGAAGCTCATAGAAAACTGGTTTCTACCTGTATGAACCAAGTTCAGGGACAGGATTGTCTCATACAGTCTGCATATGATTTTTATCACAATTAAACACTGGGAGACAGTTAAGAGTACTGAATTACCTGAGCCCTGATTCTAAGCCCACAGGAATGGCACTGAAATTTCAAAGCAGGGCCAGCAGTACCATTATGGGCACAGTTACTGCTAATGGATGAAAGATGCTGACACAGAAGCAGGAAAGTGACCTTTTGGGTTTTTTTTTTTAAGCCTTATTTCTTTTTCCTATAGTCTCCTCTTTCTCACTTTTCCATTCTAGTTCCCTGTACTCTGCCACATCTTTTGGCCAAAACATTCCATGGGAGCTAATACACACTTCTCTTACCTCAAAATCTCCTCCTGATTCCAGAAAGGTGAATGCTAACTTTTGGGTTGTCAATTAATAAAACCATGAAATACATGACACTCCTGGAATACGAAGAAAAAAATCCCAACCAAAACAGAAAAAAAAAACCCAACCCACCACAAAAAAACCCTACCAAAATTACATAGCCAATATAGGTTGCCTGTGACTGACATTTTCTTTTTTTAATTACTAACATCACAAATTATTTTCTTATGCCTCCTTTCATAGCCTTTTATACGAAATACCATTACAAGGAACAGAAGCAGCAAATAAACGAGGTCTGGCATCGCCTTGTCTAAAAATAACTATTTCTACCTCTACATATATTTCTATGTTTCTCTCAGCTTTAAGTTGACTAGGTTTCTATTTCAGAAAGGAGACAAAAAAAACCCCAAAAACAACAAAATCTGCTTCCTTTAGGATGCAAGTCAAAAATTTTTAAAGATCTTCATAAGCACCTGTTACTTTCAGATTCCAAAGAAAAAGTAGTACCAAACCATCAGAAGAGAATTATGACTTCATGAACAGCTAAAAATGGAAAGTGATCCTCTAAATTAAAAAGGTTGAGAAAGATTAGGGAAAGTTCAGATAAGATTTATGTCTAGAGAGCTAGCAATAGGAATGAGTTATAAAATATCAATCTATAAAACATCTTGAAAGAACATTTAATATAGAGTTAGTTGTAGGGATAGTTAACATCAGTTTTCACCATGACAGCAACTTGTAGTTTAAACTAGTTGTTAAATTTGTGTTAGAGACATGCACACAGTAAAAATTAAATTTAAGTTCTGCCCTTTTCCAAATGTTAAGAATAAGTACTTGATTAACATTATGTAAATGTATTCCTATTTTGATCATGACCAAGCAGAAAATGTTCATTAAGATGCAAACACAATATGCAGAGAAAGTGTCAGTCCACCTCTTTTGCAAATTATTCATTAGGTGTCAGGCATTACATTAACACAAATTTCTACGACAACAAATACACACAGAGCTGAAGCTTGATGCGGGATGAAATGATGGCAACAGTTGCATTTTGAGAGTTAACTTTAATACACTGCTACATAAAGCTTCATGACTAGTGATAGCCTGATTTATATTTTGTGAAACAGCATATTAGATAAGATAGAACTTTTTGGCTGTTCCCCACTAACACTATTAATTTAGTTAAAAGTTTGTAAAACATTCTGATAAAAACTCCTGCATATTTACATTTTTACACAATAAACAATAAAACCACCACTGCTATAGTTTAGTCCAATGTTTACTCTGCACTGCAAAACAGAAATCAAAATTAGTGAATATGCCTATAAAGATTAAATAGACAATGTGCTTTTTCATAGCTTTAAATGAACATTAAAAGAAGATAATGCCAGTTGCAGAACAGGTATTCCAAAGTAACAAAAAACTAAGTATGGGTTCTGGTTTGAAGTTTGTTCTTGTAGAAATCTTCACAGATGTGATCAGAGAAGCCATTTACCACATCAAAGGAATCTACACAAACACTTTTTAAAGCAGCTCCACAAGGATGGCACTAAGTTTTCATGTTTGGCCAACATATAGCAGTGGTTCCTTCCCTGATGCTATCCCTCCAGCTACCCTCCCAGATTTCACAACTGACAGAGTGATACTGAGGGAACATACTTGGTTAGAACTTTACTCTCTGCAAAAAAAATCTGAGTTTCTGATAGCCCACAGGGCTTGGTTAGGCCTTTCACCATCTTTGTAGCCTTCCTTTGGCCTCTTTCTAACAACATCTTTCTCATTATTGTGGCACCCAACTGTGTTACTAAAAGCACCCCTCCAAGTCTACAGTAATTCTTTTTTCCCCTTTTGGAGTACCACAAAGGGCTGGAACGTTGCAACAGAACTGTTTTAAACTCCCTGGAATCTGATCTTGTTTTTTACTCTTTCACTTCTGGGAAATTACACCACACTTTTAATTACCAAATTGAGAAATTAGTGCAACTATTTACTAAATGAATATTGTTCTCAAAGCCTGAATTCCTAGCAAGGAGAGTGTTTTTAACGTTGAACAGAGACTTTTTCATAGAAGTAGTGAGAAAAAAAAAAAGGTCATTGCATTTACCTATAGCTATTGGATTCTAAGCTGGTGCACTCCTAAAAGAAAGTATTTTCTGTGTGAAAGATTTTTAAAAGAAGAGAAAAAGAAAGAAATACTTCTGAAAAGTACCTAACTAGTATAAACTGGTCTTTAATGACATCACTGTACTGTGACCACCTAGATTGTTCTAGTCCATGGTGGTGCTTTCTTGTATCTTTGGAGCTTCTGGAATGACCGCAAAAGCCACATCTATCATGAAACCTGCATGCCTCCAGAATTTATGGATTTAAACTCCCAAAACTCCTTTGAGACTGGAAAACGAATCTTTCAATTTTAGAAACAAGGAAGCATAGCACAAAGAAGCCATTTGCCCATGTACGCACACACACAGCCCCCAGCCAGAATTTAAAGCCAGACTGCATAAATCCTGGGCTCAGGCCTTAATAGCAGTATCACTATCACAGTTCTCTGTAGCCCTGACACAAAAGAGCAGCTGATATTTCAAAGAAGGCTGTCCTGAAATCTTATTCAGGTTTGTTTCTCAGAAGAAAGACTTCAGCTGCACACCAGAATGCACATTTTATTTTCTACTTCTTCACCAGAATGTTTTGTCAAATAGCTAGATAGGATTTATTTTGCTGCAGTATCACCTTATGCCCTACTTTGCTACTAATACAGTTGTCTAATATGCATTAAATTACCTGTTTGGGCACTTGACACTGAGGTAGCTGTATTAAAAGGACATACAGTGTTAGGTTTGAAACTTGCGTACTGCAGAGGGTCAAGATAGCAGTGAATTATCTACTCAGTGTAGATAATTCAATTACATTATTGTATTAAGTACAATACCTTATCAAAATCTGTTAAGTCACCGGTGTCCTTTGAGAATAACAACAGACACACAACTATCAGGAAAATAAAAATCAGCCATTAGAAGTTTACCTTTCCCTAGTCATTTCTCTGGTGTGTATCAATTACACAAAATTATATACTTGGGGGTAAAAAAACAGGTGAGCAAGTATCCAGTCCCTGCAGTATCAGGTCTGACAAGAAATGGCACTTTACAAACTAATTACAGTTTTAGAGAACTGTGCTTAAACATAACTGTAGCAATTCGGCCCCCTGAGGAAAAAAAGCATAGCTGGCTTTCAGAGTATATTAGCATGGGACCAAGCTGCCAGGACCTGTACAAAGTCACAGAAAGACTGTTGAGTATCTGTTCATGAAGGGTACTCCACCAAGCACAAATTTTATTCAGTAGAATTTTAAATTTTAATTATCAGACTTAGCTTACCTAGACTTCTTGTTTGCCCTGAGAGTAAGGCCCAAGATACCAGTGATAGTGTTCTACGCTGCAATTAGTCATCATCCATCAACTATGTGAGAATTCATCCTTGTATTTTAGTTCAACCAACACGGTTTCCATGTGGAAAAATGGAGTAGTAGACTACATCAAATACACAGTTGTGACTGTACACATACCAAATTAATGTACCTTGATGTATTTTTCTGAGTGCCCCTTGAAACTTGCAAGCTCTGCAACATCTGGCACCATGTGATATTTGCTGCTCTTCATCAGTCATGATTTAGTAGAGTAGGTGAAAGAAGCCCTGGCAGATCCATTCAAGATACGTGTTTCCCCTCCCCTCCAATACAAGCACTAATTATATAATGATGTTTTTAGGTATTTTTAATTAGGAAGTATATGACTGTTAGAGATGAACACTCTCTTTAACAGTAAATTTACTTAGCTTTTTAGAGAAAGCAGCTTTATTTCCCTGAAAGAAGCCCTTGTTAGGTGAAAGCCATGCCAAAATTGCAAAGGAAAATGTCGGCAGTGTTGGCCTCAAAAACAGATGCAGCACTAAGTAAGAACCTGGCTATATTCCTCAGCCTCCTGTTTTGTGGACAGCAACTACTTTTGAAGAGGTAGGTTTGCTGCCCTTTATAAGCATCCATTTTGTAAGACTAAGCTCATTATTGCTTGGGTTTTCCACTTTGATACTCAGTTAAAGTCATCAGTTAAAACTGATCTTAAAAATACTGCAGCCACTTCTTCGGGCTTTTGGAGATGCAAACAACTCTTTGCATCTTGCAGTTTCCATGACTGATAACATGATCTGTTCTATCACATATACATTGTGATTTTTCTTCTTGGGGGCATTGAATAAACTCATATTCTAAACATTAGAAACATTTTTAAAAAATACACTCACATACCGTTGTACATTCCCCTTTCACAGTATTAAAAACTGAATTAAGAGCTTTAATAAAAATTTTAAAACACATTGAATACTGACCACACTTTATCATCAATCAGTAGGTTTCTCTTGCTGAATAGAATAAGAAACCATCAATCCATAACCTCATCTATCCAATGAATTATACAATACTAACTAATCTGACTTTCACAAAATGAAATCATAGAAGTTCAAGGTCCTGGAAATACATGCTCTCTCAAACTATATATTTCATCACTCAAGATATTCCAGGATCTAGTGATAGAAAGATAACCCACTCCTATTCCCAGCTTCCACATTCACTACAATGCTTTCAGAGCTATGTAATGTTTCAGCTTTCTCAAACAATTACTGCTCTAAGAATTTCATAATCTAAATCACTGTTTTGAGACTACATGCCCCAAAAGTAGATTTTTATCCTAATATCCTAATATTTAGAGGTATGTAGAAGTTCATGACTGGTTTTCCCATTTTCAGGTTTTTCAACAATCCTGATAGGAAACATTTACAAATAGGAATCAACAGTCCCACAGCAGACCCAATCAATTAGACCAAGAACTACAACTTATCTACCTGAGAATGACCTTCTGTAGCTGGCAGTCAGCACATAATTAGTCAATTGTTGTTTAAAACAAATACAGCATTACTGGAATGAATGCCATCAATCAGTAGGCAGCCTCTGCCTATACAAATCAGCCCCACTCAACTTCTAGGTATTATAGACAAATTATTTACATTAATTTTTTATTAAGGATTTAATGGTATCATAATAATACCATACCAACAAATCAGCACAACTAATATAGTTGGAAACACCACTATAAACTGTACTGAATTTCTCTGGCAGCAAAAAGAAGCTGAGCTGGTAATGTCAATGTAAAAACCAGGCCTTAGTTCACCATTATTCTCATGAGAAAATATTGTTATGACTAGTTTACTGTACATTTTCAAGTAACAGAAGATACCCCAAGGAAAACAGCAAGCATTTACATGCAGCCCTATTGATGCACTGAAGAGCCTGTCAATGCATTCTGGAATTTCATTAAAGCTTATAGTAAAACAAAAGGTCTCTCTTCTCATCTTATTTTGTGCAAGAGCCACCTAATTTAACGTTATAACCCAAAACTCTATTAAGAATTAAAGTGTTACTCCACAGCAAATATGATCTGAATGTTCTTACTCATCTCTTCTTCCCTCACATCAATAGAAACAAACATATTTCCATTTATATTCGATAATAAATTTTTAAAACCTTTTTCCACTTTTTTTAGGCAAATCACTTGTGAATGTGTCAGCAGGAAAAGCAGACATTCTAGTCACAGAAAACAATGAGAGAAAAGTTGCAGTAGGAGTCAGGAGTAATAGGCCACTCATCTGTTTGCAGCAAATATCCAGAGTATCTCTTCCATAGATACATTCAAATCCAATCACTTTGCAGTGACCAAGCAGCTACCAGGGATTTCCTGTTCACCACTGCAGTAAAATAATATTTATAGCCACAAACTGGAGTTGCTTCTTTCTTCCTTGTTTTCCATTACGTTTTAGGGTTGGTTTTTTTTCCCAGAAACAACTTCAGTGATTTCTTTCAATTGTTGCTCTGTTTCCCATATTGTTTCTTACCAACAGATGCATCAGAGATGTTTCTGTGTTACAAGACGGGATGAAGAACTTTTTTCAAAATACTTTCTCTGGAGACTGAGGGAATAAGTTCATATGATTTTAAAAACAATAGTCAGTAACGTGATATCTAAAGGAAATACAGAGAAATAATGTTAAAAATGTAGCAAGTGTCATCCCAAGGGAAGGTAAAGGTCAGGGACATTCCCAGTACCAACATATTAAAGGTGAAGATTAAACCAAAAGCACTGTCCTACAAATGCAGACACTATTTGCATCAGGCTATTTTCAGAATTTTTGTATCTTCATTCTTGTAACCAAATGTTGAGGGCCATTCTTTGCTATCATTACCCTACATAGACGAAAACCAAGTAGCATTTGACTGCAAGCACAGAGGAAAACCTGAGTTAAGCAAAGTACACATTAAAACATCTTCAGGATAGCTAGGGCCAGTAATGAATAACAAAATACATTTACTACCCAGATGAGCATACAGCACTCGGCAGCATCCTTTCACAGGTCAATGGATTTTCTATAGAGCCAGTGTGGAGAAATATTTCTAAAGTACCTCCTCAAATACGCTTGTCTGAATCTATATGTCCAACTGCACAAGTAAGCTGTCAGGCCATAAATAAAGCAGTCTATTTGGCAAGCTATTTATTTATTTCCTCAGACACTGTTTATACTGTTGCATTTCCTTTTAAAGTGCTACAGCTGTAAAGGTATTTCAGGTTATGTATGTAAGGAAGTACTGCTCAAAGTATCAACAGTTAAATTGCCTGTTTTCTTCTTCTACTGGCAGTCACAGTATTCATAGACCTCACAAAATTTTAAAGCCTGAGAAAAGACTGACACCTGGTTTGAGGGTTTTGGCAGGGGTTGGGGTGGGGAGTGTGTGGGTGGTGGTGAAAGCAAGTGTGCACAAAGAATCCATGAATATACTTTTAAGTAATGCAAACAGCATCAAATACAATCCCTATACTCTTCTATTTTTATTGCTGTAAAACTGAAGGCTTATATATTAATAAGTGCAGAACTTCAAATATTTTCAGAGGCTTAAAAACAGTACAAATCTAATCATAAGTAACTGCAAGAGACTACCAGTTGCGTGATGCAAAAAAACACAACAACTAAGGAAACTCTGTTCAAGCTAGAAAAATATAAGATGGAAGAGATCTCAATAAGCAAGGAGGCAAAAAAAAATTATGAATCCATAGAGACAGTTCAGGTCCATGTATCAAGACTTAGAAACGGTAAGATTCAGGCTCTCATGAATTGAGTAGGCTGCTAGTGTGCCCAGATATATTTCAATATATGCCCCATAAAGTCAGTCTTCAGGTATATGAAATGTCAGATAATCAAATACAAAGCAATTCCAAGAGAAAACTTGTAAATAATGCAAAATACAGAGCATGTTATTCTAGCAAGCCCAATTACAAGCAGTTTCACTTGAAAACGCTGATGAGAGCAAAACGTCAGGCATAAAGTACATAAAGAAAAAGTGTGCTACAGTAATCAAGTCGAAGGATGACAAAGATGGATGCCTGCAGTTTTGTTCAAATCCTTAAAGAAAAGTTGCAATCACTTGGCCAGCTGGAGACAAATATATTTTCCTGGCTATCCAGGCTATCCAAAGAACAAGCAGTAAATCTCTCAACTCAGACTGCAGTGCACCTTTCCAACTGAAGGCCTTATGCCTCCAATTTAGCAGCCAAACTAATTCCTAAGACCACTGCACCTTTTGCCCAAAACCATCACTGTTCTTAGTGAAACTGAAGTGTGTTTCAGCCAGCTTTCCAGCTCCCTATCTTCTTTAGATACTGGGAAGAGAAAGAATGTTCATAGAACAGCTGGACAAGAGAGTTTTAGTAGAGCACTTCCACTGACTTCCCACAGAACAGTTACCATAGGAGATGCAGCTGTGATAATGCAGTGAAATGTATGAAACCATTCCACAGATGAGGAAACAGGGACTATGGAATAACCCACAACTACATGGAACTGAAAACATTGTAGATCAATTAAGGCTTTTTCCTGAGTCCTGAACTGCAATCTTCCAACATTCATGAAGTCTTGAACCCAGTGACTAATAAGATGACAACTTCAGACAAAGGACAGCTAGAAATAAACATCAATCCTTGTTACTTTTCTATCCCCTCTACCTACCATTCTTTATTTTCACCAGAGCTCCTATACCATACACACCTTCAACCATGCTCTCCTTAGTTCAATTCTACAGGGTGGTAAAGGGGAATCTGGTTTTTCAGTGCATACATGCTTAAGTTACTTTCAGGGTACATTTTTTTATCTTCTTTCTGCTACCCCTACTGTATGATCAACTTTGTAATTTCCCGTTCCAACATCCAGCAGCAATACTTCAGCAGCCAGCTTCTATGTCCAAGTATCTATTTTCAGAGAAATAAAGGAGTGAAACAGAAAAAAACAACCACCAATATACAGATATTTATGCAATATCCACATTCTCCACAGCTCTTTCAGTCCTTATACCTCTGAGTACCAGTTTTGCTACATGGTAAAAGAAGTCTCTGATTCATTTTACCTCTGCATCCCACAAAGATTATACAGATTTGGAACAAGCACCAAGGGAAGGAGTAGTGGGGCTTGTCTAAGTCAGCATTGCTGCCAGAAAAAATGCATGTCAAAGAACATCCCTAAGACATCTAGAACACTGAGGAATGAATAAATAATTTGTCTGGATTTTAGCCCGCTTTTCAGAAAAGCATCATTCTTCTCAAACTCTCTTGTCCCTCACTGTAACATTAAATATAACATACTGGATACCCGAAAACAGAATACAACAAAGTTAAGATACCTTAACAAAACTAATTAAAAACAAGCCAAACCAAACAAAACACAACAACTGCCCCCCATGCCCCAAAACAATCAAATAAAAACGCAAAGCCGGGATTTAAAACAAAATTCTTGTGCATTTCAGTGTTACATGACTCAGCTTTCAGGGAAAAAACCTTACAAAAAACTAACAACTATTTCATTACATAAGTGACAAACATTTTAATGGAAAAGTAAGCAAATTTCATTTCTGTATTTCAAGATGTTTGTAACATTACTTCTTAAAATTAGAAAAACTAAACCAGTAACATACAGTTAAAGGAATTTTGCAAGCTACAATTATCCATATAGAAAAAAAGCTTTGCTCAGTTTTCCAGAAAGGAAGGAGAGCCCAGTTAGACAATACATTCACCACTATGCCCCAGGACTTTAATTCTTAGACCTCTGTATCTAAGTGAGATAAACATCTAATCCTGTACTAGATGACTGCTAATGGCTCAGTTTCCAGTTCAACAAGATAATTAAGCACTTAAGTGAGTATTTCCACTCACTTATACAAGACTAGTCGCATTTTAAACGATTTGTTACTGGAAATCCTAAATTTCTGGGGTTTCTTTTTCTCTTTTTTTCAGGGGTACTGCTTTTGTTATATCTTGTATGATAGAAATATTCACATATCCTGTGCGTCAAATAATGCTAGTAAAAACACCAAAAAAAAGTGTTAAGACCTTTTTAGGAATACACTGTATAAAAGTTAAACCATTTGCTTGCAAAATTAGTATCATTTTTTTGTCCATCACTAACAAAGCAGAGACATGTTTGATGTGCTTGTTCAAAACAAACAAAACCACCAATTTCTTGTCATATATATTGCTTATTCAAAGAGCAAGGCCAAAATTCACAAATACAAGACTCAGAAGAGCTATGCCTTTGTCGGTTAAGCATCTCAGTAAGCACTTGCTGACTCACTGAAAACTAGACTTGAGAAACAATGTAACTCAACTCCTTCCTAATGAAGAAAATCATCAGATTGTATCTGCCTAATCCTAATGTGCAGCCAGTTATTTCTATAGAAATTTCATTGGGTGGTTTTCCTTGGGTCCTAGACTCATATTCACCTAAAAAACTATACTTCACAGTTCTTTACTGCTGACCTTTATCAGCTGTTACTCACTTCTTCTCCTCTGGGAAAAATCATATTTAAGGTTTACAAACAGTCTTAAGCAAAGTCAGGTGAGTTAGCTCTTAACAGACTTTATCAGATCATTAAACTACGAGCCTAAAGCAGATGAGGAAGCATGTACATAATCCTTTTCTGTCAAAGCAAAACAGCAAGGGTAGCAACCCCCAGCTGGGCAGCAGCAGCATCTTCTTTAAGCCCAGCTAGATCCAGAGAGGGACCCCTGTCCCAGGCCTTCTCCATTAGCTACATAAGCACCAAGACTTTTTAGTTGACAGTTCAAACAGTCTTGACTAGGAGTCTCAGACTGATAAAAAAGTCAAAGGGCATGAAGAGAAGTAATGTGTGTCCTTGCTTAAAGAAGACTGCATCTTTTCAGTATTCATCCATCCCTTCTGAGCATGGGTATTGATCTCATGTATTTAGTCACTACCTTTCTCAGGGCAGAACTTGCATTCCCCATTTTCTTAATCAGAGCTGTAAAGCTATGACTGTCTTGTGATTTACTCCATATTCAGCAGACTTTGTATTCTGCTTTTAATGGTAGAGCTTCTCAGTGACATCAACTGACATATACAAAGCCCTAGAATCTTACCCTGTGTGAGAACTGAAAATTTAAAATAGCAATACAGGTCAAAGTAAATAGCATCTGGTTAATTTATAAGGCACTTGTGATACCTGCATATCTATTACTTCCTCTCCTCCACCTCCACATGATTACACCTCATTGAAATAGAAAAAAGCTTCATGACAGGGTTCTAGCTCTTTTGGCTAGTTGCCCATGTAAGAACATCCATCCTTGTTACAGTAACTGCAGCTAGAATATATGCCCTATCCTACAGAAACACACCACAAAATCCTAAATACACTACAGTGTGTAGGAATCAGTATTATAGCCAATAACACTCCATATTTCTTAAGAGAGCTATGTCATACACAACTAAGAAAATTACACTGAGATTTCAGCTGCACTTAGATAATCTACCTGACAAGTACTTTTTTGTCATACTACTACTCCCAATATTTAAGCTATTTTCTTGTGTTTATTCTGTATTAAAATAGGAAATAGTTTTTCCACCACACACCAAAAGTACCTTTCAGATCTCAAACTCCTTTTGTCGCCTTTTTTGCTCAAAGCCTTCCTAAATCACTTGCTACTGTAAAGGAATGTTAGAAATGCTGAATAATCGAACTATTACTAATGGAAAAAAAGTTTTACATTAATGAATTTTTCCATATTCTTCTGGTTACTCTCACCTGGAGTAACCTCCTACAGCAGGCAGTACTCCCCACCTGGAGTGCTATGTTCAGCTCTGGGATCCCCAGCGCACGAAGGACACCAATCTGTTGGTGCAAGTGCAGAGGAGGCCACCAAAATGATTAGAGGGACAGAGCACCTCTGCTATGAGAAAGGCTGAGAACAGGGATTGTTCAGCCTGGAGAAGAAAAGGCTTCAGGGTGAACTAATTGTGGCTGTCCAGCAACTGAGGGGGGCCTACAGGAAACATGGACAGAGACTATTTACAAGGACATGTAGTGACAGGACAAAGGGGAATGGCTTCAAACTGAGAATAAGTTTAGATTGGATATTTGGAAGAAATTCTTTACTGTGAGGTTGGTGAGGCACTGGAACAGGTTGCCCAGAGAAGAGGTGGGTGCTCCATCCCTGCAAGTGATCAAGGCCAGGCTGGATGGGGCTCTGAGCAACCTGGTCTAGTGGAAGGTGTCCCTGCCCATGGCAGGAGGGTTGGAATTGGATGATCTTTGAGGTCCTTTCCAACCCAAACCATTTGGTTATTCTATGATTCTATGACATCTAGGACAACAGAGAATCTAGACACTTAAACCATCAGAAACAGATCTAATCTCCATGAAAATACTGCACAATCTAAAAAGGTAATTAGGGAAATATGTTCTGAACTGAATCCAGTTAAAAAGATATTTCTTACAATTTCTAGAGTAAAAAAGCCACCCAAAACTAACTGAACACATCACAGTAAGCAAGAAACTCTGCATCATATTCACCCAAACTCCCATTTACTAAATTGCATCGAGGGAGAAAATATAATCACAGTGAATTGATTATGCAATTATGATATGATTAAGCTGCGTTTTCCCTCTTGGTACAATTTGGTAAATATATGTTTATGCAAATGTTAAGCAATATTCTGCAGGTAATGCAAGTTACACTTCTTATATTTTAGTGGGAGTATCGCCAAAAAGCAGGAGTCATGAGTGCATATTAATGCCTTACTATAGATTATTTCAAATACACGACCGTGAGAAGGGAGATACTGTCTAGATCATTACTATGGCATTTTATAAATTAAAATAAGCACTAACTTACTGTGTATGGTACATGCTTTAATAGCCAGAAACGTAACAAAAAAGGAAGACCACAAAAGTGAACATGAGAGGATGAGTTGGGCTGGATTTTTTAGTAGTAACAAATACACAAAATTTGTTTTGTTAGTAATTGGTCTGGTGCACATGTAGACTTAAATGTCTATTTTCCTCATCTCTTTGCTTCTCAAACCACAGATTTGCACAGTCTGAAAACAGAAATGAAGAAGATATATGACATCAAGACACCATAGAATAGCATGAATCTGAAAAGCACACTTCATATTTTCAATTTCTACTCTGAAAGGAAGGGGAAATAATCTGGCAGAGTTTTCAGGGTAACTATTTTGCAATATCCTCCTTTCCAACTACTATTAATAGGAATTTCTTCTTTGCTCACAAGTATTTCTTTCCCGTACTAATTAAAACAACATTCTAGACTTGTCAAGGAAGGCTCCTCAGATGAACTGTGTTCATCTTCACCCTCTTCTCCTGTTTCTTCCTTGGACAGTCCTTATTTAAACTGATATAATACCAGAGCTATGAAGCCTTATGTTTTTTAGAAAGGGGATCCTATGTCACAGCACAATGTGTTCTTAAGTGATCCCAACATTACATGTAGAGCAATTAGTTTCAATGGTTTAACTCACACCACAGAATCATAGAAAGGTTTGGGTTGGAAGGGACCTTAACAACTATTTAGGTAGTATCCCCTGCCATGGACAGGGACAGCTTCCACTAGACCACGCTGCTCACAGCTCCATCCAACACGGCTTTGAAGCAGTAGCAGCTTTGAGTCTTTGCCCAGAAAGTTGAAATCTTCATTCAATGTTCTCCACCAGGACATAAACTCACATGGCATAAGGGTATGGTCAAGTTAATTTAGATGGTGACCACCACTAAAACACAACTCACAATGAGTAAAGTTCATCTTGATTGAGCCAGACCATTGCTAGAAACCTCACAACTTGTCACTGCATTAAATATTTCATTATTCAAGCTTATCCAGCTTATCCCCAGGCTAATCTTGCCAAGATCGAATTGCTATTTAAAATCAGCATTAGCTAATATAAGTATTCTAAGATATTTAAAAGTATCTGTTCCATTCGGACTTCCAAATTTCAAAATAGAACTGGCAAGCTTATACTGATTATACCAGACAATAACGAAGCAGTTAACCTACATCTGTATAAAAAATTCTTTTTAGCAAAAAGCCAAAGATTGCAACATTTATTTTTCCAGCCAACTTACATCAACATGTAGCATTCACTATTTAAGTCTGTGTTTTAGTAATTTATTTTTCAATGATTCACCTAACCTTGACTTGCTTTAAAACTAATGTATCAGATTATCACCAGATTTCTGCTCAGGACTGAAGCTTGATGGACTTACTGGAAGAATTGTAAATATAAAGTTCATATCAGAAAAAAAATTCTGTTCCTAGTAGTAACATACTAAGCACCATGATCCCACTGTACAATGTGGTGGTTGGCAGAACTACATCAATACCAGCATCTTGCTGTGTGAATGTCAGTTCTAAATAAGATTCTAAGTTGTAACTACTTAGATAAGCAACAAATATGTTTGCATTACAATTTAAAACTATGGAAGAGAAATCTTTAGTACTCTATTTATCTTTCAGTTTATAATGTAGAATACAAGTCCGGAATCCTGATGTCTTGCACTTTCAAACCTCTAATTAACAAAAATATAGCTTGAATTTAATATTTTGGCCTGGCTTCACTAATGGAAACTGACTAGAAAGATATAGATTCCGAATTGTAAAATGACTCCTTGTTTTAAGTAAGACCCTGAATGAAGATGCGGCAGGTTTAAGAGCTGTTCTCCTTCACTTTCTTCCCCAGGCAAAAATCACTCTTTGGAATGTCTGAAAGCAATGGTAATTGAACACCAGAGTTGTTAAACAGTTGCATTTCCATAATTATAAAAACCCAACCACCCCTGACCATCCCCACACAAACACTAAACCCCCGTAAAAATAATAGGAGGGTATGGAAGTCTCAGAGGTACAAAGGGAACCGGGATCCATAAAGACTTATTTTCCCGAGGGAGACAATCTGATAAACTGGAGTAGCCCTTTGTAGAAAACACCTCAGAAAAAGGAAAATGCTGCATATACATAACCTCAGGGACAGATGGTTCAACCCAACACAATAACTCAGGCCTACCTATGCTTTCAGTACTTAAAACCAATGCTAACAGTTTTGTCAATGGCAATAACTTCTCTCTTAGCAACCCCTCTCACTTGCAAATTAGCCTAGGTAAGATAGGATTTGTCTTTTACTGATCAATGTTTAACCGTTTAACAGAGACATTTAAATCCTGTGTTTAAAGATTACTTTCAGTGGATGTTTATCAATTATACATTCTTTGCTAAAATAAAACATAAGCTATTCTCAAAAGACTTTTGATCTGCAAAACAGAGCTTGGGAAACCAGTCATGAAAAGTCCATTTTGAAATCTAGCAAAAATGAAAACAAAGAACAGAAAAAATTATGCTCTTTCATTCGAGTATCTGCAGAATCGTGACGGATAATGGAGCCTGCACAATCTAAAACCCTGCACTGCTCAGAAAACCTGCAACTTTGCAGTGATGTGGTCTTATATACTTTATAGGAATTGAGGAATTTCACCTGGGCTTGGAGGTAAAGAAAAATTGAAGTGAAAGATCATATTTTCCAGTGTACTGCTTCTGAAAATGGTATTTAAGAATTCTGCTTCGGTGACATTTATGTTCAGCCTGTGATACATTTGTAGCACTTAAGGAACCAGAAGAAAAATGTTTCATTTGGGTGGCATTTTTACCAAGAGTGCCATCTACAAATTCGATTTCCAAACCTGATGCATGAGCCAATACTTCAATGACAGAAGTATATTTGGCTATTTCAAGCAATAACAAAAAATGTAACCATAAACCCATTTGTCAGAAAATACAGCCCCATTTTTATGTATGTCCCCAAAAAGCAGTGTCACTTAAAAAGCCAACTTAGAACTTCTATGGCACTCTTCACAAAGTATGTATTAAATGAAGAGGGTGCCCTCATTGCTAACACAAAGCATTGGACTTAAGAAAAGGGTTAGGTGGCACTGTCCACAAACCTTTTTCAAGTTATGGAAAGCAGAAGAAAACCTATTGCTAGGCTTTGCTAGCATTTTTAATGCTTTTCTTATTTCTTCATTAATAGAGCTTTACTTATGAATTCATATTGTGTTTGAAAACTCCTGACTAGCAAAATCTAGTCAGATACTTTACATGCCCATGCCCTGACTGTGAAGTCCTTCTTCACCTCCCTAATCCCCTCAAATAAGCAGTCAGTGATGGAATTACCTCAATGTATGTATCTGAGCACCCAATCCAAAGCCCAGTGACCGTGCACTGTGCTGTTCCTTCAGCTGGGACTCTGCTTCTGCTATAGCCTAAAGTTCATGTCAAACCTTGAGGAATATCAGTGCAAATGGCTCCATGAGCTGGTGCAAAGTCCCTTCTACCATCTGTGCCAAGCAGCTCTACCTTTGGCAGATTGGAATGTCAGGCCCAAGAGGCACAGAACCACTTAAACCAAACAGCAAAATCCATCTGGGAATATGAATCAGAGCTCTTTTATGAAGGAGAGGCACCAGATTTCTAAACACTTAGCTTCCATCCACTGTGCTAACATTGATTGCCAACCACCACCAGCTCAGCTCTCACGTGGATTTATAACAGCACATTTGGAAAGGCTAAGTCATATCGCCAGGGGATTAAATTTTCTTGAATTAGTATTCCAGAAATATGATGATCAAACTCCATTACTGCCACTGAGATACATTAATATAGAGAAGCCAGAGCAGAAAAAAGGAACGGTTCTATTATTATACAGGCTGTCCCAGCAGAAAAGGTTTGAACTATTCAAATCAAAGTAATGGCAACCAGTTACAGTAATGGGGTTATTGAAAGTTCAATTACATTTTTAAGAGTTTTCATGAATTAGAAGTGTTACTTTTTAATTGGGGGGGGGGAGGGGAGGCATGTGGTACCCTATAGAACCATTATTATCCTCCCTTTTTAAGTAATAGGGCTTTTATCTAGCTTTAAATTATAAAATGGGCAATCCAAACATATTTAGATTAAACTGGAGACTAGCCAGAAAATGACTGGAAATATTTGCTTCAGTAGGGCAAAATAAAGCTTCTCTGCTGCGTAGCCTGGATGAAGGAAAATGACTAGTGGACGGATTTGGTTAATCCACATTCTATTTCTCTATATGTCTGGATACTCAAAACCGGGTAAATAGCAACTAATCTCATAAAACTTCTGTTCCGGTATCAATCCAAAATCGGAATTAAACTGGAGTTAAGCACAATAAATACACCAGTGCAACCCTGTGGTTACACAGAACTCGCCATTGTTAGGATATTGGTTCGCTCACTTTCAGTATCTTTACTATCTGTGATCAAGATTCACTTTTCCTACTTTGTGACATGAACAATTAGCATCAGAGAGAAGAAAAATTAAATTTCCACCTGACATGACCAAAATATAGTGGCACTAGAGCTGAAAAGTTGAATAGCCAGATTTTTTCTGTAATCAGCATCAGAGAGTCTTTGCACAGAAAGAGTCTGGTTATGAGTATTCATACAAACAATTTGGATCAGCAAAAGCTGCAGGTCAAAGTCCTCATCACCCCTTGCCCACAAAATTAAAGATAGAAATCCTCCCATTTTCCATTTAAAATTCCTCTTTGCCAAGGTTGCATTACTTCTTAGTTTGCTATTCCCATCTGCAGCATGTCAGACATCTCAATTAGATATCACAAAAACACTCTACTCCCATCAGTGTGTTTTGTAGGCAGAAGGTGGGAACAAGTGACACTCTTAAGTTCCAAGTGGATACAAACATAAATAGCACCTCCCTGTAGATCTATATGTGGAACCCAAGGCATCCTAGGAGTCAGGTTCCCAGACTCTGAACTTTCGCTGTGCATGACTGCTGTCTCCATGAAAAGAACTCTTTGGCTCAGCTACAGTTGTCATGGAGACAGCAACTTTGATTTTTAGATCTTTAGTATATGTGATATTTCAGCCATATGTTCCATGCATTTAGGTTCTCTACCTATTCCTCCTCTTTAACACTGAGAGAAGTAAGAGAAACTGAATGATTTCAACATTAAAGTAAAATGCATGCCATGTACTTCTCATTCTGGAGAAACATGCTTGCAATCCAGAATAACCACAAATTTAAGATACTATGAGCATACTTGATTGATGTTTTTTCCTCCAGCCCAAACAGTTCCATTTATGACAAGATTTCACCTGAAAAAATAAAGGCTCTACTGATAAAGTCATGAGATGGGCTTAATCTTGCTCATTAACACAGCAAACTGCTTGTTGTGCATGACTCCTGCATTAACAATACCTGAGAGAGGTTCCAATTCCAATCACACCAGGGGTTCTGCTGGGCAGACATCAAGCTCTCTGATATCCCAATTGGTCTGCCTGTGTCTCTCTAAACTCAGACCAGCATGGTCCTTTACCACACCTCAGAAAGCACAGTAAATCCAGTCTCAGCCTCACAGGGTGGTGATGCTACAGCAAATATCAGATACGCATGCTCTTGTAAAAAACACCCTCAATACCCAGTGACAAAGGACTGAGCTATGGTCTGGACTCCAGAAAAACAAACCCAAAGATTGTAAAATACTGCTTAATTTTAACAAAACAGTTACATAAATAAAGCAGTGCAACTGCTCTCACATTTAGAATTACAACTGTGATTGCCTGTGTTTCCATATTTTCAACCTTAAAAAAAAAAAGAACAGAAGTATAAGCGGCTCTACTCCTCCATCACTCAACAAATCTGCATAGGCAACCAGAGGGACAAAGTGTATCTACCTTTTTATCCCTCATGGTGCTCAATACAGAGTCACAAATTCAGCCCAAGCAAAGAGCATTCCAACTATATTTCTCCATAAAGAAGAGAGCACTTTATAACAAGTTGGTAATTATTTTCTCAGCCACATTCAAGCTCTTGACTTCAAAGCTAGGAACATAGATACCTGACCAATAATTCTAGAAGTTTACGTCTGAAGCAACAATAGACAGCAACTTGCTTCGCCATAGGAACAATTCTTAAAATTTAAAAGAGATCACTTCTTAAATATAAATATAAATACAAATATAAATATAAATAAATATGAATATAAAGTAAAGCAGCTGCTACAATACATAACTTGTTTTCAATGTAGAGATACTACCACAAGGGTTTCCAATCTCTAATGTGAGACAATACCAGTTATGGAAAAGAAATGCAAGCTACAAATGACTCCATCTCCAGCTTAAGCACATCACAAATAGAAATCAAAACACTGAGGCAGGAAAGTAACTGCTGCTCTCCTCTCAAGAAGAAATTACATTTCAAATATTTAATGTAGTCAAACATCATAAGCATGACTGGTCAATTATAAAATCTGAGTACTTTCTCAAGGAAAAATCAGGGAAATAGTTTTCCTTATGGCAATACAAAGAAAAAAAGCAAAACCTGAGAGATAAAAGTGTGAGCCGCTTTTTCTTCCACTGTACAATTGCAAGAAATAAAGAAACATGTTATCCTAATATGCTATTTATTCCACCAGCACGCTAAGAATGTAATCCATCACTCATCCTAAAACATGTTGTATCACGTTTCATACTCTTGTAACACTGGGAATTATGCAGTGTTTCAAATAAATACTACATTCACATGCATTTAAACACTCTCCAAATGGTACTTAGACCTTTAAAATTAAGGTCTGGGTTTTTTCCTGATTTGCCTTCTATAAAGAAATAATTCTGAATCCCTGAATATCATGTGGGCATACCTAAAAACAGCTCAAAAATAAAAGCAGCACAGTTGAAAAAATATGGCTTCATGCCACTTGAACTACAGTTTGGACTGTAACTAGAAACTCCACGTTACATATATTCACACTATTTAATAGATGGTAGATGCTACGTATTCCTACCAGTAAAATAAAACAGCAAAAACTCCAAGTATCAACTCTTCAAAGAGTTTGGGGGGTGTAGCTATACTATCATCTCCATACTACAAAGGATCTGTATTTTGATTGCAAACTAAGTTGCTACTATATGGCAAATAAATTGAAGGCAAACATTTGTTGGCATTTTTAGTTTGGAGATAATATGATAAATTCCCTGCTTTCAATTTCATATAATGCTGCTGTTATAAGAGTTCTATCTACTATTTGATTTCAGTAAAAGTGGGAATGTCAGAACATGGCATCTTGCTAACACAACCAGCCACTTCAGCCATATCTGCAGCTGCATAAGCAATCACTGATGGGTCAAGAGGGCAAAAGAGAAGAAAAACAACGATGTGCATGGCAGGGAGGAGCCTGCTACTGAAACACTCCATACTATTTTTGTCCACATTTTAAAGTGGTTGGTAGAAAACGATGAGGGTACAGAAGTGCCATAAAAATGATTCAAGAATCAGAAAGCTACGTTACAATAAGAGGCTTAGGGAATTCAACCTGTTTAGTTTTTCAGAGAGGCTGAGAAGTGAGATGATTACAGGATGTAAGTACCTTCACAGGGGAAAAATACTGCAACGTGGTGAGGAGGGAGTATAGAGAACACAGTAAGAACTAGCAGCTAGAACTAGAGACCAACCACATCTAGATTTTAAGAAACTGTGGCTTTATTTTGAAATAGTGGAAGGATCCAAGTGAACATGGAAAATGCTCCTTTCTTGATGACATTTTCAAAGCAAAACTGCATGCCTTTCTGGAAGAAATGGATTAACAAAACTTCTCCTAGATCTGGCTTGAAATTTAAGTGACTAATGATAAACAAGTCTTTAATTGCCTTCTGAAGAGGCAAAACCCATAATCTACACAATGCTGAAGAGTTCTCAGGCATACCCTGAAAAGGATGAGTGGAGTTGCATTAAGGGACACACGGTATTTAAGGGAAGTGGCCAGGTGTATACATTACCTAAAGAGCTTTACTGGTTCAGACCGAAGTTCTAATATCCTGTTTCTGACAAAGGCCAACTGCAGTCTGGAGAAGACAAAAACAGGTCAAGCACATATGCTCCCGACATACTTAACATTACCTACCTACTTGCAACTTAGTAGATTAATGAATTTTCAGATGAATGATTTCTCTATGCCTTGTTTTTCCAAGCATTTCAATAATAATCTGATGCTGTGGCATTGTGTTCTACAGTTCACCAGTTTGTTTCAGCATTTCTGAGGCTATCACGCAATAGTTAATTTTTGATTGTTTCCTACTACTTGTATAATAAGGATTTCTTGCTCACTTTATCCATACTTACAGGCTCCTACCATTCCTTTCCTGACACGTTTTCCCAAGTCTGGTGAGCCTTGGTCTACTTCATCATTCCCCATATGGGAGATGCTTTGTTTCTTTAATTATTCTCACCAGTCATAGATCTTTTCCAAGTCTGCTATAACCTTTCCCACGATGAAGGGCAAGAAATACCAACACAGCAGAATTGCTGCATCCAGTAGAAAACAAAATATTCTCATGTGGTTCATCATTTGTTTTTAACATGCATTTTTGACGATTATTGAGAATTGATCAGAAGTTTCCACAGAGATAACTTCTGTAACCCCAAGAACTCCTGCCTCAGTGAGGACAGCCAATTCAGAAGTTAACATATGCAAACTTCTGATTGTTTTTCTCTTAATACATTTAGATATGACAAAATTGAGCTTCACCTGCCATTACCTAGTCACCTGGTATTGTGAGATTCTTCCCCTGAAAAGCTTATTATCATCAAACAATGCACAATAATCTCTAAACAAACAGGAAAGTACATATCACAAGTTCAAATCACGAATTAATGTTCAGTAAAATATACAAGTAACAATTCTAATGACAGTCTTCAAAAGATTCAGATTTTTTCCTAGCTAATTAACAACCTAGAAAGACTTTTAAAAAACATTACAAATCTCATTCAGCTACCATTCAGCCCCCTCTCTAAAGCATTAGAAGGAGCAGAAATGAGATGTAAATGAGGAGATACCTGCAGAGGTCACATTATGTGGTTATTTTTCAAAGGCCCACACAGCCCCAACACTCAATGACTTAAACTCCGCTATTCAAAATACATTAAAACTGTTCCCAAGCAACAGCACTTTTTGTTTGTTTGTTTTTAACAGACTTCTTTAGAATTTAGGTTTAAACACACATATACACTTGAAAAAAATGCAAAAGCATTCTCTGGGTACTGCTGTATCCAGTGGGACTATATTAGAAACTTAAGAAATCTAACTGCAGAAGGATACTCCAGACAACGAGTTTCACTATCAACAACTGTCTACTCCTCACAAGACACCAAATCCCCCAGATTTAAACCAACCCTACCATGTGGCTTTATTGAACACCAGACAAGCAAGTGGGTTTTTTTACAGTTTAAACTACAGGTAGAGAACCTTTTACTATGTAATGTTACAATGTTGAGACCATACAGTTTCAGTCAGCGTGGCAGCAACACTGCCCTTCCTCTGACAAAGGGCTGTGAAACCACACAATAACAATTTCTTTTGGGGTGAACACAGCAACAGCACAAAGGCAATAGGGAAGGGGAGGAATATCAAATTCACTGTCCAGTTCCTAACCTCATTTCAGTAAATCTGTGCCTAACTTGCCTTTATAATTTGGATGCAACAATACATCTGTTTAGTGTTTTATGTTCTCCTGATAACACCACTTTCTGCAAGAATTTATGATACACAAGAGTGCATCATCCTGAACTCATTTTGTTCCCAACCATTTGCGAAATTATTAACCAACTGGTTTTCGTGTGCACTGGATAAGAACAACCATTTTGCACATTTAAAGTTTTCAAACTTCAAACAGACTTTTTTATAATGGGTTTTCTGTTTGTTTGTTTCATTGGAGGCCCATTTTCCTGGCATAAATTTCACTACAGTATAATTTAAAAACATGGTTCATGCAGACACCACTACAATTACATTATTTGTTGATTTAATGTTCAGTTTACATTGTGTGGTTTCCAAAATAGAAAAATCTGTTCAGAGACTGTAAATTGAACAGGCTCTTTAAGTTACTTAGACCTAGTGAGTTCCTATTCTTCCCTAAAGCCAAGCTTGCACAGACTGTTGGCATCTGTCAGTTGTCTATCTTCACCCTGCAGGTTGTTACATCTAAAAATACAGTAATTGTACTACTGCATATACAGTGCTGTAAGTTTGAGTGTCCACGTTAAATTAGCTTAAGATGGTATTTGTCACTGAAACTCATTTCCTCTGAGGGATTACAAAAACTTTGCCATGTTCTGAAGCAACAGGTTTATGATAGAGGTAAAAGGACAAAAGAGACTAGAAAGCATCAAAAATTCTAGTTATTCTGACCTTCTGTACTTCCTTTGTTTTCAGAACCAGACTTCGAAAAAAATCACCCCAAGCCTTTGTGTATGTTTTTTTACGAAATTTTTCACCCCCGTTTTTTCAGAGAGAGGGAAAAGTTCTCTCATTAATTTTAAGTCCTGACTTTATTAAACTTACAACATTTTTAGAGTAACAGTAAAGCTTTACTATAGCCCCAACATAGTCACCATGGGGAATAATTAACACACAGAAGCTTTTCATTTCATCATCTGACAAAGGGAGCAGGAGAGAAGGAGAAATTGTCTTCTCTTTTGTTCTGAGATGATAAGTTTCTTATATTTATCATTATTGAGAAACCTAAAGTTGCATTAACAAGAAGTGTGTTCATTAGTTGGCCTGTGAGAAGTGGAGCACCAGACCAAAAAGAAACCACAAAAATCTGTACTAATTCATACAGGATTATTCAATATCTCTCCTCTCCCATCACTTTATTCTGAAGCAACTTGGCAGCATGCTTCCATGAATCATGTCTACGAAGGTCTGCTCTCCATTCACACAGATGTCAGTGAAGTATTCCATTTGCAGTATCTCACAAGGGATTTTCAGTGAAGTCCCTCCCTGACTGATCCCACAAATCCCAGTAACAGAAATACTGCAGCAAGTTTTCCACTTAAACATAAGGCCATATATTGTCATTAGAAAAGGAACACTGTTAAAATACGATCAATTTCAGTTCTGTGGTTCCAGATCAATATAGCAAGTCTTCAACGAAGAAATAAGACTCCTTGAAAGACTACATTTCATATTTGCAGACACGGGGGGGGATAAAAAAATATAGGAAAAAATCAATATATGAGAGGTTGTTTTCAAGAATGTTACGAAATGTTATCATCTTACAAGCAATTTTACATGCTTTTTCTGTTACCAGCATCATTTACTGTATGCTGCTCTCCTAAGCTGGTTTTATTTTACTTACTGCTGAGTAAGTGGCATTCAAGCTGCTTGCAGGAAAAAGCCATGGAAGTGTCAAAAGCAGGTTAAATTCTTGAAATAGCCAGTGAGCTCCTAAGGCTGACAGACTACTGCTTATTTAAGGAGTAGAATAATAAGCACAACGTATTTGTCCATATACACATAAAACATTGGAAAGTCTTTAATAGCATGATTTTATTATGAGGTACTGTGCAGAAATTATTCACTGACCCCAAAACAGTCATCAGTCTTCTCAACATACGCTCTCCTCTGAAATGTTGGTTTAATAAGCTTACTTCTAATTAATATAAAACGTACCTAACTCTATAAAGGTTTTATTTCAATGTATACTGAACATAATTTATTAAATAACTAACAATCCATACGGACTAATAACTAAAAATATGTCATCAAATCATTTAAGCCCAACTATAAAGATTCTCTCAGCACAAGGATGGGTGCAGCACTTCAAGGGAAGAAATTTCTCTGTATTTCATGTGAAGTACAATGGAACAAATGACACAGAAAGAAGTAAATCTCTGTCTGTAGCCACTTCAGGACAATACACATCATGAACAGACTCATGCTTAAATCTCCATCATAAATGCAGCACTTCAGAAACATAAGTGAGCTGTGGATCAAACAGCTGGGTAGAAACAGGCTTAGAGGAGGCAAATTCATGTCCCAGAGAGGCTACAGTGGCCTGAGTAAGCATCCTGGCTTCATTCAAACCTCATTCATGCAGCTTTAACAGAGTAAGGGAGACTAAGCAGTTTTCTGTCAGGTGACACAAGGATACCAATATAGTTTTCTCTCCATAGCAACATTTATCAAATTTTGTGAAGAAATACCAAGTTTAAACTCAAATATAAATGCAAACAGTGGCTTTTTGTACACATACAAGTTTGTAATGTCACATACCTGCAACACACTTGTGAAGGACATGGATCAAACACATAGACTCTATTGTTTCTGTATTAGGATGGTTCTTTCGGGTATTTTAAAAATACAAAGACTTTGTCATTTACACACACACACATAAGCTGATCAGCTACATCCTTGTGACTGTACAGAGAGGGAATAGAGGCAGAAGAGCTTCTGAAGGTTTCCATGCTTGATGGCCCATAGTGACCCACACCATTAGTAGTAACCTCCTGCCACCACGTCATTTCTTGTATTGCTACGAATCATCACAAGGCCCCACAGCCCCAACCTTCCTCCTGCTTCACGTACAGACTACTTAAAACATGGGAAAATTACTTTGCCCAACAGACTCTGTTTTATTTGATTGCTACTCCATGTTACAAGACTGCCCTTTATAGTCTGTAAAAGTTGTTCTGTTCAGTCAGTGGTTCACAAATTAACCTGTAAAATGGCAAAAAGCTCAATAAAAATGTTCTTCATTCTAGCACCGTAGCCAAGGCTCACAAAGCATGAAAAGGAAAATTTCCACAAAACGCACAAACAAGGAAAGTCATGTGCACTTTGCAGATCCAGTGGTTGTTAGACCATTCACAGCAAGATATCTTAAATTTTCATTAGAAAATGTCACTTCAGCAGTTGGCAGTAGTAAATGTTCTTCTTGGATGTTCATGTTAAAAAACCCAGGAATAATGCACCCCCACCAAAAAAACCCCCAAAACAAACACCAAACCCAAGAGTCATTTCTACACCAAGACAGTTTAGCTCTTTATCAACCCATCATGAAAGACAGTGTCACTGCATGGTTTTATTCCAACTATTATAAAATAAAACCCACTAGTCACAAGACTGCCACCACAATCAGCAATATGTGCCTTTACCGCACAAAATTCTCAAGTACAAGTTACTTTGACATTTTCTGGTCATAGCAATCTCTTTATTAAAAAATCAAAAAATCAAAAAAACAAAGCTTTCTAAATTTACCTGAAATAAGCCTGCAGAACAAACAAGCAAACAAGACTACCTCAAACTCAAACTCAGAATGTTAAGAATCTAGTTAGTGCTTCAACTACTACCCTATACAAAATGTGAGTCTGGCTCTAGCTTGGAAACAACTACTTCATGTAACTGGATGAGTACTGGAGGTTACAGTCACAGAATGCTTAGTAAGTACTAGTGCAATTTACGATGATTGTTTTGTATCAGGCAATTTTTTATTTTAAAAAAATTGTTAAAAAAAATCAAAGCCTAACCAACTTTTACATTTATAAGATCAGTACTGCTGTCAAGGTAGCAGCGTACAATAAAACGATAGCACTAAGATTGCAATAAGCTTAGTCATGGTTTGGAAAAGAGCAAACTTACTTGTTTTCTAAAGAAATTGTTAGACAAAAACAGCTACACTTACCAAGGATGCTTTTGGCAACTAATTCATATGCTCTCTGACACACGCTAACAATTCTTGGATGACAGACCTCCTAAAAACTTTGCATTTGGTAATAATTTAAGTGCCATACTTTTCAAGGAACGTTGTGATACTTCCAGCTAACTTTGACCATGCACTCAGATCAAACAGGAAGCAGTGATAAACTTAAGAAAATAATTATCCTGAAATCATTCAGTTCTTTCTACCTACAAATTGCCAAAAATCAGGATCCTTTGCTCTGAAACCAAACAGAACACTCAAAACCTGTATGAGGATCTCCCTGGGACAAGGACACACAGACAACTCATTAGCATACACCATGTTCCCATATTCCATTTTGGACAGCATGCAGTTGCTTAAAATCAAATATATATTATATACCACAGGGAAATTACGAGGGATGCAACTGAAACGACACAATAGAACAAGATTAGCCATGTTTGAAATCAATGCATTTTGATCCTTAAACATCACAGGCATTTTAGCTTCTCAAATTCATTGTAACAAGGTTTTGAGCAAATGAAGAAAGAACAACCTCTTTTCATGGTTTTATGTCTGTACTTAGTTAACCCTTACCCATCGGTAAACCTTTAAACTACCTGGTAGTTCTGCCTGATCTGTATTTGTAAGGACAAGGCATTCTATAGAAAAGCCAATTTAGGTCACTATTTAGTTGTGGAACCTAAATAATTCCTAAATAGAACCTAAATGAACTACAGAACCTAAATAAACTACAGCAAAGGTTGAAGGATTTTAACAGAATTCGCAGAGTTTGTAGATAAGCAATTCCATCAAGGCCAGAAAACTCATCCAAATCTATCTGGCTATCTGAGAGAATGTTCATAGAGGTTTCTCTCACACAGTAGTTATCTCTAGAGTGCCATCTCATGTTTACATTTACTTGCAAATACTTAATATATATTAAGTAAAAGAGATGTAGGAACAATCACTTTATTTCATATTCCTGCTGCTCTATGAATACTTGATAGTTTTTGTTGCTTAAGTGTCATGTTGTCAGACATTTAACAGGCTTTCTCATACTTAAAAGGCACATTATGTGTTATTTTTATTTGCACATTGTTTTAAGACATATAATGAGAAGAAGCAAGTCTAAAAAAAGTTTACCATTTTCCTAGATTCACTCTTGAAAACTAAAATTTCAATCTCGCTTAACATCTAAAACCTTTTCTCATAATTTCCATCAAAACAACTATCTTGTATGAATATTTTATAGCATCAGTTAAAGAAATTTATTACATACCATTACTTATTGCAAAACAGTATGTGCTTTCAACTGCAACCTTGATACAAGCTTCCACCCCTCAAAGTGTGCACGTATGTAAAACCTCCACATAATCACCACTAATGCTCCTTAGTCATTCAGTTTCCAAGGGCTTTTCTTTATGGATTAAAATAAGGAAAAAAACCCCAAACATCTTCCAATATCTTCATTCCTCCTTCACACATGTTTTTTTTCTTTAAACTTGATATGTGAATAATTTATCATCTATTTCTCTTTCTTAATTCTCATAATCAGACTGCCTTGCCATCTGCACTATGCAATCACACTTAAGTAGGCACATAAAAATCAGCAGAAACAATGCTTTGGGTTGCTCCAGCAACCACAAATGTTTAGAAAAATGCCCCCACAAGCACGTCAGCAAGACCATATTTTTTAGAGTATGGCTTGGAAAGCACAGACAGGAAAACCAGAAGAGGATACATTTAAATATTTTGCTGTTTGATTTATCATTTCTTTATGCTAAATCAACGCCTCAGTTTTATGCTGGTTTTTCATATCAGAAAGGAGAGAAGGGTTTAATGGCATTGTAGAGGGTAAATGACAAAGCAATAGGAATCAGGAGTAAGTACATTTTCAGAGTGTTGAACTAGAGTGAAGCCAGCTGCGAAAATAAGCATATTCCCCAATACTCACTGGCTTTTTGTTGGGATCAGAAAGACTGTGGATAGCTCACAAATGCAAAAGTTGCACTGATCCTCATATATACATCCTTTTTTCTTCTCTTATCCTCTATAGAAGTCAATTTTTAATATTCTCCTCTATGTCTGACCATGTGATTACAAGATAAATTTGCCCTTAGGCCAAATTCACTTAACACGCCTCAGGAATAACCAAGAAGCCTGACTAGTACCCCATACCATTTTTTTTCTGGGTTGGATGAAGGGATGGCTGTCCCTTCCTGTCCAGAAGCAAACATAGGCCATCTCTGCAGCTCAAGGCCCAAAGCACTAAACTCAACTGAAACCAAGAGTGCTTTAACTTCATGCTCCAAGCTCTCATTCCTGCTGGTGGAAGAGCTCTGGTTGCTACCCTGGCTATCAGTGGGGTGATACTCCCCCACCAGCGCGCCAGGCACACTGCTGGGAGAACCCTCTTTATGCACCCTCTGCTAACTTCAATAGCACAGTTGTGACTTCTGCAGCCCTCTTATGCCCCTCTATGAGTGGTAGCAATTTTACTTCATCAACCATTCCAAAATCTTTCATCAAAAGGCAAAATTTTTTAATAAAAGCAGCTCCAACTGAATTTTGCGTAGAAGGTTTTACATAACCCTAACTGCTTTGGCCATTGAATAGTTTCAAAGATAAAATTCAAGACTGTACCAGACATGACAGGTCATAAACACTGCTATGTTTAAATGTAAGCTTAGACAGGTATTTCTGGTCATTCAGCCTGTGCTTTTTGCTCAGAATGCANACTTCAATAGCACAGTTGTGACTTCTGCAGCCCTCTTATGCCCCTCTATGAGTGGTAGCAATTTTACTTCATCAACCATTCCAAAATCTTTCATCAAAAGGCAAAATTTTTTAATAAAAGCAGCTCCAACTGAATTTTGCGTAGAAGGTTTTACATAACCCTAACTGCTTTGGCCATTGAATAGTTTCAAAGATAAAATTCAAGACTGTACCAGACATGACAGGTCATAAACACTGCTATGTTTAAATGTAAGCTTAGACAGGTATTTCTGGTCATTCAGCCTGTGCTTTAACACTAGAATAAACATTACTAGCCCACTAGAAAGTATGGCATTCTGGTACTCCTCATAGCAGAAAACACCTACACTACTGCATACACATTCAACAGACAGTAAGCCCTTGTTTACAGGTATAAATCAAGCAGTATGCCAAAAATTTTATGGGGCATTTTTTATAGCTTTATCAAACAAAAATATTAAATACACTCCTGTTGAAGTTAACTTTAAACCTAAAGAGGCTCTGAGAAAACACCAGAGCAAGTTTTGCCCACACTCAAACCAACACCAGCAGTGCAATTAGCACACTGGATTAACAATGTAGACAGCAAAGGGAGAGACACCCAGAAGTTATTTTAAAAAAATATTTGTTTTGATAAAAATAGAAAGGCAGTAAAATTATAAAACACTCCAATTCCTACTAAATGCTTATACATTAAAAGGTCATTTTTATGACAAGAAGTCTTGGAACAGCAAATATACATCTACTCTTGAAATGCTATCTTTCTAAGTGAAATGGAGTTCAGAAACATACTTGGTCCAATTCCACTATACACAGTTTGAAGTCATCAAACTGGACAGCAAGATCTAATCACTTCACTGTAAAACAGCAAACTATTTATTAAGTACTTATCTTCAAAAGCTTGCCTTGTTGGCAGAATTAACAAACTTAATACAAAATACCTAATCTGCCTAAAAATCTATTAAAACAGACTAAATTATTCTCAGATAAGGAGGAGGGCTTTGTAAGAGTCTTTTGTTTGGTTTAAATTAAAAAAAAAAAAAAGAGGAAACTATCAGACATTCAGTACTCCCAAAGGCACTAATTTGATTAAGGGAAAGCATTTTAGTGCTATGGTCATCTCAGTTCATAGTATAATGTAACAAGAATAGTATTACATTGCAGGTATTTTACCAGGAAAATATCTTTTCATACTTTAAGAGTGCATACTGCTGAAGGTTTACTGACAAATGAGATGCTGAAAAACCTGGGCTCTGAAGTTCTCACTGGGAGTGCTGCTGAAATAGGATTCTACCAATGAAACACTTCATTCAACACCAGCATACAAAAAAACTTGACATTATGGTTTTGTTTCAATAAATACTGATCCTCACACAAGCTATTTTGTGTGCCAGGTACAAAACTACATCTTCAGAAAGTGATCATACGCTTGCACTCAAGAGTGTTTTGGTCAGGAGACAACATACAGTGTTTTTGTCCTTCAGCATGGGAATCAAACCCTGTGAGATACTAGTTTTACTGCAGACAGTGGAAGGACATGGCTGCACTCAGCTTTTGTAAAAATTAATCCCCTTTTCTTGAAAAAATAAAAATTTCTAAATTACATCGTTCAAAAATATATCTTCTCAATTTACATTTGTCATTCAAATGCTAAGGGAGCCAAAATTTCAAGAGTGCTTTGTTTTATTATGGAGACAATTTTTTGTCTATTTAATGTGTCAGAATAAGATTCTATCATTTTCCCATTCTATCTTTTGACTTTTACTCTGAATTTCTAAATCCTTCTTAGAATTAGTGAAATCCTTTGCTTAGAATGAATGATCAATATCAACTCTGATACAATATAATCAATTGTTGATTAAGGTTTTGTATATTAAAACTCATTGCAAATTCCATGTTTTGAAAAAAGAGACTTCTATTCCTCCAAAGCCCTCCACAGAATTAACGTAAAGAAATGCAAATATTTCAATGACAACATAGATATGCTATTTATGCAATCATCCTGAATATGTTCAACAACAATATATCCGGAAAAAAAGATAACAGAAATATTGAAAGTGCAAAGATATGCAGGGAAAAGATTCAAGGGGAAAAAAATTAATTAAACTGGATTCCCCTCTTCACTTTGCAGAAAGTGAGATGCATAAGCATAATCTCTGTCCAATTGCTCTCATACCTCCAAGTTCCTTCATATTCTCAAGAGCCTTTTTGCACCTTTTTCAAAGTGAAATGAAATGCTACTGCCTTTCAGTGTCGTCCAAGAAAGACCAGTCCTATATTACAACATCAGAAAATACAATGATGATGAATATATACACAGATTATATTTATATTTAATAGGATTATATACATCATAAATTTATATACTTCATACCCTCACCTATGTATCTTTATATATATTAGAAAAAAAAGAAGAAGAAAATAAGATTGTCTGAGAGAAAAGCCACTACAGAAGTAAATGGAGAATATATGCATTTTAATTTAAGGAACCTAAGAACCCATCCCCACACTCTTTACAGTTTTACAGCAATTACGCACAAGGTTTGCATAAACACTTCAAAATCATCAAAAGCTGTTTTATCAAAACAGCACTTAAGTTTTACATATGTTTCAACACAAATTAGTATTCAGAATTAAAGAGCAAGTTGGTGAAAAAAAAGGATGTCAGCTGTCATTTTAAACTGCAACCAGATACAGAAAATGGACATGAAGAAGGAAGACAAAGACTGGGCCAAAGTGATAGAAAGGTTCTTTCCAAATACTTTTTGTAATTTCATTATCTTATTAATTCTTTCACTGCCCTAGACTTCTAACTACTCATGATGTAGAAAGATTGAATAACAATTATTATAGCAGTAATGTTATTGAAACCATGACAGCCCAAGGATATTGCAAAGTAAGGACAACAATATGTTGAATATTAGAGACAATAAAAAGACACATGGATGCAGCTGAGTTTTCTGCAGACACATTTGCAAATGACAACTGTATGGTAAAATTATGCTCTTAATTTATAGCCTTAAAAAGTTGAACTATAGCAATGAAATAATTCCTTGGTAACATACAGACACTCAATATGAAGTCAGTCCCTGACACTCATGGGCGCATCCTGCAGTAACACTGATGTCCTGATTGTCAGCATATTCCTGATACAGAACCATACAAATCTGTGCAACAGGAATGCTTCCACAAGTATCAAGACTTGGTATCTTTAGGGAAGTGCCTGGGCATACTAACTGTAATCAGCACTAGCAGTTATTTTGACACAGACAATTACTGATAGGAATGCCAAATGGAGGGACTTGAGTTCTCCAAAACTTAAAAGTGGTGAGGAGCTGGGGGGTGAATAAAGAACCAGCTGGGTCAATTCCAACAAGAAAAGAGGTTTGCTTTTCTCTCCTGAGTGGGTGGAGAATTCTCTGAATGCCACCGTTCTCAAGATGCTGGGCTTTGAACACAACAACTTCACAGAGCCACAGGTTTTCAGGGGAGTGGGCGATTCCAACACAGTGGATGGGCTTGAGCACCACATGAAGCTAAGGGTTTGAAAAAGATACTGCCTGTCCCCCAGACTGCAGCTAAGAGTCTGTACATATTTATGAAAGGCTGCAGCCAGCTGGCCAAATTTCAGATGCCTCTCTCAACACTGGAGTCCTTTCACTCAGCCTTTTATCTTATATTTCCAGTTGAAAAAATAATGCAAATACACGTACTGGTTCAGCTATTTCACTACAGCGTGGAACTTCCATTATGCTTGCCAGGCTAGTATTTCAGATACATAAACAGATTTCAAGCATAGCTCTTACCACGATTTTACTACTACTTTGACAAGGTTTAAATACACTTTAGATAAGTGACAAAAACTACAGATTGCACATAGTTACACAAAAAGACTGTCTTTTGATCCATTGAAGTGATAATACATGAAGGATTCCATATGCAAAACCCATCTATTTCCTAAGGAGAAGCAAGAATTTGAGGGAAGGTGCTCATTATTAGAAGACAAGACGAGTCTGGCCAGAATAAGTCTAGCAGTGAGTGACTCGTGCTTGCCAGTCAATAGATACGGAAATTACTTGTTCATGAACTGCTCAAATGTCCCTTACTTCAACAGCCAGGGGCAATACAAAGCTATGAAAAAAAAAAATCCAGCTGGAAATATGTCAGTTTTCTGAAATAAGGAAGAAACAAAAAATTCTACAATTTATTTCACTTTGCATGTATATAGAATCATAGAATGGCTTGGGTTGGAAGGGACTTCAGAGATCATTTAGTGCCAACACCCCTACCATGGGCAGGGCCACCTTTCACTAGACCAGGTCGCTCAGAGACCTGACCAACCTGTCCTTAAACAACCCGAGGGATGGGGCATCCACAACTTCCCCTGGCACCCATGATAAACTGGAAAGCAATGGTTTCATCTGTTATATTAAATCCAAGGTTTATGTAGTTTAACAAGGTCTCTTTTGGACGGGTAGTGTATATATACACCAGCCTCCAGTGAGAGCTAAGGGAAAAAAATGGCATAGGAACTTCCAATCACTGGATTTCAGAGGTATATTGCAGACATGAGAATTTTACTTACTTCTGCCATACTCAGAAGTACAAAATAGACAAGAAACACAGAGTGAGTACTGGCATGCCATTACATCATAATGCTGTTGTTTTAGTTGCTTTAGCATAGAGTAAATAAAGGCATCAAATACAGTTTTTTCTGATTTCCAGCAGTGTTAACACTTTTCCTTTTAGGGTGCTATACACAATATAAAAACCTGCCAGGTATTTCATTATTGAAATAACCCAATCTATCTTCCTAAGTAGAAAAACAATGATATGGAAGAACAGGAAGCAGAACTCCTTTGAACACTTTCTCCTGAGGTTGTCAGCCTTGAACTCACAGCTAAGCTACCTCATAGCTATCATTACCAATGTTTAATATTGCATTAATTCACGATGAAGAAGAACATGGTACTCACATTTCTTTGACTGTCCAACAAGCCTCTTCTGTGCTAAAGAGGTGATCACAAACATGTCTCTTTTCCAAGATTCCCATGGAGGATGGTACTGCAGTTCTATATGCTCTTCAACTTAAATTTGTGCCTTACTAAGTAACATAGACAGGTATGTACTAGCCCAAATCTGGCCTTCTTCAATGGAGAACCCAGAAAGACAGAGTGCCTTACCTGACCATTACTTCATCCACTGCCCATGGTTGGAGGGACTGGGAGGGACTGGAGGTGCTTCATCTGATTTCTCAAGTCCACTTCATCTCTCAGAACTGCCCTCAAAATATCACTAACAAAAATACCCCCCTGCCAGATAACTCTTCAGCACTGCATTTGCTATTAGAAGTGAAGGCACAGCTCTCAGCACATGACCAATTCTCCAAGATAGTTCACTAAAAGCACAATTCCTGCAAACTAGGTCCAGCAATAATAAAGTTTCTCACATGCGGCCTTTCACAAAGGGAAAGGTATTTTAAAAAGTTATGCCTCTTATTTCCACTGTTAGAACCAGTCGTTGAGGTCACCAGCAAAAAGGGGTGAGATCAAGTCACAGACCCCATTAGCAAGTCTTGAGCTGCCTTGGTATGTGCTTGGGAATGTGCACAGCTCTGTACTAGTCAAAGTTCAGAAAACAAATTTCACAGAAAACAGAACACCAACAGCTGCAACATTTATTCCCCAAAAAGTTATAAAGAAATATAAAACCACAAACAACAACATAAATAAAAAATAAAACAAAATTCATACAATTGCTCAATATCACAGTTTTCAATGGGAAGCACAATCATAGTATGGGAGCACTTTAAAATTTATTCTGAAACTGTCTGGGACAACCAGAGTCATGGTGAAAGGGATTGGTAAGAGGGAACTAAGTGAAAAAGTATGATAAAACCAGCAAGACTAAGTGGAAGAAAGTTCCACTGGATGGAGATATACTAAGGAAGCAGCATTACAATTCTTATTTCACGAAACCCAGTATACAATAAAACAGCTTCTGAAGGAATGCCTTGGGCTACTCAGCAGCAAATAATAACTACTGGGTAACAGGCCAATATTTAAATAAAATCTAGGTAATTATTTGCATAGCTGTGTGTGGCCAGACCTGCCAACAATCACAAACTCCTCTTTATAAATGTTCAATGTCCCTCTTTATAAATGCTCAATTATAAGTAACAATATGCTAAGGAACCATGCTGTATAACAACAGTCAACTTAATAAGTTTTCTGAGGGATTTTACAACAACATGCAACAGGCAGGCCTACCGACAGGAGATTTTTTATTTCTAAATAAAGGAAACACGAAATGCCTATTATCATCCCAAAAAAGCAGAAAATCTTGCATTTCCATAAAGCATAAGACTTAATCATTGGGAAATTAAATCCTTTAACTTCAAGGGAACAGTGGTTTATTAGGTACACACAGTGCTTAGAAAGATACTACCCCAGCAAGGGACACAGATGCTAAGAAACCACCTTAATTTTTTTTTTTTTTAATCCGGCAATAAATCATCAATTAAATTTTCTTTCCTGGGCTCAGGAAAAGAGCCTTAGTGTTTTGAATTATTAAAGCATTTTTAAACAAAAAAAAAATTGAAAAAGTAAAATGTTAAGGACTTCTTTTAAATTACAGATGTCTATACGCTGAATTCAAGGAGCTGAACTAATAGATATGAACCATTATTCTGTTTATCACTTAACAGAAGAAACACTCCCACATTACAGCTGAGAAGTTTTTCAACATAATCTGAAGCAGGTTCAATCCTCTCTTTCCCTGTTATGGTATACTATGTTTCTCAGACGTAGACTTTTTCCAATGGATTATGTAAACATCACTGAAGTGCTAGAAAGTAGCACTAGTACTTCATTTCCACCCCACCAAAGAGCAATCCTTCTCCATCTACAATCCTCACTTTCTCTGATCAATCCTCCAGCCTTCAATCCTCTCCCATTTCCCTGGCCAAACCTGAAGTGCTTCTAGTGTTTGGTGTTGTAAAACACAGTTATTTTAACAGAAGAACAAGAACATGTATGAACTTCCCTCTTCCTTCTCCCCATCAATAAATTTCAAAATCTTGGGGAGGGAGGAGAAGATAGGGATGGATTACATCCAGTTGGATCATTCTTGTGATCCAACTCACCACAAATACTAATGGCAACACAGGAGATAGAATAGTACACATTAAACAAGTTAAATGCTAGGTCAGTTTATACCAAAGGCAGAGTTGCACTCAGCAGGCTTCCAAAACCCAAAAGGGACAGTCGGACATTACTTCTGTTCTTCTGTTCCAGGAGCAACAGTGAAACCTCATTCAGAAACATGTCCCAATTTAACCTTACAGACAAGATATTTTAAGTTATTAAACTGAAATTAAGGCCCCCAATTGTTCACTACAGAATCTGGAGCTGCTCATATGTGAAGGAATTGGATAAAGCCCTTCCTATCCGAAAGAATAGGTGAACATTTTTAGAACTGCTGATAAGACTGCACAATTATTTTGCTATCAAATCTGAAGTAATTTGGTTTTCATAGCCAATGCCTAACTCTTACAAGAACTTTCCAAGATGACAGTTTATCATATGATATATCAATGCAAACACATGACACAGCTCAACACCCAGTCCCCAAATGCTGTGCAACGAGACTTCTGACATAAAAGCACCCACTGAAACTCAACTGAAAGACCAAAACAGCTACTCTGTCCTTACCCTCAAATCATAGTATCACTTCACACACACCCACACCATTTTTTTAGGGAGCAGGGACAAAAACTGGCATTCCAGTGCATTAGGCCAATTAATTACTTTGATTTGGAGAAAACCATTTTCCATAATGCAGCCCAGCAGAAATATAACCAACCACTAGAGTTTCATCACACCTGGTTTTTTACCATCATATTTGCTAGTCATAAAATACATACCAAACATGCAAAAAGGGAGACATTCACACAGCTACAAGCTTTTTAACAAAGCATACTCTCACACTAAAAAACTGAATCCAAGCTCAAAGCTGTTGCAGAAAGTCCTTTTCCCCTTCCTTCCACACATTTTGGAGAGTCACCAGTAAGTTGCACACAAAGCAAAATCCTTCTATCTTACTTTTAAGAAACTTTACAGTAGTTTTCCCTTTTCCTTAAGATATAAAATCAGCAGAAGATAGTAATTAGATTCTTGTCCCAAAGCAGTATGAGTACCTTAATCCTCTAAATATGTAAGTTAAACACGTCCATTGCATATATATTGAGGAGGAAGAAGTTCTAGCAGCAAAATTCTTTATTCTTACACACATTATGTTATTCTTTTCATGCCAGAAGGTAGATCTCCCTTAAGTAACATACACTGTCAAGCAACAGAAGCATTGAAGCCATCGCTATGAACCACTTTAAAGCAGATGTATACAAAATATCACTGAACCTTCAGCACTATGGCAACACTTGCTTTATCTTCCAATTTCATTCATTTTCTTCTTCAAATGTTTGTTTACAGTTATTGAGACCCTGCAAAAAAAAGGCCTCGATTATAAATGGTAAGAACTTTCAGTTGAAAAGTATGCACAGTAAGGGTCTCCCTCAACTCAAGCAGTCAACCACTGAAATTTCCAGGGTCCTAATCTCTAACATGCAGTTCAGAGAGAGTGAAGTGGAAAAGAAATATTGTGAAGTAAAATCCCAATGGCATTCATACAGCTCAACATTAAGTTATGTGGACTCTGTTAAAAACTCGTTGTTAAACTTCCCATGTCACTCAAATCCACTTCTACTGTTAACACCAGAAGGAACACGATGTGCAGTTTTCTTCCTACAAACTGAAACTTACACTATTAACTATTGTTAATAATCTAAATATCTTAGTACAGTCAAATAATATGAGAAAGCAAATCCACAATGTTAGCAAACCAGTTCCTAGTCTTGTATACACCAGAAGTCTCAGTGCCCTGTTTTCACAACTCCTAGGCACCACAAACTCGGTTCAGAATGGTGTTTTTTCACATCCTTGAGACCCTTAATTAAGCAATGTAAAATCTTTACAAGTTCTGCAGCCTTATGTACAACAAAGTAGTAAGATGTTACCTGCCAGGCAGATATTACTCTAAAAATATCCTCTTAAGGCAGGAAAAGTAGAAGAAATTTTACACAAGGGATTTCTAACTCATCGCTGTTCAGTTAAGTACAGCTCAGTGACAGTCTAGGAAATCACTAACTACACTCAGTAAATGCAGAAAATAACAACCTACATTAAATGAGAGTTAAACAAATTACCCATTTGTCATTAAGAGCAATGTCTTTAGCTTTCTTTTCTTTACACCGTGCTTTCCATTACAGTGCCAAGCGTTAGCAAAACGTGTGAATCAGAAATCAGATGTGAAGAAGATGGTTATTCGCTGCAGCAGCAGCCGCCTCAGTTTGGGCACCCCGGCTGCTGCCCTCCTCCCTCGCCAGGTGCCTGAGGAGGCACAGGCAGGCCGGCCGGTGCTGCCCACGGTTGTGAGCACCGCGGCTCTTCTGACAAAACCAGTTCAGACACTACAGACACGTTCGCCTTCCCAGCACTGACCTCTCACAGGTCTCCTGATCTCGCAGAGCAAACAAATGAACTCAGAGGCCAAGGCTGCCGCGGACAGCCCCTTCTGCAGAGTGGCCGGCCCGCACCGATCAGGTCCCGCGGCGCCGGGGGCACGGCAGCGCACGGAGCCGGCAGGAGCAGCGCCCGCCGGGGCTGCCCCAGCCCCCGNCGATTGGCCCGGTGTGGGAATAGCCCCGCCCCGGGCGCTGACTCCGCCTCCCCCGCAGTTCTGAGCCGCCGGAGCGAGGCCATGACCCGCCTACATGCGTCCCTTCCTGATTGGAAGGCGCTGCTTGAAGTCCCGCCCATCCGCCCATCCTCGTTGGGCACAGGCACCACGGCGCTTGGGAAACGCACAGCACTATTGGTCAGGCCAGCTGCCAATCACCGGGCCGGGGGCCGCTGTGCCGGTTGGCAGCCGTTCCCGAGAAAGGGGAAAGGGCTTTGTTCAGGGTTGTTTCCGCAATGCCCGACTAGCGTTGGCGAATGGCAGTTCTAGCCTCGCTGCAAAGCACTGCTCTGAATAGACTAAAATATCTTCTCTCTAGAATTCCAGCACAATATTCTGGGTTAGCTGTTTCTGTTTGTGGCGCCGGGGGCTGGGAGCAAGTTCTGTGCTCTCCCTCATCAGGCGGTGTGTCGGTCACCCGCGACGGGTGAGGTCCTTCCCCGGCCCGCGGCGGCGCTGGCAGGGGCGCTCCGGCACCAAGATGGCGGCGGCGGCCGAGCTGGGGGCGCTGGGGCGGCGCTGGCTCTGCTGGCTCCTGGGGCTGCAGGCGGTGAGAGCCGGATCCGGCGCGTTCGCGCTCGGGGCTGAGCGCGGCTGCAGTTTCTGAGAGAAAGAGAGCGGGTGTGAGAGCGGGGGAGGCGGAGTGAGACGTGTCCCAGTGCGGGAGGCGCGGGCGCCTCTTCCCGTTCCTGCGGCCGTGGCCGCCTCTTTTGCTTTCCGTGTCGGAGGCTGGGCTCTGCTTCTGCCTTCTTCCTGAAACAGTTTGTATTGGTGCTGCCTTTGTTTTAATATAGTAAATTATTTGGTGTGAAAACAAAACAACAGTGTAACGTGTATTTGAATCAAAGCTTTGAAGGAGAGAATGCTGATGAAATGAGGCGCGTCGCTTGCTAAGTAGCTGAAATTATCTTGCTCTCATGGGAATTTACCTTGTGAAGTGCGAGGAGTTTTTTCCAGTCCCAATCAGAGACATTTATTATGATTAGTACATTTATTGTTTCAGGATAATATGATAATTAAGGTACTAAAAATTGAGGATAAATATTAGGGAGAGAAACCTTCTATTTATTCTTTCCTTTACCTCTCTGTAGTTTTATTCTCAAGGTGTTTGGAGCTTGCTATGTAACCCAAACTGCTTGAGTGAGGAATTACCATGTAATGGAGTCTTTACTTACTTTCATACACTGTTAGTGTTTTGGTTGGTTCTTTCTCACACACACACAACCCGAAAAAAAAGTCCTCAGGAGAGCACTGGCCGTACGTTTGCGGATTGTGTAGGGGTCTGCTGGGCAAACGTGTGAGGAGTGAGGCCGCTGGAAGCAAAGTGACAGTGCCAATAGCCCTGCTATTGCTCCAAGGTGAACAGATTCAAAAGTGGTGAAAAGATGACAGTAAATCTTCAAAGGGGTGGATGGCAAGCAGCAAGGTGCAAGAAAATTGTTTTACTTGCTACCCTCAATTTAATAAGTGAACCATAACTAGAATGTAGCTTTGGCTGTGTTTGGAATGCTCTTTAGGGGCTTTTTATACTACTGTGCCATTGTTGTATTTCTTATTGTCAGTATCCCTCAGAAAGGATAAATATTTTAAGAAGATAAATACAAAATACTCAAAAAACTAAATACCTTAGTAAAAATACGGAAAAAAGATAAATTATTCCAGTAGAACAGGGTTCCATATTTGCTTGCCTGTTGTTATACAGTGTCCTGTAGGAAGAAGAAAAATAGCTTTCTGCCTGACAGAATAGTGATGTCAGAATAGGTTTTTTGTGGATTATACTTCTCTGTTCATGCTTAAACTCTTTTTTAGCAGATACAGAGAAACAGAATAAAGAGGCACCTAATATGTTTTCTACCAATTCCCAATCCATAGTATTTTCTATGTATCACATAAGTGACATGTCTTTCCTTCAGCTGTAGGTGGGCCAATTCAGCAGAGGAAATGGGGTTTGTCTCTACCTTACTTGAGTGTGCTGCATGGATTAGATGATACGTGAATATGAAGAGAAGTCTGTTTTGCTGAATGACAAACTTAGTTTTTCTTCTTTACTTTTCTGTTTGGTCCAGCATAACTTTTCTGAGTCTTGGTCTGTTATGGTCCAGTTGAGTTTGCTGGTGCCCTGTCACTCATCTCTGAACACAGCAGTGCTGATTGTTTTGTTGGTGCTTTGGATGTGGCAGGGTTTGCCTGAGGTCTTTCACCCAGAATGAAAAGCATCTGGGAAAGCCACCTTCTTTCTCTCCTTTCTTAATTTCCTCTCTCACTTTTTCACTCCAAAGCAAGCAGCTGGAAGGGAAGATTTTAAGCCAAGGTGTGAGAAATCCATGTGTAGAAAAGTGGGAATGTGCATTTGCTACAAGAAAGGCATTGAGGTGCTGGAGTGAGCCCAGAGAAGGACAGTGGAGCTGGGGAAGAGTCTGGAGCACGGGTTCTGTGAGGAGCAGCTGAGGGAGCTGTGGGGGCTCAGCCTGGAGAAGAGGAGGTTTGGAAGGAACTTACCAGTCTCTACAAGTGCCTGAAAGGAGGGTGTAGCCTGGTGGGGGTTGGCTTCTTCTCCCAGGTAGCAAGTGATGGGATGAGAGAAGATGGCCTCAGGTTGCACAAGGGGAAGTTTAGATAGGATATTAGGAATAACTTCTTCACTGAAAGGGTGGTCAGGCACTGAAATGGGCTGCCTATGGAAGTGGTGGAATCACCATCTCTGGAAGCATTCAAAAGGCATGTGGATGTGGCACTTGGAACAGGGTTTGAGGGTGAACACCATGGTGCTGGGTTAATGATTGGACTCAATGATGACCATAGAGGTCTTTTCCAACCTTAGTGATTCTATGAGAACAAAACCCAAATATCATTTAAGTGTTGTCATTGATTGCATTATTTTTGCTGCCCATAAAAAGCAGAACTGGTGTTTTACATAGAAGCCATGTAATTGAATTGCCTGTTGTAATGTATTGCTAATAAATCAGAATTGCAGGTTTTTATCTGCACTTCCACTTATAGTATATGCAATTTTACTGTAACGTTAATGCAAACATGAAATTAAAATCCTACCTGTATGTCTTGTTGAGCAGTTTGGTTAATTTCTGTTTGTGTTTTTCCTGAGCTTAGCTGTTGCATTACTTGCCAAGGGTGTTTTCAGTGATACGAAACTTACTGAAATTCTTTTTGAAGAGGAGGCTTTGGAAAGCTGTAGCAGATTCATTACCTTTGGGTTTTTTTCTTAACTTGCAATTAGCAATAGGAAAGCAGTAGAGTTATCAGAAGTGTATATAAATTAATTTTGGCAGGTCTGATACCTTGAAATGTACATATTATGAGTGTCTGAAATTCCCTGTTAGTTTAAGACCCTTCTTCAAAATAGGGTGCTGTTTTGAACCCTTGGGCTGACCATTTAGGCATTTTTGTAAAACAGTCACAAGAGACTTACTTGTTCTTTGTAATCATTAAAGTATTTAAAGTCATCTTTAAAAAAAAAATTAATACTAAAGTGTAACATTGTATTGACTTTCAGGTAAGTGTTTATGGAGCACAGTTGTCATCAGAAGCTTGCAGAGAGCTGGGCTTCTCCAGTAACTTGCTGTGCAGTTCTTGCAACCTTCTTGGGCAGTTCAATCTGAATCAGCTGGATCCGTTCTGCAGGGAGTGCTGCCAAGAAGAAGCTCAGCTGGAAACTAGAAAGGTGAGTTTTGGACCAAATCCTTTGTGGAATAATTTAACATGTTATGTTTATGAAACTTTTCATTTAAAAAAGTATATGAGAATCTGAGTTATAATTTCAAGAGGAAAATGCAACATTTATTCATAGCCCAATATACATCTACAGGGTCTAGATCTGCAGACTTGCCATACTGCCATAAAATAATGTCCCTGTATGAACAGGGGAGTCTTTGGTTCCTTGGCAGCCCTTCTCTGGTGTGATGTGACCATATTTGGGAACTATATCCAGCTTCTTTTAAGAGGAAGATACATGGGATTTGAAGAGGGTGAGAGAAGAGGATAAGGAGAGTGGTGCTTGATGACAGCTCCTGCTTGGTCACTGACCCATAGCGTAATGGCCAGGATAGCTTAGTTCAGTCCTGAGAAACAAGGTCGGTTCCTGGAGTGGCACGAACCTGATCCAAGCAGGACTGCTCAACTCCATCCTGCAGTGGTGAGAACAGCTGGATATTTGGGGAATGATCTCTCTCAGAGCTCACGATGTGCTTCAATCAGTTAAACTAAGGCAAAAGTTCTCCTTTATCTATAGTAAATAAATATCTGTGTTCCTTAAGGTATGTTATCAATGAAGAATTTTTAGAGTTCTTGAAAAGAATACATGTTGTCTAATATGTGGTAATTTAAGGGTGTTCTAGAATACAGTGAAGACAGTCATCAGGAAAGTAGAGGTTTCAAGGAGGAGAGATGCTGAAATTATTTTTGCTTAGGAGATAGTGAAATAACTGATAACATGAAATTAATGAGGAAATCTAGCAGGTTTCTCCCATCAATTAAATTCAGCCTAATATTTAAAAAATAAAGTCTGCCTTTACTTTTTAATAAAACCACCGATTACAGTGTTAGGTACATTATATTAAGTATCAAGAAGCAAGTGTTTGAGATTGGCAGAGAATTAATAATTAATAGTTTCCTAATATTGACAGACTTTAAAGCTTTTTTTTCTACCCTCTTGCCTGGAGAATTTTTCATCTTACTCTGAAAACCTGCATCTCAATGTAAAATGCTTGACTTTCTGATTAGCAGCCTGACATGTTGCTGAGCTCCAGAGCAGTGGTGCTCTGGGTTTTGCTAAAGCTGTGACCACATGGTTAAACATCCTCCAAGTACACAAATCTTTCTTCTCTGAACCATGATTCCAGTATGTGATGTAGCTTGCTCATTATGTGAGCAGGTATCGCTTCCCACGAGGTGGCACAGCAGGTTGGTTGTCTGTGCTACAAACAGACTTGCAAACTACTGGAGTTCCAGGACAGGCTGCAGGTTTTAATTTAATTCTCTTTGCAAATATGTGGCAAATACTAGAAATAGGGAAAGCAAGAGTTAGTTTATTGCATGACTTGTGCCTGAGTTCTAAGTGAGAATTTAAAATTAAAGGTAATAGCATATCTATCTGAGAATTTTTATGTAATTGCTGTTTTTCACAAATGATCTGTGGAATACCCTCGGGCCTAAAAATACTTCATGCTGCATAGTACCAGTGCAACCTCAAATGAGGTGTTTACAGATTTGAACTGTTTCATAGCCTTGAAAGAAGTGTATTTATTAATCCTGCTCTTGTTACTGGTCCAGTAGTTTGTGAACTGACGTTGTGGAAAATAGCTGTGAGATATTCTTGTTACACAGAATTTGTCTTCCTCTGAACTTCTGCTGACACCTGTCCAGTGAAATATTTTAATTACTTCATAATTGGACTTTGGGTAAAATGAAAAAATGTTTTGGTTATTTTCTCCTCCTCTAGAGATTTTGTATGCAGTCTCACACTAATTCAGAAGCTAGCTTAAACAGTATTGCTTTAGACAGCTGCAAGTTTTAAGCCTCAGTCTGTCAGATGCAGAGTACTGCTGGTGTGTAAAACATAGAAGGATGAAACGGAGGTGAAGCTAACTGTGCGTGAAATTGTAGTAGCAGGAGAGATTGTCCATATTTTGCAGTAGCTGAAAATAGCTGCACTCCATCTGCAGCTTCACTTAGGCTGTGTGATCATTTCAGACATAACTATAAGCATATCCCATTAATTGTATATTATAATCTTAGATTTATCTCAACAATATATGCGTGTCAAAATCTAAATTGATTTCAAAAATCAACTCTGTGATAAAATTTGCAATACATTAAATTTCACAGTTGCATTGTGCAGGATTGCTACAACCCATAAAAGTAATCAATATATCTAAATGGAGCTTTGAAAAATATATTTTGCTGACTAATATTTGTTGAACTTTAGCATTTTAAATTTCTACTGTCAAGTATTTGGCATGTTGTAATGATAAAGTGTTTGGTGACTTAGAAAACATGACATTAGGTGTAATGACTAGGTGCTTCTTCTATTAAAAAAACCCAACAAAACAAAATGAAAGCTTCCTTAAAACTCCACCCTTTTACATGTGTAGAATTCCTAAATATGTGGTCTTATGAATTATAAGGAGGAATAGAATAAGATGACATTCTTGTTCAGACTTACATTTTAAAACCCAAAAAATAGTTTACAAAACTCGCAGCAATTACTGGAAGTAGAATAACTTGAAGTGTTTTTAATGCTTCAGGCTACTCCTGTGTGACCCAATTTACATTCATTTTTCAGGTTTGTTTTTTTTCTTCTCATTTCACTAATTAAAGTGCTACACTCAAATTGCTGTTGACTGCCGCCTTGTTCTGCCAGAGGCTCTTAACTTGAATAGTTCCACTCTCATTGGAACTTCTGGTTTTCAACTCAATGGTTAAAAACAGAGAACTGCTTAGAACTCATTGACATTTCAGTGATGTAGAGTAAGTCATATCAATGCTTAGAGAAATTAGTTAGAATTTTTGTTTACTTCTAGCTGTTTCTCAAAACCCACATCTTTTTCTGTTTCTTGATGTGTTCTGTAAAGTCTCTTGGCTACTTTGTAAAAAATCAAATTGTGTTTTTACATAACTGTGTTCTTTATTTCTAATGTGCTACACAAAAATGGTTCAAATTCATTGGTTTTCCAGCAAGTGTGACTTCAAAAATAGTGTGGTTCAATGACAGCACACTTTATTTAACATTCAATTAAATAATCAGAACTCTGTAGGTAAGACTAATATGTCATATGATCTCCTTTCAAAGTTTGCCATTAACTAAGTGTCCCATACAGTTCATACAGGAATGATTTTATGGGCTATATTGATAAGGAATTTAGGGGAACTGAGATGATATTGTTCTTTCTTATTGAGAAAGTCTCTTACCAGTACTGTTGCTTCAATTATTCACAACCATTCCTTGTACTAAAAATGTGATGCAGTTGATGTCCTTCTCAAGAACTTTACCATGTACACTCTTTCCCTTCCCTAACATGTACATGATGCTGTTGCCAGTGAAAATGAATGTTGACAGAGTAGTCCTAGATAAGGAAGGTGCATCTAACTAGTCAATGCCTAAGACAGAAATTTACTGTCTTTTGTTTGGCTCAGATTCACCAAGTGTTCATCTCTGTCAGATAAGCTAAGGTAAAATACGTTATCTGTCCGTAACAGGGTAAGCCTTACCCATGAAAGAGCTCTAGCTAATCTTATCAATGAAAAAAGTTAGGGAAGCTATAAATGTGAAATTGCTAAATGTGTGTTTCAGTTGTTGATGTGCATCTGTGCTGGTGAATGGAATGGGTTTAGCTAATTAAGGCTGACCTTCATCTAGATGAAGTACTGGCATTTGACTCTACATTTGTTGAAGGAACTTCAAAGAGTAAAACTGTCAAAATAATGAAATATGTGAGGTCAAATATCTCATGAGATCTGTTCTCACTGTTTTCTTTGCAACTCTAAAATGCTTTATTTTTTAACAAAAGCACAGACTCTGGAGAATAAAAGAGATGTTCAGGGATTCTACTTCTAGAGGTAAGTAGGTGCTTAGATAGAATCAGATGGTAAAGTCCAGAATTGAAACTTGACCAGTTAACTTCCTGTCTGTACTCTTTCACTTGCATAATTCTGACTATGTCCAAGTGAGAGCCTGTATGTAGGAGCCCTTTTTCTGCCACCCTTCTCTATTCCACTCTGCCCTTCACCCCCCCTCAAATTGGGTATTCACACCACCTGATCCAGGCTACAGCTCCAGAGGTCTAAAGTTGATGGTTGCTCAGCTTCTGCATTTTCTCTCTCACCCTTGTGCCAGCTCTCTTGCTCAGGTGACCTTACACCACACCAAACTTTTCAGAGACCAAAGTTAATAAAAATAGGCTGCCAGGAGCAGAAGTTGTTTTGGAACTTTTCAGTGGTTATTGGATTTAAACAGCACAAATATTTATAGAATCCTGTGAGGAGGATATCATTTAGCACCAAAAATAGTGATGGATGACATATTTCCTATATGCTGAAGAGTGTAATAGTAATGCACAACTATGTTTTGTATATTCAGAAGAAAAAGTCTCCTTTGAGTCTCCTACTCAAAGCAGAACTCAAAGTTCTGAGGATCTCCAAGAATGCAGATTTTACAATCTTTCTTAGTAAATTATTTCAGTGCTTAAAACACCATCATTGTGACTTTTTTTCACCCTTATATTCGGTTGGAATTTCCTTCCCCGCAAATAAATGAGAGCTTAGATTCTGCTTCAGCTTTGTTCAGAGCAATTTGCCTGTAATACATACCACTAATCACAGGAGTAGCACTGATTCACAAAACTGGTTTTTGACTGTTAAGACTCTGTTTCCACACTCTTATTTAGAGTTAGGCATCTCCCTTCACACGATAATGAGCTGTCAGTGGCAGAAGCTGCTTTGTTGCTAAATTTACTGATGACATCAGTTCAGTATGATGTGTGAGTGTAGCAATGACTTCCTTGGCTTTCTGTCTTACAGAGCAGTAATTCATAATGTTCCTGGAAATTAGGCTTTCTGACTTCTCCCTGTTAACCCACAGATTCTTACTCATGTTCTGCCTCCAGGAAAAGGAAAGATGAGTGATTTTGAAAACCTTGAGCTGTCCATATAACTACAATCTCTCCCATAGAAAATATTTTATAATTTGTATCTCAGTGTATATTCTTTTAAAGTTTTCTAGTTTAGAAGATTAGTTTTCTAATAAAAGTCACAAATGAACTGCTAGTTAGAAAAGTTTAGGAAAAAGTAAAAGAAACTTTCAACAAAATCTCTTTGTGCTGTAAATTTCTCAGAAGAACAAATGTTAATTAACCTGTTTTGCTTTCTGGGTGTGTGGCTGGAACACAGTAAAAATTAATTTGCATGCTTTCATTTACCCTATTTTTCAACAGTACCATTTTTCATACACCAAAGAACTTTGGCCATTAAGAATAATAACATCCATATTTTTCCTTAAATTTTTTGACATTGATAGGAGATGAGGAGCTCTCTTCTGCAGACCTGCTTATATCATAATACGAAATTAGAATTGCAGTGAATTTTATAAAAACACTGTTTACATTGGAGAGTTGTTACAAAATATTTACTGGAAGATAATCTTGTACATGAGGCAAGTGAAAATTCTAGAGGTTTAGCTGTAGTCATAAGTTTGCTTTTCTGCGTGTTCTCATACTATATTTTTTAAACTGTGTGGTATTAGGAGAGGACAGTACATACATATCAGAGAGAATCCAGCTACCATAAAGTAGCTATTAGCCCTTTTGTGGCTCTGCCTTAAAAGCCTGTTTCATTTCATGTTTTAAGACATGCTGGTACTGTATTTTTTTCAGCTGATTTCAAACAGCTGTACAAATCCAGTCTGAATGACACTTTGTAACCTGTGTCAGGCAGGGTCACCCTTAGTCAGTAATTAGAAGAAAGCAGCATGCAAAGCAAAAGTGTCTTAGAAGTAAAATTAGGTATAACTTGCTGTATTCTATGAAACTTTTTTGACACCTTTGATCTAACATAATTTTATTACAATCAAGGAGCAGTCTCTGTTCAATGCCACTTTTTGCAGTTCAGTTTGGTGTGAATTCCTGTTTGGTTGTAAACATTAATGGTTACGTAGCAGGGATGTCACTTTTCTTCTGGTGTCTTCACCATGAGTAACTGTGATAACAATACCATATCAATGTATAAATGAAGCACTGCTGGAATTGTGTCTTGCAGAAATTGCTTCATTTCCCTTTCTAATAGCAGGTGAAATATTTGCTTTCGCGTAAATTAAAGTTCCTTATTTTTACAATGCATATTTTTAACTAGCACAATTCTTATGTAAATGGTGTTATTCTGCTATAATTAGCACTCTCCTTCATCATTAAAGCAGACATGACCAATAACGTGATTTGTCTCTTTTCACTTGTGAAGAGCCATCCTGATTGCATCAGTTTAAACTGCTACAAGAGTTTCAGGTGCTTTCCAAAAACTTTTGAATGAAACTGAACTCAAGTTCCTGCTTTGGAAAAGATGAGGGAAAAGTTCAGATATTGTCACAATAACCTTAGAAAACATGCTATTAGAATGTTGAAAAAAAAGCTAAGTTCTTTTTATAGATGCAGACATGAATCAGCCTGGAAATCATAACAGCACTTGTTCTGGATGTTAAGATGGACACTAGTAATAGTTTAGAGAGTCTATTTCATTGCTTTTAGTACTAAACTCACTTTCATGAGCACTAAAACAAGTGAAGCATTACTTTAAAATGAATTGACTCATGAGTTAAGCATTGTGTAATGAACTGACTCGAGATGTTTGTGCGCCTTCATGCTGAGTGATACATGTCATTCTTATTAATACTTGAACACAGTGACTGCCTTCACAAGGAAATTTGGAGAACATCTGCTCTGGACAGAATGAGATGGTAGCAGCAGCAGATATTAACAACTACGCTTTTGTGGTGGGCTAAGTGATGCAAATAAACCTGGGGTTTTTTGCAAAAGACACCTTTGTTTAGAGTTATAAATGAAGCCAGTTGATTCTTCTTTTTTTCTGGTCTAGCCATCGAGAGAGCAGCTGTTTGTCCCAGCATGAATCTAAATCTTTTTGTACCAGAACAGTTGGGTTTCAATTATGGCAGAATTACAAGCTCAGAATTTAGACATCAATGATTGAGCTGTTTTATATGTTAAATTTCTATCAGGTATTGGCCAGGAGTTACAAACTGGGAGTAGTGAGTAGTTACAAAATGTCTTACATATTTTAGATTCCTAGATTCTTGTTCCATAAAAATACTTGTTGGAAGGAAAAAAAAAAGACTAATTTGCAGTAATGAGAATTTAAAAATGCTCATTTTATTGTTGTCCTGAATTTTAATGTACTTAGCTTATGATAGACTTACATAAAATAGGTAATTAACTAGATAGAAAGCAATTTATTCCTTTGTCTACTTCTTTATACTGACTTCTTGATAGAAAAATGCAGATAACCGTCAGTATCAGAGAAAGCAGTATTAATGTTCAGTGGATTAGTGAGTGTGCAAAGGAATGTGTAAATCTAGGATTGCTGATAGAATTGTTGAATGCTTTTTAAAGAATGAGAAAGAGGCATGGTAAGTGAAGTTTATAAACCACTATTTTATGTTTCCTCCATCTTTGTAATTACTTCATGTTTTAATTCCAGAGGAACTTTAATTATGCAAACTAGTATCTGAGCTGTTTATCACTGCCTTTTTAAATTAAAAACCTTTATTTGGGTGGTGAAAAAGCTTTAAAAGAATCTGGTATTTTTGATCTCTTGAGTATTGTTTCATAGTATTTCTGGGTTTTAACAGTCAAATCTGAGGTTTTTATCTCAAATACAATGTTTAGTTGAAAATGTATCTGTAGTTAAGCAAATTTCTGAGATGCTGTTCTTAACAGTGTACCATTATGTTTTCAGTTTGCCATGGAAGTAATGATTACTGATTAGTTCACACCAAGAGAGAAGTTGTAATTCCCTGCAAATGATTAGAGTATTTCTTATGTTCTAATTCATGGTATTTAAGCAAATACTGAGTTGGACCTGAATTCAGAATTTGAATATTCAGAAATGAACATGTATTTCTGGCTGTCCATAATGCCTCCATATGATGGGTGACAAAATGTTAATAAAATTGTCTTTGAGATTTCTGTATGATGTGTGGTTTGCTTTTTCAGAGTGGTTCATGAAGGTTACTTTTAATTACTTGTGTTCACAGTTCATATTTTAAGTGAAATGTGAATTTACTTAATTTCAGTAAGGTTATATTTTTCTGTATCTTGACTTGCACATTTGTTATGAAAACACTGTCTAAAAGAAAATGAGAGGTTTTAATTGTCTATGAAAGGTAATGAATTAAATTTAAAAATTTTAAATTAGGCTCATTCTGTCTGCTTATCTATAAACAGTGGGGTTTAAGGCTTAGAAGGATGTGATTTGGTATACAGTATTATATATATAGTATATATACTATGTGTAATATTAAAATGCCTAACTTTGGAGTACGAAGTTCTATTTTAGTAGCTGGAAAATGGTTGTTAATTTATTTAAGATTCAACAAACTACAGAATAATTTGCATGTTGCAAAAAAAATCGCAAAATAGTCTAAAAGTATGACAGTATGCAAGATAATTAGGTGGAGGATTTTTAAATTTAGATACTATATAAAATTGAAATTAACTTATATTTTAAGAAGATTGATCTGAGTATCATGCATAGATGACAGAAGTGATTGACATCTAAGTGCAAGTATCCAAGTTAGCCCAGCCTGTACATATTACTTCAGCTAAGGCCTGTTAATGTGATCTGATCTCTTTCTGCAAACACAATTAACTAAAATCAACCAGCAGCCCAAATGAGAAGTCACTGCCTTATCTTTATTATCAGTATTTCACTGTCCAAGTTAGGTTTAAAGTGGAAACTAAAATTTCTTTTAATGAGATTGTGTTAGTATCTTTGGGAAGGAAAAAATACTTTTGCTATTACTAGCCCATAATTCCCATTGTAACATGTCGAATTGCATTTTTTTAAATGAAACTTTGCTTATACCAACAGTGTATCTCAAATGATCTTTTTTTCTTTTTACATTTTCTGTATAATGAATGAAAATTATTGTGTATATTGAGTGAACAGTCAGTTGTTGCATAAAGCAGAGACAGGTCTGGAACTGTGATTCAGCCTAGGATCTTGCTTGTAATTAGCATCAACAGAATAGCGTATTGTCTTCTCAGAGAAAAATAGTTCAACAGATAACACATTATAAATTAACTAGTAATTTAGATTACTTTTGTCATTAACAGCTTCTGTTTATTATTACAGCTTTATGCAGGAGCTGTCCTAGAAGTATGTGGATGAAAATTGGGAAGGTTCCCTCAAGTCCAGGGTAAGTAAAGCCACTAGTATTTCTTCAAATACGAAATAGTGTCACAGCTGAATGACAAAATATACTTTTAAGTACTATTACAAGTAGTCATAAATTTAGTATATTATATCAGTAAAGTTGCATTGATCTGAGACTCGTAGACCTGGTCTCCAGTAACTGAGAGATGAAATTATATTGTGCACTTACGGAATGACTTTATTTTCACAGATCCTGCCATATAATTGTTTTATCAGTGGATAATGACAGTCAACTAACGGGAATGGAATACAGTAGTGTAAAAGGGAAATCAGTACCATCAGTGTCTGGTGGGAGGAAGCTGCAGAAAAAGAATCTGTGAGAAATTTCAAACTGGACTTTTCTTATAAATTAAGGAAGAGCTTAGGTGATAGCAGTACTACGGTTATTTTTGGGTTTTTTCCTGTAATGAGGACCCTAATACTGTACTTTGGACATAGTTGGACATAAGTACTAATCTACCTTTAGAATTAAAAATTGCACAGACAGCATGTCTCCATCTACCATGGGAAGTATCAATACCTCCCAGTTTGAAGGCTGGCTGACAAACAGTGGGGGGAAAAAGAGATTTTAAAACAGGTTACAATTTACATAAGTTGTGCTGCTTTATTATACCCTTGCCTGCCACCTCTGCCCACACACAGTTGAGATGAATGAGTACAAGACCAGAGCAAAGCTGTTTTCTCTTTTCCACTGTATAAAATGTCAAAATAAGAATTCTTTAAATGACTTGTCCTTCTTGAGGGACATGAGGAGATTAACTTTGTTAGCACAGGAGTCCATATTGTGTCCATGACCATTCAAATTTAGCAAACATAAAAAGATTCCCAACTGTTGTTGCCCATTCGCTCAGCTGCTTTATGGTTCTGGATTTCTAACAGTTAAGTGCTCATTTGAGCCATGGGTTTGAATGAAAAGGTCAGCCTGTTAGCCTGACTCCAGCCTGCATTATGTCCTCAGTTATCTTCATGTGTAGGTCCTTGCAGGGAATAGCCTTCAATTCCTGCTGTATGCACACCTTGAAACGTGTTCCAAAGACTTGGAATGGTGCAAAAGGAAAAACTTGAAAATTGTGACTAGTTTTTTTTCCTTTCAATTCTTGGTTATCTAAACCTCCTCAAATATTTACATTCCATTAATCATATAGCTTACTTTTTAAAGAGGCTGGATAAATTTCATTATTTTTTAAGTCAGATCTCTGTTTTGACTACCAGTTTTTATTTGGTACAGTAAGAATTAAAAAAGGATTGAGTAAAGCACTTAAATTTCTCTTTTTTCTTTTCATCACCAATTTCTGCAGCTACTCAATGTAAATTTATCTTCACCAATACTACTGCTAGGGTATTAGAACGGGTTGGAAGATGGGATATATACTAGAAGCATACTTAGAAATTTTAAAAAGCAGTAGAATATATTCTTCCAGCTGGTATTTGTCATCACATTAGTATTAATCTCAGAATACTTAGATTTTGTCCTTTATTTTAACTTTTAACAGAAACAGTGTTTAATGTGTCCATCTGAAGACATTTACATTCAAGAAGTGTTTTTATTTCAGCTTTTCACTTGGACATTTGCTATGGACATCAGGTTTCCTGAAGGTCATCTGCTGCTTTTGAAGCACTGTCTTTTTAGGCTTCATTGGACTGTGTAGCCTGTCACTGACAATATCTCATCACAAATAACTGAATTCTTTTCCATAGCTTCTCTGAGGGTTTTGTTAGAGTTTGTTTGGGTGTGTTTGGGTTTTTTCCCCAGAATATACACAAAATGGCACTGTTAATTGCAGGACTGTGTATATATTAGAATAACATGGATTAGTGTATGTTACTCCTGTATGTAACTGTGAAGTCTTGACCTTTAAGTACCTGTGTAAATTGTTTTGTCACTTGGCTTAGTCCCACAGACTTGATGCGTCTCAGACTACTTCTGGATTATGATTTATTTGGCCAAAGGATGAACAGTGTTGTTTTGTCGGTCTTTTTGCTGTGGTTGGATTTTTTAATTATGAGATTCACATATTAAAATAGTTAAGGATTGAAATTAGTTGAGCTAATAAAGGCTTGTAAAAGTTACACAGTTGGAAGAAGCTGTGGGTTGCTCACAGGTACTAAATGCAATATTCTATGGTCCTTCTCTATCAGAGTTTCTTGCAAAATTACTGGTTATATAATCTTAAGATATAAACAGTTGCTGAATACACCTGTGTGCCTGAAATGTGAGAATCATTACATATGGAATATATTTGTATATACTAGGAAAGCCAAGGAGAGAGAAGTGATGAAAAAATCTAGTCCTCAGCAAGAGGATGAAAAAGTCTGGTCATCAGCAAGATTATCTCAGTCTTGAACTGGATGTTATTGTTTGTAGTGTCACACCGAACTACTAAATGCTTTTGTGAAGATGGCCAAGAATGTCTCTTAGGTTTTTCAGATACAGTTTCTTGTGATAAGTCTGATAACAGACCACATTTCTGTATGTCTCTTTTAAATTCAGTACTGAAATATTCTTACTGATAGGTTTCCCTTAAAAATGAATTGCTCTATTATAAATGCTGTACTCTAAAATTAATTCCTATATTACATATATTTTGAAATTGTTCTGTATAAAACTATTCTTAAATATTTGTCATTTAAAAGCACTCCATAGAAGTAGAATATTAAAAACCTAAGTGACAAGATTCATAGATGAAGCAGTATCTTTATCTACCAGGTAACACAAAATGTGACAGTTTTTGGCTGACATCCATAAAACTAAAGCTCTGGAATAGCATAATGAATTAGCTGGGTCTGTAATTAATCTAGCATATTTGTTTTAAGTTGACTTTTCAGTGGCAGCTGTGTTCTGTTCACCATGAGATAGGAGACTGGTGTTTAGACTCCTACATTCTTTCCAGTTTGTTTAAAAAACTGAATTAGACTGGGTTTTTTCATTGAACATTCCTTTCATATTTCTCTCCATTCTTTTTTTTAAATAAAATAATTCTCACCTCTCCCTGTGTGACTCCTTTAGTTAAGAAATGGATGTGCTCCCAGCAAATCTGTGCTAGAAACGAGGTCCTTAATCCTTGAACTCCTGCAGTGTGCAGCTACATGAAATCCTCTGACTTCAGAGTCAGTCACCACTTTTATCTCACTCAAGTTCTCCAAGTGTGAGGGGGATTCTTTTAGCTACTAAAATATAATTTCTTATGGGATTGTATTGTATGAGGTCCTCGTTATTTTAATCTGTAATTCATAAATACTGATGAAAGAAAGTTAGAAAATTATATTAACCTTAAATCTTGCACAGATAAAAGCATTACTAAAACTCTTGCTAAGAAATGCAGATATTGTAGTGGGAGACAAGCATTGCTTTAACATAATCTTTCATAAACAGATGACTCACAAATTAAAACAGTACTTCCCTTCAGATTCAGAAATGTCTCTTGCCCAACTGCTTATACAAAGTACCCTGTCTTTGGGATTTTTTGAAGTTTCTTCTTCTGGCTTGATTGGAACTCTGTCTTGGATTCATTGATGAAAGCATGTGGTGCTTTTTATAAAGTCATGAACAGCTGCATTGTAACTTGATTAAGAGACTACAAATAGTAGTTATTGATGTGCTATATGAATTCTTAAATTTAAATTTTTATCTCAAACTGAGGTCCCCAAAAGGTACAGAGCTATAGTCATTAAAATGTAAATGAGTGCTTGCTGTGTGCTGTAGTTCAGTCTTTTTGCTAGGCTTTCATGGTAACTTTTGAAGCAGACTCATACCATCTTCAAAACTGCAGAGCATGTATTCATCCCCAAAACAAGTTATTAAAGAGTCTAAGGGAAGACATTAATGCTTTTGGCTTGCCCAGTGATTTACATATTCACATTTTTAGCAAATATTGGCTATTGTCTTAGCAATGCTTAGCTATTGGTGGCATTATTAAATGTGGGAATTTCCTGTCTTCATAAAATGTCCCTCTCTTACTCTACCTCTACTTTTGGTTTCTTTTATTTTTCACAGATTTAACATTTCATAATTGGCAATGCCTCAATAAAATGTTTTTTTAATTCAAGTTCATTTCAGGTACAAAATGGTCAAATCTGTATGGTCAAGTCCTTTGTGCCTTTTTATGTAAAATTTTACAACATTATGCACAAAGTTGTGTCTCCAGTAAAATTTCTTCCTTTCAAATGGTTTGTTTTAATAATTCATGGCCAATCAAGCAGACTACCCTTTAGCTTATCTGAAGTAATACTACACTTGCTTTCTGTTTATTCAAGTTAACTCAGAACAACTGTTTGTTCTGCTTGGGGAGATGTGGTGTCGTGTCCATTTTGGGTCAGGAAGTTCTCTTATGTTGTGTCCTCCTGCTCCTAGGAGAATAGTGCAGGTGTGTGTGTGCATATTCAGACTTGCCCTTTGGGCCACAGTGGTTCTTAGATTCCTCAACAGTCTCCACTTAGGACTCTGGCATTTCATTCCAACAAACTAGCTTGCACAGACTTTCTTATAACACCTCTGTTTTGTATCGAAACAAATAGACATTGTAACAATAGCAGTGAGTGCTCCATTCTGCTGTGTTCATAGGTACAGGCTGCTTGTAGATCTTTAAAAGGACTGTTCAATGCAGGCCAGGCTTTAAAATGCTCGTACACCCTTGATCCTTCTCTGACCTTGTAGCTGTAGTTGATTGTGTGGCAATCCAGTCTCCTCTTAAGGAACATCTCAAGAGTGCCTTCCAACAGAAGTGCTTTGGTACTGCTCATTGTGTACAGGAGCACAAGGTGAAGTGATTTTGCAAAGGTGTCTGGTGAACAGCTCTGACTTCTAGTCCGGTGTTTAATTCACCAGAACATGGGGTCATGGCACCAAGCTCAGAGTTTATCTTACAGAAGTCACAGTGGAAAATGCCTCTCCTGCTTACCCATGGATGGGTTAGAGGAAGGCTTATTTGTCTGTGGTGTGTCATTTCTAAAGCTGCTGCAGGGAGGACAAAATGGGGAGAGAGCTGTCGCCCTGAGTTTTGCAGTTCTTCGATGTTTTCATTTGCTGTAACAGTTTCTCACGCATTTTCTGTAAACATAGCCATGTTTTGTTAACTGTCCCTTATTGTTTTCATTCCATTCTCCTAGGCGGGGACGTTTGATGGATTTTCCCTTTGACCGGTGTGATTGAGGGGTGGTAATTTCTCCCTCCAATCCCCGGTGATTTCTAAGAACATATATGTAATAAAACGTGGAGCTCTAACCCGCGCTTGCTTCTCTCCTGACAAGGTGTCTGCGTGGTTCTTTCGTGTCCAAGTGTGACAGAGAGCTAGGATAGGATTTTAGTATTAAACACCAAACTACTAAATGATGGTGGATAGATGATGTGCAAGCACCCTTCAGACATAGAACTGTAAGAAGCATTGTTGATGTCAGGGTATAGAGAGGAAACTATTGGGGCAATGTGAAGGTGGAGCATATGCACCACATCCCATGATAAGCAAGTAGTCGTGTGTCCCAAAATTTGCACTGTAGCTGCATCTGACTTCCCCATCATTTCAAAGGCTGCTGATTCAACTCAAGGACTGATTTTGTGGAAAGAAAAAAAAAAGTGTTTGATGGGATAATCTGTGTTTTTAATGCGTGTCAGTATTTGAGTTTCCCATTTTAGCTTCCAAAATCCAGAATATACAAATTAAGTTATTTGTACATTGAGTGTTTTTCTTTGTTGCATTGCAAATTCAAGTGAGTGATGCAGAAAGTCACTATGATCAGCATTAGAAATAAATATGCCATAACAGAAACCAATTTTGTTCCAGCTGTCTAAAATTTCAGGAAAAATGTTCTGTAGTGCTTCGGCTTTCAGAGGATTTAGACATTTGACATTGATACAAGTGTGTAATAGCTACTTTTAATGTGGCAGAATGTAATGCTGCCTATAGAATACTTTCTTCTTCCACCTAATGCCATTCCCACTTTATGTGAGCTTGTTCAGTCCAGCACTGCAGCCAGAGAACAGCCTCTCAAGACCAAATGAGCTTTCATCTGTTGCTCAAGTAACAAATCCTCACACCTGTTACAAGCTTAAAGTGCTGTAACCTGAGGTCCCTCCCAAAGGCTATTTTGTAATATAGTTGAGTTCCAGAGTTCAGATTTGCTTCAGAAACTTTATCCATTTTACTGTGCTCTCTTACCATTATGCAATTAGTTACCCACTTCACTGACTGCTTCTTACAACCTTCTTTTCATATAAAGCCCTAGAGACTGATTTCAGCTTTAGATTTAAGTTGGAGAAAAATGTGGAAAAAATCCTCCAGAAACACTTCAACAGTCTGTGGACTTAACAAAGAATAAGAAATTTCTTTGCTGCTTTTTTGCATGTCACTTTTGATGACAGCCAAGACAACATGTCACAAGGCCAAGGAAGTTGAAAATATGTCTTTGAGTTTAAATCAGAATCAAACTGCAGTATGTGAGCAAGTACTGGTTATTTTGGGCTATTTGAAATTGTTATACACAGCTTACAAATATGATGTTAGTGTACAGTCCTGTAGAAAGAATAAAGACACTGTCTCATTTTCTTCAGGGGCCTGGTACATCTGGCAGCTCCATAGGCCATTGGTATTTTTTTACCTTGTTTATATTGTGTAGTGGTTGGTGCAGAAAGCAGAGTATATGATTTTGATCTGTACTGGGAGCTCAATAGAAGAGAGAAGGAAATAAGTGGCACTCTGTCTAACCATGCTGAGAAAGTGTTAAGGTAACTGTCTGCAGTAATGTAAAGATAGGTATAAAGATGCCAGGGGATATCTCTGCAATTACTGAGGAAAGCACTACACTTTGTCAAGCAGTGTGAAACATTAGTCCTGAGGTTGCACTCATCTCCATGCACCAGCTGGATGCACTGCAATTTGTGAGAGATTCATTGTTGTCTAACCTTGAAAAAGCAGCTTTAACATGCAGCTGGCACCCTTGTAGGAGTCAGTCCATACTGACAGGGTTCATCCTTGGGGAGATGCTACTGACGTACTGCAGGAGCATCCTGAATCCACTTAATGTCAGTACAGATGCTAAATTCAGCTTTTAGCACAACCTGACTGTAAGAAGGAAGAATGAGGACTGTAATTTTCTAAATAAATTTTAAATACTTTTAGAACTCAGACATTCATTAGAGTGAAGTGCTTTGAAATAGGGGATTATGCTCACACTTTGTCCTGAAATACTTCTTATTGTCTTTTCAAAGTGAAGGTTCATGCAAGGCCTGGGTTGTGCTGTTAATACCTGCTGACACATGCTGTACATGAGGAGTTGTGCAGCAGCAGCCCACCTCAGACCTGGCCTTCTCTCCATGTAGCCCATAGAGCCTTGATGCACACTGCCTTCAGGAGTGTCAAGAGGAGATACCAGCTTCTCTTCCTCTTTTCTAGCTTTGTTTTCTTGCTGGTTTTCAACACGTAATCTCAGAGATCTCTGCAAGACAAGATTGTCTGTCTTGTTCACCAGAATAACACCTCTTCCCACAGTTTCCTGTGTGCCCTGTCCCCCGCAGAGCTGCAGCGTGTGTGCAGTGTGCTGATGAGATGGGTGTCACATTCAGCCTCCCTCACAAAGCTCATCCTCAGCCAGATTTTGATCGCTCCAACGCTTTTCCTCACATTTGCGTAGCAGCAGCATATGGGCCAGTCTGCTGAAGGCTGTCACTTGTATGTGCAGATAAATTGCCTAACACAAGGAAAATCCAAGCAGATAGAATTCTTGTTCGGATTACTAGCAAAAATAGGTGTTCCTTTGGCATAATAAGTTTCCTATTAATAATTTTGTGAAGGTACTAGGATTTTAACATTAAAATATCTTCTAAAGCATAATTAAAAAAAAATTTGGGGAATACTAATTTGATGTAAATCTACTTTATGCAAGTAGAGAAGAATTTTATTTTCTTTCTTTCTTTTCTCCGAACTGTAGCTTTTGTCAGAAGTGATAAGCCAAAACTCTTCAGGGGACTGCAAATCAAGGTGAGTAGTAGCCTAACTTTTTTATTTGCGATGTTAGGAAGAACGAAGTTTGGTGGAGACCCCTATTTGCTGATCAAGTAATCCTTTAGCAGAGGATATATATTTGCATTGCCAGTGTGAATCTTTACAAGTTCTTGCTAGTAATATTGATTTGTTTACTTCTCAGTTACTGGTTGGTACTAATTCTTAGTTGGTGGTGAGGTTTTGGTTTATTTTGTTATTGTTTGGTTGGTTTTAATCCAAGAAAAAATTATTATAGCAGATGGGAAAAGAATCTGAGGAATGTTTATATTCTGTTCTTACTTTGTAGATATCTTAGATTTACTCAAGCTGTTCTGCCATAGTGTCTTTTTCTCCTGTTCTCCCCTAGTTTTCTTATGGAGCTGCCATTTCCATACATTCAGTGATTCTTGGATTTTGCTTCTCCCTCTCAGAATTCCGTTGCTGTGTTCTATTGTGCTGGTTTTTCTCTATATACTTCAAACATGCATATACTATAGAAGTGCATAGAAATGTGTGTACTGAATGGTGTTTCTTATGACTTGCATATATGCAAAGTTGCATAAGCTGCACTGTCTTAAACTCCAACAATTCTTTCGTTTCAAGATCTAGTCTAAGACTTCACCTTTCTCTTAAAATCCTGTGTGAACTTCAAGTGTACTTCACAGATACACATCTTGATTCTCACATCTTGTGCTCTCATCTCTATTGCCCAAATGGCACCATCTGGAATCACTTCATAGCTGTGCATGGCTGCAATAAGTGATTTGTCTTCTCAGCAGCAGATTCTATGTAAAACAGATTTCCTCTGTCTGTCTCACGCATTCGTGTCTCCGCGTCCTCCAGTTTCTTTCAAAAGCTTTCTCTCCTTCTGTACTTCTGACTGTTTCTTCTTTTTTTAACTTTATAGATTTATTGAACATCAAAGCAGTCTAGACTACAATTGGTATTGAGTACTACCAGAAAAAAAAATATGCAAATGAATCTGTGTTTACTTCACAAGACTTTTGGAAAACTGATTAGAGGTGCCACTAGCTTCATTAAGTGAAACCAACTAGGTTAGCTCAGTTGAGCAAAGTGAAATACTCCTGGGGAAATCTTTCCATAAACTTAAATGGTCAGAGCTTTCTGATACTGTCAAAAGCTTTTATTTGCATTACTTATTTTGGTTTGAGAAGTGCTGAAGAATTCTGTTACCACCAAAGCATAGTAGGCACAGATACAACACAGCAAGAAAGAATGTGATTATATTAGAAATTGATAGTAGAACTTTGACCTGTTAAAGTGACACAGAATTTCTAAAATGGTAAAAAGGCTATTGATCATATAAGAAAAATCATTCATCTGCTTGATTCAAAAATCCAGCTTTGGTAACTTAAAACAGGTGGAGTAAATTTGGAGTAAATACCCTCTTTCAAAGGCAGGCCTGTGGCACTGCCCCTCTGCACATGCCTTAACTCCTGTGGCACCAAGGAGAACAAGGAGATGTTTCTGACACCCACCCCCACCCCCCTTCATTTGACTTGTTCCTCCACTTTCCTCTCTCTGACATTAAGTGCAAGTCAGAAGTCTGAGCTGATTTAAATCACTTGAGAGCAGGGGCAGTGTTAGTACAGAGAATGCATTTCCCACCCAAGGTAACTGACTTTTCTTCTTTCCTCCCCAGTATGTGCGTGGTTCTGACCCTGTACTAAAGCTGCTGGACGACAGTGGGAACATTGCAGAAGAACTGAGCATCCTCAAATGGAATACAGATAGTGTGGAAGAATTTCTAAGTGAAAAATTAGAACGTCTATAAATCATTGTTTTCTGTCCTCTTTCCTTTTCATATTTTGTCATGGTAATCTTCTCAGATGAAGTGCACTACAATTGAAGAAACATTCCAGCATCTTGTATTAGTTTTAAAATATCTGTTGTGCTGTACTAAACATCTTGTAATTAGAAGGGAAGCTTCAGCACACGTATCTGACAAGTTGACAAACAATGGCTTGTCTTAACATTATTATTTCAATTCTTAATGCATTTATCATTAAGAATGCTTTGTTTCAAAGTTAATTATGCAAATCTCAGTTTGTTATAATTGGGTCTGTTTTTTACAAATGCTCTTAAAACTGAAGAGCTTCAAATAATAGAAATGATTACCATGCTTTTTGTCTGCTGCTCTTTCTAAGGAAGTTAGAACCAAATGCAATCTATCTCCCAAAGAAACTTGGCTACTAATGCCCTCCTTTTTTTTGTATTTGAACTGTCCTTTTATAGAAGCTTTGTTTACAGTGAGTACCTAATTCACAGGTTTGAAAGCTGATGGAGGAGCTCATGCTCTGATACTGTGAAACATTTAGTTAAGTACACTTTAGTGAAGACTACATAGAAAACCTCTGAGGTGTATGAAGTCAGATGTCAGGTGTGCTTTACATTAAGTGTTTTGCTTCAGAAAACATGAGCTATAACTCTTGAAAAAGCTTTCCTTCTAACTTCCAGAAGTTTATTGGAAGTCTGTTTATGAAATTAATTTAGAAACTGTTCTTTTAAAATGTATATTTTTCTTTCTCAGTTGAAATTTATGTGAACAGGGAATATAGACATTATGTACGGTAATGAGTCAAATCCATTAAGACATGTTGGATTTTTTCCACTTAGAGTCAATAAATATGGTAATCAAGAATAATGTGTGTCTTTTTCTGAAGTCTAATTAGCAAGTAAGTGTTCCCTGTAATTACTTCATGCTCACCAGCTTGGGTTGGATGGGTGCTGTGCTATGACCTGAAGTGGTACACAGTTTTTGTCTTCATATATGATTTTGTATCTCCAGAAATTTCTCTATATTTTACAGACTTTATTCCCAGCTTTTGAGAAGAAACCACCAGCTTCATAGCAGAACAATAAACTTGGGACTGCGACCACACTGAACTGTCAGAATAATACACTAAGGTGATTCTTCAGGCATAGCCTTCTGAGATTTTATTCCTGAAATATTCTTATAAGCTCATAGAGGGTGTGTGCAGCTGACTCCTATTCTTGTGAATATGCTCTTGATCTTCCAGATGACTCAATGTGAGACAGCTACAGTAGTGGTCACCACTGTCTTGGAGAAACATGATCTGTACATAAAAAGCACAAATCTTTGCAGCTTATGCTGACTTACCAGAGTCAAATATGGATTTGTTCTTGGGACATATGATGTGTTAAGTCAGCAGATGAGCTACAACCAAAACATGTGGCATGACAACCCAGTATTCTGGTAGTAAAAATATGCTGCCATCCACTGGTCTTTCAATATACTGACTATATCCTATACTTCCCATTCCTGTGTTTGCCAACAAGGGATTTCAGTTTCTGTATGGATGACTTATGTTATTTTAGCAGAATATTTTAACCTTGTTCCTCTCTCCAGCTTTAGGTACTCTATACCATTCATCAGAGAGATTGTTTGCTTCATTTGATATCTGTCAAGTACTTCTCTTTGCTTTTCTCATTCTTTCCTCTTCCTCCTTAGCATGACAGCCAGTGGTTTTCTGACCTTCAGCCTCCCTTTTATTTCCATGTCTTCCTACTGCAAACCCAGTACTTCCCTACACAGACTTTGTCTTCCTACACCAGATCCTTCACTGCTGCTCTTACTTGTCTTTCAGAGAAGCAAGGAACTCATTCTTGTACCAGGAGATGACATTCCCAGAGTGGAGGAGGATGAAAGGCCACAAAATTTCTCCTCCAGCATAACTGAGTCTTACACTGGAGTCCCAGTGCTGTTTCTGCAATTTCTGACCTTTCCCAGTACTGGTTCTCAAGTATTTCTATTAAGGAGACTGGAAATAAGCTTTTCTCTCAGTTTCCCCGTAGGTTCCTGATTTGCTGATTCCTATTCCACATACTAATCTGGCCTTGGATACTTATTCCCATAGTTTAAAAGCATGCACAAGGAACATTCCTTATATATTGCACAAGGTAATTCCCTGTATATAGGGACATGTTGAGAGTCCTCCCTGATTCTGTTACTGGGCTGCTGAGCACTGATCCTACTCAAATCTGCAGCTTTTAGCAAAAGCTAATTACCTACACTTCCTGACCTGTTGGCTGTGCTCCGTGCTGTTCTGAAGTGTGGAATTCATACTGTCCTGCCTTTTTTCTTTCTCATTCTGTCCTTCAGATGATACTCAGGTTCTTGGCTCTACAGACATGTGTTAGGAACATTTAATATTCTGGCATAAATGAGCTGGGCTTTGTGCTAAAAGAGGCAATTAGAGTGGGGAATAATTTCTTTTGGAAATTCTTAAGTTTCTATTTATTGGTGAGAGGCTTTTTTCTCCAGTCTGCAGCTGTGAAAATTCATAGAGCTCAAAAGGTTATTTTGGTTTGTGGCAATTAACCACACAGAATACAAGGTTGAAAGCTCCAGTTTAAAAAGGAAGTGATTCATTTTTACTTATAGCCATGATAAGCACCCAGTACTTCATGAAAGGCATTCACTCAGACTTATGTAAGAATTATTTAATCTTATATAATGCTCTTGTTGTGCCAAATCTTGAGAGTTAATGAAAGGACAAATAAAAGCAGCAAGCATGCATGACTGAGTTGGAACATGAACTGTCCATCTACTACTCCTATCTTTTAAGAAGGAAAAAAAGCAGTCTTTTTGCAGGAGAGAATATCTGTGCTCTTAAGAAAAAAGTGTGTTGTACACCCCATTTTACACATATATATGATATGCAGAGGAGCTTGAAGCATAGTGTACAAGCTGCTTGGAAGGGTTTCCTGGGTACTTGCTTAGTCATAGATGCCTGTGATGTGAACCTGAATAACGTGATTGTAGCAAGCAAAAATGTGTTTCAGAGCTAAGGGAAACCTTACAGCAGACATTAAAATCATGGGAAGAAAGCAAGTATTCCACTTTGTATTTGTTTTATTGTTTCACCACACAGCTAGGACAAGAAGAGATCACCAACTTAATGAAAAGCACACACAAAAAAAACTGTGTTCAGAAACCTGAGCACCTATTGAGAGCGTCTCTGGTTTTGAACTTGAGCTTTCAGAAGCAGAATATATCTTCTGGTGTTCAGCCAGGGAGATTAGACACTACTCACAAAAAAGAAAGAAAAAACAACAACAACAAAAAAGCTTTAGGTGTCATTCTACTTCATTAGCATGGATGCTTGACTGTAAGAGCTGCAGTAGAATTTCTCTACATTCTACCCATAAAGGCAAGCAGGCTCGAATCTAACAGGATGGTTTTCAAGATTGCCTTGCAAGGAACACTGTCATTTGCTGGTTCTTGGAATATGTAAGAAAGGTCAGACAAAGCACTAAATTTTCTTCGCTAGGGATGCTTTGGCCATTTACAATAAATGGACTTTGAAATTTGTCAAGTGTGCCTGAGAAAGGTCTATCAAATGCTAAAACACAGAGCACTTATATAAAAAACAGCTAAAGAAAATTTCCTGAACTTGAGTGATTTTCCTGAAGCTGTTAACTGTTAATGCCCAACACAATTACTTTGAAACAAATTTGCTCTGATGTCTAAGAGGGAGAGCCCAAGGGAGAAGATAGCCAAGGAGACACAGAACAGCCAGCCTGCTGCCATGTTACTGAGCACTGTGGTTCAGAGCACCAGCTTCATTCCCAAATGCACTGTTCTAAAACATCTAAGCAGGAGGTAGTGGAGAATATTCTCAGTAATTTTTTCCTTATCACTGGTCATGAAGGATGGATAGAAAGCAGTGCATTATGCAATTACTCAGCTAGTGAGCTCAGGCAGGGGACAGACTACAGAAGTGGTCAGAGTATTCTGGTATTTATTGATTTAAACTGGAACCATGGCACCAGGTGAACACAGACTGTCTCAAAGAGCACCTGATTATCTGTTACATTTTGAAATAGGCTTCCTTCCTCTTCAGGAATCCCCATCAGCTTTGTTGCTGTCCAAGAAATAAGGTATCTAACAACATGTTTCAGTTGCCCCTTGGACAGTGAAAGCCTGACATCAGCATGTGTGTCCACCAATATGCAAGTTAAAGTGTCTAAATGCTGAGACATGGAAGAGTTCTCTCAACACTTCCCACTACTAAGGCAACCATGATCAAAAGAGTTGACCATGACGTACTCTTGCATTGAGCCAGCACTTCTTTTGAGTCAGTCTATTTTGTCTGCTCTCTGGCTTTGCTGTCAAGCTGTCATGGCTTACCCCCAGCTGGCAGCTAAAGTACCACACAGCCCCCCCGCTCACTCCCTTTCCACAGTGGGATGGGGAGGAGAATCAGGAAAGATACTGGGGGATGTTCTCTGGACAATGATCTTTTGAGGTTGGACTTAACTAGATGAGTTAGGCGCCTTTCTGACTGCCCCCTTAAAAATTCAAGTGAGACTTGTAGGACAGACTAAAACATTCCTCATCTTAAATATAGGCACAGTAAAATTTCCACTTTTTTCTGTTGCAGAATGTATGTAATTTCAAGGCAGGATGTTTGTCAAACCTATCTCTTGGCTGCTGTTCCTGACTAGGCTGGAAATGCAGTGGGCAAACACAGATGTTTGGTGCAGGAGGATAAGCAGAGAGCAGGATCATTAGATAATATTTTTGCTCTGCTTTTTCCCCCTGCATTCAGTGACCTGGGTTCTCAGTGTTGCTCTATATTTTAGGCCACCTGATCCAGTTTTTTGAAAGCACTGACCTTTGATAAGGAAAGGTCTTGATGACAGACACATCTTCAAGCAGCAGGTTTAGGTGGCTCATGGTGAAACACCTCAGAGCCTCTGTACTCAGTGCAGACAGGCTCCATCCTGTGGAGTTTCCAGTCAGACTGTGATTTCTAATACTGCCAGGTTGGTTTTTCCCCTCCTGGGTCTGACAGCAGAGCTGTAATAAGGTGACAAACCACAGCTTCCCTCCACTCCCAGCAGTAAGGAAACACCCACATCCGTGCAGCAGCAACCATGCTCAGCCAGGCGTGCCCCAACTGAAGCAGCTGTGTCTCCAGAGTGGAGTCTTGCTAATGCTTTATTAGATTCTCTGTATCAGTCACAGAGTATCAAGTTTTATGACCTGTCACTTCCAAACTCCAGGGCCCCCCACGCCACACGCCTCCCTGGGAGCCTGGCCAGGCTTTCCCCACACAGGACACTTGGCCTGCCTGTGGAGGGGCACTGCACACAGCAAGACCCAAGGGCAACGGCCAAATGCCACCTTCGACCTTGCCAAAAGGTTGCTGAAGGGACTGTGACAGAAAAGATCCACAGTGGGATTTTCTTGGTTGCATGGAGTAGTTGGACGTGTGTCACTGGTCATGGGACAGTCTCCCCATGACCCCCAGCTCAGCCTGGACCTCTGATCCCACAGCAGCACCTCCCTCTGGAGCTGGTACTGGTTCCCTGTTCCTGTCACACCAGAGGCCACAGCCCACCAGAACAGCAAATGCAGAGAAACTAAACCAAAACAGAGCTTTTAGTTCTTAATCCTGGTGGCAAAGATTCGGGTTTCATGAAGAAAAGCATGGCAGCTGTCACCAGCCCTCAAAACAGATTTTCCAGGCCAAGAAATAAGCCTTACAGATCATTTCTGCATCACTGGAACAAAAGGCAGATCCTGCCATCCGGCAATGCACTTACTCCTGTCAAACAAACTGGGGGACATGTGACACCCACCCGAGGAGGGGTGTGTAGGTGTGAAGGGAGAGCGCAGCTGTTCTCCACACTCCACTGCCCAGACACCTTCTGGCTGCCCCGGTTCCTGCCCCAGCACCGACCACTGCAAAAATGGACTGGACTCCACTGCAGCAGAGGGTGGGAACCAGTTTCAGGGTTGCACTGAAGTGTTTTCCTAAGGGGATCTGAGAGACACAATCGTGTCAGAAAGCAGGTGTAAGAGTGAGCTTTTCTTACGTTATATCTTTTAAATAAAAAAAGGTCAGTCTAAAGGAACACTGAGTTTGCTTGTGCTAAGTTCACACCTGTGCACAGCTCCAGCTCTATCCAGCTGTAGCCTCCCTGGCTCACCCTTTTCCTAGCCTGCTGACAGATTGTTCACCATGAAACTATTTCATTGTCATTTAACACTGTAATAGCTAGGGATTCCCAGAAATTATTTCTGTGTGAAACAGGGCCCTGGGCCTAATATGAGCAATGCTGCTGTTCACCATTCATGCAGGTACAAGCACTGGAAGGCCACAGAATTTAGTAATACTAGGAGCATTTGTTCCCCAATTTCTCACCTTTTCTGGCACTGTGCTCCAGCCGGGTTCTGCTCAGGGCGGGAATGTGGTGGCAAAGACCAACCCTGCTCTTGGCAGAACTCTGCCAAGGCTGCCAGCTGCTGCTTATCACACACAGGCAGTGCAGGGGCTCTGCTCTTACAGGTTCTCTGAGCCTGAGTGTGTTTGCTTTTAAGTTAAGATACACGTAGTCGTATCTCACTTCCTTTTAAACAATTATTCATTTAAAATGTAAGGAATTCAACAAGGAATACCACTTACACCCTATAAATCTGTATTCAGTGAGAAATTTTACCCCAGTTTAATTTTGCATCTTGGTTACAAAATCAGACAGCATCAGTTCACCCCAAGTAAATCTGGAATAGAGAAAAGGGTCACGTGAACCATGAAGATCACACATGTGTGACAGATACCATGTCTGCCCCACAGCAGCACCATTACAGACATCTTCCATGGGTTATTGTGATGGCAGTGTTGGTGTATAAACTCTGTATTGAAACAACCCCAGAAAAACTCTGGATGAACTTCTGTGGCAGAGTAAAGAGTTTTCATGTGATCTAAATTTCATCACCTAGGTAAGAATTGCTGTCATTAGCAGATAAATTCTACATGTAGAAAGGCATACATGTGAATGGCCCTGCAGTGAAGTGTCTGAGCGACAAGTTCCCTATAACCAACCTCCTCTTGTTCAGGCACTGAGCAACACCTAGAAGTCTCATCCCAATGGACAAGGCTCCATGTGGCATGGGAGCACAGTATGAAAATGCTGGCAATTTAAGTGGGTTTTTAGTGTGTTAGTTATGCTCTTTGTCTTTGAAGAGAAGGGAGGCTCTTTGCCTGTGTGCAGAAAGCCAGTGTTCGTGAGACAAGCAGAAGCTGAGATTTTGCTTAAAGCAGCATCATTTACTGACTTCAAAACTCAGGTAAAAACCTAAAGCCAAGCTCAGAAAGCTGTGAGACTTTCAGAAGAGTTTTCACTGCTTTGGTGTCACTGACCTCCTGTCTACACAAGCGTGGCACAGAGGGAGAGGTGTACAGACCGAAAGAGCTGGTGCTGAAAATCCAGCATTATAGGATAGCACGTTCCAGGTGCATTCCTAGGAAATATCTCCCACTTCCATTTCACAATAAAGGAATCTGGACCACATACTCTAAGAACACAATAACACAAACCAAAGCACACTAAGAAAGGACAGCTGTGAGGTTCACATCAGAAGCACACTCCCACTGTGAATCAAAACACTAATGAAGGCAAACTCCCTTCCCAGCTCCACAGTCCAAGACTCCCTTCCCTGAGCACAGCCATTTGACAAAGAATCTTCCCTGATCCCTTCAGATATACATCTAAGGAAGGACACAGTTGTTCAGGATCCTACTGTGAGGCTTTAAAAAGTATATTTAGCACACTTGTTACTGATATTTGCTGCAGGATTGGTTGGATGACAAACAACTACAGTAATGACCATTGAGACAGACTCAGCACTTGGCAGCAGGGCCAGAGTGGCTGAAATAACACTGTTCTGCACTTTCTTTTCCCCAAATGGTTACTGCTACAAGGTAGCCAGCATTTAATTCCACCTTACAAACATACATAATCTGGAGGTACAACCATCCCACTCACATAGGCACATTTAAAAGCTCTGCTGGACTCACACTGGTAATGCTGTCCCTCGCAAGTGCAAAGTACAGAGACATCAGCGTTCTTTTAAACCAGAGCAAATAAAGGTTAGATTCAAAGTCAACAGGATTTTGCATAAGCTGAGAGCAGCTGGGTGGAGTACAGACACTAATGCCACTGCTCCAGTCCTCTGCAGCCAGAGAAGCAGCAAGGCTAGAAAAGGGGCTGTTGGGCCAGAAAGTGTCTGGCACTGTGCAGTCTAGGGAGAGCTGCTGTTTATGCAAGTCTCATACACAGTGATCAAACTCTCTGTGAGAATTAAATGAAGCTTCCTGCACACCTGCTCAATAGTCACTTTGCACCAAAACTTAAATAGCTCTCCAGCCAACTCTACAATGCTTTAAAGACAGTAAGCTACCAATCTAGCCCATCACACCTATCCAAGAACTCACACACAACTAGCCTCCCCTCATCTCTAAACAATTTCCTTATTTATGCCAAGTTTTGCTGAACACTACTTATCCTTAGGCATGTCTTTAAATTATATAACAAATAAAAAAAGAGAGAAAAAAGGTGTATGGACTACACTTTTTCACAGGATTAAAATAACTGAAAATCTTTAGGTCCTTTCCTTGTTAACAGTGATTTCTCCAAACCTCTCAGTATATTAGTGAACACATGCTACCTAATGGCCCCAGTTGGGATTGCAACTGGAACCACAGGGTTTCTGCTGCACGCTGACAGCTGGAGTTTGGATTTTGGTTTTCTAATCAGTAATTTCCCACCATCCATAGCCCTACAGCCTCTTACCTTCTTGCTCACAAGTATTTGCAGGGTTTGAGCCTGTCTGGGAAGCTGGAGGAAAGAAGAATCTGCTCATTTAAGAAAAGGTCTCCTGCAGCACATATGGGGCAGGGAAACTTTGGCTGTAGTGGTGAGCAGTGCAGCAGCTCTGGGGGAGGCAGGACTGGCCTTTCAGTCTTTCACAGCTGCAAACTGGAGTTTCTGTCAGCTCAGCCAAGCGTGACTTGCAAAAGCCTTAGGGCAGCTATGGTAAGTAACTTCACCTGATGCACTACAGCCACTGTATCCTGGTTTGGAGTGAAATACTCCTGCCTCCCTAAGTATCTTAATATTAAAATCTACATATCTAAAAAAGCTAGAAAGCTTTGAATTGACATGCAAAAGAAAACCCTTACTAGGCTGACACCAGCAGTGATTCTATTAGCACAGGGCAAAAATATGTCTGTTCTGATCCAGGTTGGACTCTGCCTACTTCTGTATTCCCTTAAGTGGATGCCAGACCTTCTCACAGCTGGTGCTGAACAAAACAACAGAGAAAAATGAAAGTTTGGGAAAATTATAAAGTAACACCAGGATCTCTTTTCATTCCAACAAGTGAGAAAGAATTGTTTTCAAAGTAATTTTTTTCTTCTTGCTTTTAATACAAAGGGAGAGCAGAGCCCGTGAGAGGTCATGGGCAAGCCAACCTTTCCAGGAGGGTATGATTAAGGCACAAGCCATCAGGAAACAGTAGCCTCAATCACCAGATCACTGAGATGATGTGGATGAATCATCCCCCATTTCCGTGCTGCACGTTCTCCCAGGTAAACAGAGACAATGACACTCACCTTTGTAAGGGAAGTTCATGACCAGCAATATGGAGGCATTAAAGTGAAAATAATGAACAGTTACTCTGCACAGGGAACAGGATTGGAAACCTGGAAATTCTCCTAGATGCTCAGTATTTTCAATGGAGAAACATCGATGCTTTTCCCATTGGATGGTGTGTAAAGGTTGATATGAGGAAACATGAAATTAAGCCTCAGTGACATGTGCCCTTCCCTTTTCCAAAGACACATAAAACATAACTCCCCAAAATCTCCAAAAAGGAGATTTGAACATTTTCAAGACTTCTAACATACAAAACCTCCCTGTTTTTGTGAGACTCCCGATGTAAACAAATATCACTGCTGAGCATCTAAAATTAAAAGTAATTTAATTCAGAAGTAAAACTGGAAGATTCCTTGTTTCAAATGTTTCTCTGTTTGAAGAAACTATTTCCTCTCTCATTATTCCATTTCCAGTACTTTTGCTTCTGTCTATAACTGTGTAAAGACATTTTAAAGCTTTAATTAATTTTGCAATTCCAAATAGCTTTCCTTAATTGCTCATGTCAAACATCAATTTCATGTTTTTAAAAAATTTATAAAACAGTTCTGTGCTGTCAGGAGGAAAAAGTTCAGATTATTAATTGCATGCAAGCTCCCCATGCTAACGTATTTCCTGTCATTCACTTCTGGCAGGAAACTATTTTATAGAGGCATAGCATTCATCCAGTAGTTCAGTGTTTGCATTCATGGTACATTTTCTTGCTGTTCTCTCAGCTGAGGTACAGAATTCATCAAGTTACCCAGCTTGGAGGGGTTTCTCACCACCAGATGCCACACTGAATACTCCATGTCACAGCTCAATGGTAAGGGCAGCAGCACAGAAGGCAGCTGAGGCTGTCTGTCAGCTTGACTGATGTTCTTTGCATCTTCACCAAACACAAATTCGCGTGGCCAAACTAACAAGCTTGCAATGTACTGCCTTGTACTTCCATTAATAGCTGTGTGATTAATTGGTTACAGCCCATTATATTAGAACAAACACAGCTAGGAATTCTGCTTAAAGAAAATGAATCAGGATTGGGCTGCAGGCTGAGTTTAGCAAGGATTTTCAGCAATTCATAAATTCTTCAGGTGAACGAAATGGAAGAAAAAAACTAAAACAGTTTCAAGGAGGTCTGACACACAGGGATTCAACACTAGTCTCACAGGACTCAGCACTATGGGCCTAAATAAATACATACCTTTGGCAGTCCATGGAAAATAAGGCAGCCTAATTCTGCGGTGCCTGTTTAGACAGCACTTGCAGCCATAGTGCCAGAGAGGCAGTGACTAATTTCCCATCACCTCTTATAGGGTACAAACTCTCACGGGAGTCCTTGTTACATAAGATTCCAGAACTTAGTTTATTTATGGCTCACAGGGCTTTGATAGCCCTATTCCCTTTCCCAGAAGTATTTATTTCAGACCAGATAGCTACCTGACCCTCTGAAAGACCAGCTTTGAATTGGGATAGGAGAAGCCACAAACGTAACTACTGATAAGGCATTTAAACACTAAATCCTTTTGCTCTAAGTCTAATGTGGAATTCCATGGTTAGGTGGAGACACTCCAGAAATTCTGAAAGAGGGATTAAAAGGTAGCATGTTGCACTGCAGAATTTCACACAGCTTCACTATCTTCCATTGACAATTTCACTCTACATCTTTGGGGAACTGAAAATCTGTTTCCTTTTATGCTCAAGTATTTTGTACTGAATACAAATGGTAATATTTATGCCTGTTCATTCTAGGTGGAAGCATAAAAATTACTAACAGGACTTCTGCCAGAAATTTAAGTCAGAGAAGCAATATGATGTCTTTTGAATAAAGAACATTTGCTTCATAAGCCTTTCATATTTGTGGATTGCCATGAGTGCCTTTCTGTGTACAACCTCAAAATGGTGAATTCTTGGGCCTTCTAAAACACAAGCAGGGAGAAGTAGTCTATTGCTGCTCCCCTACAAATTCACAGGACTGCAATACCCGACTAAATCCTACACCAGAGATCTATTTCACAAAGTCAGTTTTTAAGCCTTCCCAGTTTTTAAGGTAGGACGAGGCACAGTTCAGCTATTCCAATCAATACTGATGGTATTATGTGGCCACCAGTACTAAAATTTTTTACAGTGAGTATTACCTTTGATTCTGAAATCCCAGACAAGATGTGTGCACAGTACAGACATAGCCAGCACAAGTCCTAGCAAGTTTCATATTTGTTCTTATGTTTTCTGAGTTGCAATATATTCTTGGTATGTTGTAACAATCAGAAAGCCCATGTCAGCTTCTTGTAAAATCTGAAGCACCCACATCTTTACTGTACAAAATACAGACGAGGCCAATCCTGCCCAATTTGCTTTCCTAAGCCACCATGTATATCCCTGGCTATGATGTTACATGCATGAGTGAAGACAGACTATCAGTAGGCTACCAGGCCTGCCCAGCCCTCATCAAAGCTGACAGGAGTCCTTTAACCTACAGCAAAGTAAGTCTGAAATAATTTTTTCCTCTGGGTTTGACCTACAGACCTGTATGCATATAGGAGACTATGTCCTGCACTAGTGGAACATTTGGTACACACTGCAAGGAAGAAATGTATCAGTCCCATATCTCTGATTGGTCTATGTGCCCTCTGTATAAAATCCACAACAGATTGTACTCAGGCCTTCTTCCAATACTGCACCCTTTAGGAATTAGGAATTCCTTCCTTCTTGAGCTACTGCACCCTTTAGGAATTAGGAATTCCTTCCTTCTTGAGCTACTTATTTACCCCTAAATACTTGAGTTCATTTTTGGGGGGAAGTATTCTGAAAGCCTTGATGGCTAGTTTCATAGCAAGAGTCAGCCTTGGGAATAAGCTAAAAAAGGAAGACAAACAAAATATAAATTCCAGGCATCTCTCTATTCAGTACCACCAGATACAAAGAAAATCAGAATTATTTTAAGACAAATGAGATAGTGTGGTCAGACTAATTCCAAGTAATCAAGACGTTGGCCACCACTGATCTAAAAGCATGCCTCTAATTTAGTTCTGTTCAATATTTTATGCCTTAAATGTATCTTTCAGTGATTACTGGCATTATGCTATAAAGGTTCTACACAAAGGAGAGTTCTTGTCATATTAAACCTCACATTTTAGCATGGTATCTTAACACTGGAGGATGTAATGACAAAGAAGAAAACAAAACCCTCACAAAGCAACCCCATATCCTCAGTGGATTCTGCTGGGGTACCTTCACCATGCCTTGTATTTAATAGCACAGGGTAATTACTGGTGCTTGCTGGAGTCAGCACAAATTCTCATATGCCTGTGCTTGAAAAGGAACATCATTATGTCTTTGTGGTGCTGTCAAGTCAAAAAGCCAGCCAGCCAGACTGCTGACAGCAGGACCTTGTGGCAGAAACCAAGCAATAAAGACCATAATTTTCTGGCAAAAGCAGTTACATATGTTGTACTTCTGATGTTTATTTTGTGGCATGACTGATTGAGACAATAGTAAAAAGCATAGTCATGGAATATTAAAATAATAATTGATCTTAAAAGTGGCTCTATGTATGCACTGGTGCAAGTATTAAGGATGAACAAAACCTGTTTGTCAAACTCCCAGATTCAACTTTGATGCAGCTTCTTGGTAGAAAGCATTCTTTTAGGAAGAGACTGGAAAGCCCAGATGTAATATATGAAACCCCACATTCTACACAGACACACTCGAGTTGCCCATAGTACATTGAGCTTTTGTATTGTTAGTTATTTTGAAGCACTAGAGGAGCAAATTAACTAATTTTCTATACATTATCACACCTAGGCTGCTAGAATATACCTCAGGTCACTCTTGCACAATTTTTCAACAACTGACTTCAGATCCAAGAGGACATTATTCAGTGCTAATAATCAAATTAATTGATTTCTATTTAATCTCATTTAATTTAACAATTTACAATTAATTCCCAGATTAAACTCTAAATGTATTACTGATAGCAGAACCAAAACAGTTTTAATGTTACCTTTTTCCCTGGGCCAGATTTAAAAGTGAAACTTTCTTCTACTGAGAAAATACAGCAAAATGCAATTATGAAGATGCATTCTGTGGCCAAACTTAGGGCTCAATTGTACAGCTACCTGCATGAAAAGAAAAAAATCAAGCTACAACTACAATATGTAAATATTTAATCTAGTTCACTGTTATCATTTACTCTGCCAATATTTTGTTCCAGAATACACCTATGCATTTTCATTGTTTACTTACTTTAAGCCCCATGTAACCATACACATAAACTCCAATTATTTGCATGGTTTTGTCAGAATATCTTTACATTTCACATTTGGACATTTCCCATTTTGCTTCTCTTCCCAAAACATCACAACCATCTTTTGGTAGCTTCTGTTGGACATGGACTTGCTGGTCATCGCCTAAGCAGCTTGTAAGCAATTCACTCAAGACCATTTTAGCAGAGCACCTACAATTATTAAACTTCATATTTTTCAATCTTCATATTACTGCTTTAGTCTACTGCTACAGCATCTGCATTGTAACAAGAAAGACACTCTCCTTTAAGTGTTCCTTGAAGATATGGGATATCATCACAACCAGAATATATGGGCTTAACTCAATCCTTTCCTACAACTTCCAAAATGTTTGATAAATTGGTACCTGCACTCCTGACACTGTGGCAGCACAGTAATTCCTGTATTGTGCATGAGATGAGGAGATGCCAGCTCCAATCCCAGCAGCAGCAGAACTGTACTAACACACTGCTCTTTGCGGGCTAATTATGCTTGCATTTCAGAAGACTAATTAGTTTGGGCAGAGCCCTATGCTAAGTTCAGTATCTTTGCACAGTCACGCACTCCACGGGTATTTCTTTCCTTCCTCCACCTTCCCACACACATTTGTCTAAATTAAGGCAGTACATACTGATGGTTTACCTGTGGCCAAAATTTCCATATGGTAGAGAATTTTGCTCCAAGATACACTACTACTCTAGAAAGAAACAGAAGTAACAAAAATTATAAAAATCTCACGGTTTGCAAAAAGTCCAAATCAGGATTTCTGTTCAGAATCAGCAAGATGTAATTTTCAAGCTTGGCCTGAACAAAGCATTAAAACCAGCAGTTACGGCAGAAACTATAAAAAACCAATACGTAGTTTTCTAAAAGTATTAATTTTCGTGCACTAATGATGATGTATATTATCCCATGTGCCACAAAAGCTGATAATCTGTGATGAAAACTCACTCAGGTTTGTTACAGAATATAAATGTGATGACTATTCTAGTTGAAAATCTTAGCATTAATTAGAATGAAGTAAAATGCCAGTGAATACAAAAAAAGTATACCTTGAACAGCAATGGAAGTATTTATCCCCCCATGCACATATCCTTAGGTACCAATTCTGAATGCACTTCTCTTGCCACATCAGTTATTAAATGTAAGGTAATGCATACTACATATATTTTTCTGAGTTTGAAATCTGATTTCATAAATGTCTGTAACTTTCACACAGGATTTTTTTGGCCTGGCTTACCGTTTTTTCCTTTCTTTCAACCAATAAAGCTTGTTCTAAGGAAACAGGGAATTCAACCAAAGAAAAGGGAGACCCAAAGCCAAAATCAGTTACTTCCATATTTGTTGCAAAAATCATTCATTCAGCAAACAAAACCAAAAACTTCCAGCCAATTTTTGCTTGAAAGTTGCCCACAAAGTGACATGCAAAGAGACTGAGTTTTGGGACTACCTGCAGTAAAGTTCTCTTCACTGTAACACAAATGCAAACAAGCACTGTCCTACCAGCTCCCCTTCTCAAGGGCACAACAGGGAATCTCAAAATAGGCCAGTTTAAGAAAACAGTAACAAATTTCTTTACTTCAATAACTTTTGGGTTGAAGTTAAACAAAAACAGGGAGAACTGAGAGGACAGATTTTCAGCTCTTTTAGACTAAAGGTCAACGTCAATTTCTCTCACACACAGTTTAAGATGCTGACATATAACAAAAAGTAATTTAGACTGCTGCCAAATGTTGCCTTCACATAACTGTACTACTTAGACTCCACTAAATCTCCATCATCATTTTAAATGCTGCTCTGTAACATTTTATTGCACTTAAATAGGAAGTAAACAGGCCAGTATAGCAAAGAGTCATTGTTTAAAAATTATGTTGACTATTCCACAAATTAAGTCAAATGAACAATATTTATTTGAATTTAAACACATTTGATAGCAGTGCACATTAGAGAGAACTGCAGAAGATCATTACTTGTTAAACGGTTCAGTCTTTTTTGCTTCTAAACTGTAGGGTTTTATCTTCCTATTAATTTTATTTAATGCATCTTGAATTATTCATGGTTATTTCTAATTCATCAGTAATTTTGTTATTGTTCCCTCTACTATTTGCATTTAATAGACAGAATAAATTTAGGATTTTCTTGATAATTACCCCAAGAAGGTTGCAACTGGTGAATCAATGTGATATATTTGTTTTAATGTAACCTCTGCACTCTAAAAATGAAAGAAATTATTTTTGGAAGTGAAATTCAAAATAAAAATCATCACTTTTTAATTAAACAGCCATAACACCTAAATTAATACCATTTTATCCATCCCACTGAAGTAATTTCTATTGCTGAAAGTTTCATCACTACATGCTTGCAATGACGAGGTTTAAAATTTGTTACAGAAATGTCATTGCAAACAAAGTTGCTGATCAGAAGCAGTTAGCTAAGGATTGGTACCAGTGTTCCCTGAGAGCTAAAGCGGGCTTCTGTGAAAGTTGCATCATCTGCAAGGAGAAGAATTTCCTTTTCAATGGACAGAGTTTCCTTCTACAAGTCCAACCCAATTAATTAAATATACTGAAACTAAAAGTAGAAGAAAGAAAGTTCCCCTCAACTATACTTTTAAAATCTTTTTACATCCTTAAAAATCTGCTACTTACGAAATGCTAAAGGGTGCAGTGTTTAGGAATGTCATTTTATTTACAAATAATACTACCTTTGATAAAGCCATTTTTAGATTCAAAACATTTTTTCCTTCCTGCATTGAAAAGAGAATCTCTCACAAAGCAAACTGTCTAACACTAATTGAATCCAATTAGAACATGACAATAAACTGTTGCATAAGAATTGGGAATGCAGAATTTCATTACAACTTATACTCTGAACAAATGGATGCTCATCTACAGAACTATTTAAATGTAGGGAGACTGCATATTTGGTTAGCAAAATGCAGTGCTTAATTTAACATAAAGGCTAATTTGCAGTTGAAAGCATTTCTGTAATTACTAATCAAACTGAATTAGACTGTTTTCTGGAAAGCAATTGAAGAAAAAAAATACAAGGCAAGGTTAAAAACAAGTCAGAATGCATGTCCCTAGTTTGTGCCAATCCACCTAGGTGCAGTTTAAAATCTCAGCATTTGGGAATTTGCCTTAAGTTTTCAGAGGTGACTTAATACACGAGACACTCAGCAGAAGTCATGTGTGCCTCAGCACATCTGAGCTCCACAAGGGTTGGGAACAGAACCACACAGTTTATGTTTCACGTTCGGTTTTGGTTGTTCAAATAATATGCATTACACCTGCATCAGTTCACAATAAGTTTATTTTATGTGAAGAAAAGCTTTGCCATTAATGAAAAATTTCAGTAGAAAACAGTACCTCCTGCTTTCAATCTAGATTACTCAAAAGTAGAAGCTTGTATTAGTGAAAACTTCAGTAGAAACAAATCTGTAGGAAACGTTCTTGGCACATGAAGTAAAAGCTTTAAACACATTAAGTTTGAATAGAGTATTGACCGTGCAACCATGCTGGCAGAAAAGCCAGTTTTTAATGGCTGGTATTTGTCCCTCAAGACAATAACATGGAAGACACATAAACCTGCTTACATAACGTTAATTGTATATAAATATGGTGTTGCCATAATTGACAGTCTCTATTCAGGCCAACCATTTAGTTTAGCAGTTCTAAATAAGTAATAGGCACTTTGCCTTTCTGATTTCCCCTTTCACCCATCAGCCAGTCTGAATCCATGCCAGGGATACTGTACACTGTTATCACCTAAAAAAAGAGAAACACATTATTATAAACTTTGTTTGCAGGGAAGAGAGTTACAGTCTATCTTCATGTGATTTCCAATGTCTTAGAATTGAGATTAACCAGGTTAAACAGAGCATTTAATATGAGCATCCATAGAACATAACCTAATGCCCATAAAAATTATTTCACTGGTCCATGGAAAAGAATAGCCACAGTAATGTATTTTAAAGTACCTTTTTTCTGTTGAAATTCTATTCCTTACTGTTTCTTTTCTATTATGTTTTATCTTTAAATCTTGTGTATCCACCCTCAGCCTTAACAGGCAATCTAAAAGAAACTTCTTTGGAGTGCATGATAGAAAGACAGATGGTATTGATGTGCTATATCTTCACAGAAAATCTGAGCCCACAGCTTCTATCTAAGTCACTCTTTAGATAAGAAAAGACTCAAATAGAAATATTGAAGTAATGCACATTTAAAACCCAAAACTTTCTGATTTTTTTTTCAGAATTTCTTCTTCAGCATTAAGCTACAGTCATATTACCAGGTGGAACTCTGTTCCAGCACTGTGCTTCATCATCTATCTCCATCTGCTTTGCATAGACTCTCTGACTTATGACTGCAACTGAACCAGAGCAGGAATAAACACAGCACAACCTTTACCATCAAAGCAAGAAGTAGCTGTATTTTCATATTCTTCCCAAATTGCAATATTCAACATTTGAAAGACTAATCATATTGATCATAGTGCCAAAGGTGTGGTGAAAAGTAGACAGTAGACCTGTATCTTGACAGTCTAGCAAATGTTCTTGCAAGCTATGATGATGTAACAAATGTTGACTCTCACTACAGAATATTAAGATATATAGGTACAGGACAATGCTCCAAGGGTATTATTGAAATTTAATTTTAAAAAATCAACTACAAGGACTTTGACATAGCACATCTTAACTGGCTACTCACAAGCATTCCCATTTTTACTTTCAAATGATCAGGGTACATAGAAAACTCTCACCTCATCTGCAAGTAGTGATAATTCACTGCTGTTTGCAGCATCATAATCATAGAGAACTCTGGCTTTCCTGCTGCCACTTGATGACTTCAGTTCACTGAGGCCTGAAGTAACGATTGAGTTGCTTACTGAAGGCAATGAAGCAGAGGCTGAGGCCAAGACTGAGGGAGTAGAAACACTCTGCACAGGAGCTGTGGAAGACTGATTGTTGTTAGAGAGGAAAGTAGATGGAAAGCTGTGAAAGAAAAAAACAATAAGACTTCTGAGTGAATCTGTTTTACACAGGGCATTATACATGCTCCCATGCCTAAATTAGCATTCTTATTTTTATCAGCAATAAACACCAGTAGATAGCAGTAACAGAATAGCACTGAGAGTTGTGTGACATAAATATACTTGTTCCTGATAAGTAGCATAAATCAAATCAATATAATTTAAAATAAATACTGCCACCTTAAAAAAACCCTTGATATCTGCCTCTTAAAAAAAAGGCAAAACCAAAAAAGCACTGTTGGTCAAACTTAATTCAGACTGTATTTTGATAAACATTTATTTTGACAGCTCTGCCAGGAAAAGTAGCCTCCACCTCCTCCTGCTCATTCCTCAATTATGTGGTTACACAAAAGATTGTGCTGACGAACCAGATCAGGGAAATATAATACAACTTAGAAACACAGCCTTCCTCTGAAAGCAAGAAAAATCACACAACTATTTTTGTAATCTAAATCAGTTCATTGATTCAGCTAACTTCATGCTGTAAAATAAAAATATTTTTTACACTAAAAATGAACTTATATCAACTTAAGATCCTCATTTCTAGGTCAGGCTGCTACTTGCTCAGTGCCAGCCCTAGCGCTTGCCAGACCCTCCCATGCAGTCAATTAAACTCATGAACCTGACTGAAAAAGAAGGGGAAAAAAGTGTATAATCTCCTACTTAGTTAATGAGCTCAGTCACAAAAAACTGTTACAAGTGACCAAGCAGACACAAGGGAAAGCACAGAATAACATGACTGAAAATTTGAAGGAGCAGAAAGGAGACCAAAGCAGCAAGAGATTTTGGGGCAGCAGAGTAGGAAGAATGGAACAGCAATGATGAGCTCTGAGACTGTCTCACATCACTCTGCCCCACATCCTGGTAGGCAGCTCCATGGCAGGTTAAACTTATTTCTTTAGCAGCTGACGTAGCAATTTCTTGTCCCTTTGCTGCCTTACTTTGTTGTAAGGTAGAATCCAGATGAGTGTTAAGAGTAGGTCAACGAAGGTTTTTAAAAAAGGGCCAGCACTGAGTTAGACTGAGTCATGATGACATGGAACTGTAACTGCATTTCCTTCCATTCTTTTGACCAGTGAATTCCCACAAGTAACTTTCCTCATCAGCCCTTCTACATACATGCTTTTTCATAAACATCTGGGATATGGACATTTTACCTCCCCCCTCCTTTTGTTTGCCTACTAGAGATCCATACCATGCATACGAACCCACTAGACAACAGTCTGATCTCATCCCTTCCCACCTCTGCTCCCCAATAAGATTATTCCTGAAGGTGCAGTTCAGTGGCAACTTTACCCATGTAAATCCAGATCAGTATATTCCCATAACCATGTCTGCAACACTACTGGTGCTCGTATGACCATAAGAGGAGCTGATGCAGGTAAAAACTAAACCCATCAATGCAGGAACTAATTTTTGTCTCATGTGACAATAATGACAGTAGAACTAATGTAGCTCAAATCTGTAACAGCTGCAGCAGTCCAGCACACAAGGTTACAGGTTCACACTGTACTTCACCTGGCAAATACACAGTGCCACTGAACAGGGTGGACCCACTCTGGTAACCCTTTTCCAAATAAATGTTCATTCTCCGTCATTTGAGTCAGATCTAGCAATCTGCTGCTTTTAATTCAAGAATCTGAACTAACCAAGTATCAGGAAGATTGCTAACTTTCCATGAGAACAGATTTTTAAACATGTTCACCTTGCAGTCACACAATTGTATCTGACTGAAGGGAAAGAGCAGCAATGTAATACGAAGGACAGCACTAGCCCCTTGACAGTCACTGAATTGCATGTAAAAATTGGGAAGACTTTCAAGAGACTGTTCTGAATTTAGTTAGCAGCTTACTACTGAGCAAAGGAGGAAGTCTCACTTCCCCCTCTGGCTTACCTTGACCCCACTTGATCATAACGAGCTGGTTCAACTCACCAAGCAGAGACTCCAATGCCATCAATTTTTTTTTTCACTTGCTAGATTAGTTTTACAAACTAGTTCACCATGTTCCCTGAACAAATCAAAGGAGCAGAATAAAGGGAACCAAGACCAGACCCCACATTTCTGTAGGTGTAACTCAGCTGTGCCTCATGATATATTTATTACCTGATTAGTTGGCATTCAACCAGAGGGATTTAATTTTAAATGACAATCAGCTGTTTCTCAATATTGTTAAATGACTGTTTAATACACTGCTAAACCTGTTCTCAGTTAGCACAGTAATTACTTGTAAGTCGTTCTGCTCACTTCAAAGGGTCACTGGTTTGTACAGTCAGTGGAACAGAAAGCCAAAACTTTATAACCACTCTGTCAATCAGTGGGGCATTAAGACTCACTCGTTTGCAAAGTCATACATAAGGCATTTTACTGGAAGGCTTCAGCTATACAGAAGTTGTCTGGTTTGGGTTGGGTTTTTTTTTTTTTTGAATGCTTGAGTAACAGGAGGAGTTTCACAGTTTGTAGAGTAGGATACTAGTGATGGATAATCTGAAAAAATAATTATGCCAAAGCTTACATTTGTCTGTTAGGGAAGCTGAGAAACTTCAGAGCAAAAGCAGTTATCAGGAAGAAAAAAAGCAGCCAGAGTACCAGAATATTTGAAATAGATTTGTTTAGTTCTTTCTGAGGAACTGAAAATAAAAAAGGGAGATTTGATTTAAAGAATCAATCCAGCCCCACAGGAGGGGAAGGCAGTACAGAGATAAGCAGCTGGTGTTCCCTCGAAGAGAAACATCCATAAAAACATGTCTATTTATATAAAGAGAACTGAGTACAACTCAGAACAAAGTTTCCCCCCACCTTCATTACAGCTGCCTCTGGAGAGCACATCAGGAAGATGAGTGCTCAGCTTTGGAACTTGACTCGTCTCAATGTGAACCAGGAAGGGGTTTATGCCCTGGATTCTGACCCAGGTAAAACATAATATGCATCTCCTCTGAGAACCATGTTTCTGTTTCAAGCAACAAACTAATCTCATTTAGATGCTGAACGCCTCCGGTCGGTCAACAACCTCAAAACGAAACCAAGTCCTTCACTGTTCTTGGCTTTCATATGAGAATATTGCACAATACCATTCTTAGATGTGTGAAAAGATGTGTAACTCAGCACTATGTGTTAACCAACACAGCACTGGCAGACACAACCAAGATCTAGGCGAGCTGCCTAAGTTGTTTATTTGCTCTGTATCTGCCTGCATAACATAGGGAGCACAGAACAGAAACCCTACTGATCTGCTTATTTAATGCAAGTGCTACACACCACATCCCTGTCAATGGAGACACTCTTCCAAAGCAAGGAGCATAACTTGAGACCCTGTCCAGTGCTCTCTGTGATACTTCAGTGGGATTTCCTTGCACAAGGAAGGAAAGACACACCCAAGATTTAATACCATAACTATTTTAACCCACACAGAAACTTCATTTCACTGTTAGAGCCATTTAGAATTTTGCAATGCTTCCATGCTTTTGGTCTTATACCAGTCATAGTAATTTTATTAAAAATACTAATCAAATCACAGCCACATAAAGATACATCCTTCTGTTTTCCTAAAGGCACTATGTTCTTCAAATACACTTTTTTTACACCTGGTATTGGTTTACACAAATTTTAAACAAAGACAAGCTATACATCCTAAAGCAGAATTCAAAGAGGAACATGTTCTTCCTTAGAATAAGGGTATTATGCTTAAGGTTTTCTGTTTGGTAAATACACTAGGATAAGAGTACACATATCAAAAATATCCTCTCAAAATAGTTGTGTAAATATATTTCATTTAACTTCTAATTAAAGAGTTCCTTTTCCTTAATACTGCAAATATTCATTTTCAAGCTTTCAATTCTACAACTTGTATTTATGTGCTACCACATTTTATAGTTGAATATTTGAAATGTATTAGATTGGGATGTAACTTTAAAGGTGTAGCTTTTTTTTAGATCAAAGTTTTAAATACTTTAAACTACAGTTTACTAGTTTAAAGTCTTTTTCAAGACTTAAGAAAGCCTTTAAACTACACATTTAAACAAACTGAGGAAATCAAACGCCACAGGAAGTTGCAAGTCAGGAAAAGGATAAGACTCCAGAACACTTTTGTTTTTACTTCCTTGTCAGGGAAAACATAAACAGAGATACCTCAGAGACAGTTACCTAGAACATACACTACAGTAAACTTCTAAGTACAGCCAATTCTTCAGTGCATACACTCACATAAATAACATGATCTGTATAACTCTGAAACAGGCTGATTTGTGAAGAATTAAAATAGGGAAACTTTATAAAGTGTAACTATGTAGATCTCTCTACATTCTCGCCAATCACACAAAAAGGATTAGGAGCACAAACTAGTGTCAGTTTCTTCTCTTACTTTAAAAATGCTACACCCATGAAACAGTAAAACAAGACAAACTTGTTCATTCCATTGTGTATGCTCTGGATAATAGATAGTATGAAGTAGATTTCTCCCTATACAGTATCTGTATACTGTATCCACTGTCTCCACAAGAGTGGAGAACAGGGTTTCACTGAAAATCAGAAAATGACCTATAGCGAATTAAGAGGCAACAGGAATTTACAGGAAGTATAAAAACTTTACCCACATTGCAGAGCAGTCTAGTAGCATGAAGCATAAGACAACTGAATGATTACAAATAAATCTCTAGAAATTCCTTTTTGTCACATTAAATGAGGTTACCAAGGGCTCACCTTCCTCAATTACACAATATATAAAATCTCAGTAGATCAACCCTCAAAAGGCATTAGTGCTGTGTGTAGGCTTAGGGAAGTAGTTGCACTGGGTAATTACATATTAATTACCTGACAACAGGTATATTTCCTTTCAGTCCAGCATGCCTGTGTGTTCATCACTGTTATACCAGTGTAAGTTTTCCTACTATTCAAAAGCACTTATTAAAAACTGAGCTTTTTCCTGAAGTTTATACAGTATTACTACCTTCCAAGTTGTTTCTGGAGATCCAACATATATTGGTAACATTGTGCATAATAGGTCATCTGAGCTTCAACAAAGTCATTCAGACAGCGGAGATGATGCGCCTGCAACACAGCAAAGAATTCAAGCGTTCAGTCTGTAAAGGCACCAAGCTGCATTAGAAAGAGTAGGCACCTAGTCAGGTGCTAATGTCAATAGTGGCACTTAGGGATAAACACCAAATAGGCATAGTGCCTGGATTTACCAGGTAAACAAGATAAAATGTCACAAAAATTAACATACTTGAGCAAACATTTTTGTGGCTTCAACACTCAATTGATCTGATGAATGGGAAGCTCAGTATAAAGAATGAAAATGAAAGCTCCTGCATTCTGAAGGTTAATGGGAAAGTAAACTTAAATTCAGTGGATATTAAACTAAATTTTTAAAAAAAAAAAATCCTTGTGGTTTGATGCTTTAATGCACTGAAGTGAAAACTCATAGACCAGAGTTCCCAGGTAGTTTACTGCAGCTATTTTTAGAAGGTGCCCTGATATTGACTCTCCTCCTCAACACCCTTTGGGTACTCACATGTGTGCTGCTGATTCCTTCCAGCAGCAGTCTGGTAATCTCTGCTTGACGGTCAAATTCACTCTGAGTAATGCGCACTTCCTGTTCAGACTGAAAGCAAGAATGCACGTCAGGTACTGGTACAATGCTCTGTGCTACCCCTGCCCACTGCAACAGCCCCATCTGATGCAGAACTGCTCACACAAATACATTAATCACAAGCTTAGGTGTTTGAAATGTGCTTTTTCTTTGCAGATCTTTACTAGGCAAAAATACCAATTGCATTCTGGGTTCAGAAATGTTGAGGTCCTGTGTACACAGCAAGCAGCTTTATTATCAGACACGTACTACATATGCAAAAGAAAGGCATTTCCTTGCCAGCAGTATTATCCCACCTCTCCCAGTAACAAACCAATTGCTCACTGGCATAACCATGTCTGCACCAGGGGTTTTGTCAACATACTAATGGCAGCCCAGAATAATGTAATTTTTTCCTATACATCAACTTAACAGGTCTCTAATGAAATAATTCAGGGTAAATCTCACATTATTTTTGCCAGGTAACTGCACAGCAATCAGTACATAAATCTTTGATGTTAAGTTTTATCAGGATGTCTCGTAATTTAATGTCTTATACCGGCCACCAAACTACTACAACTATTTCTGGAGCTTGTAATCAAGGAGTCTTTGAAAATAAATAAATCTGAATTATACTAAATATTCTAATACTTAGTGTTACAACTAGAATTAAATTTCTATTAAAATGATGTAATACAAGTTTCATATTTCAATAATTCAAATTTATTCCTTATATATAGGGAATATATATATATATAAAACTATAACTATATATAGTTCTCAACAATTTTAAAGTAAGGTATCAGTATTACATGGGTTTTAAATTACTTCAATCTAGCACAGCCAAAATTACTTAAGAGTACTTTGGCAGGGCAGGGGTGGGAATAGGGGTAAAGAAAAAAGGACACTAAACACACATATACAGAATATGTGCTCTAATATCTAAGATTCATTGTTTCAAGACAGAATGTCCTCAGCCTGGAATCTGGATTAGCTTGCCTCAATGCTTATGTTCATTTAGTGCCTTGTTTCTAAAAACAAACCCAAGGGAAAAAAATCTACATTAAGTCCAAGATGCAGCAGTTACTATTCTCAACAAAGGAGGAAATACATTTTCAGGAAAATTAATGATGTGATACCAGTATAACACTGGTTTCAGAAGCATTTTATGTGCTTGCAAACATTCTGTTCTTGCATTCAACTAATGTTAATCAGTATGAAAGTCACATGGAATCTCAGAAAAGAGCACAGAATAATGACACAGTTACCTAAGAAATTTATTTCCATCTGAAGTCACTGCAGCTGGAAGGGCTTACACAGTAACTAAACAGTGAGGAAGCAGCTAGAGAGAATGGTGTGCTTCTTACTTGAAACTGAGATAGCAGTGCTTATATCAAGTTCCAAACTAATTAGGTTTTCAAAGTTTGTTGAGGAAAGAATCTTTGCTTGGAATTTTCTGATTAAATCTGAATTAGTATCAGTGAAATCCATCTGTCAGTCTTTGAGAGAAATATAAGAACAAAGAGATGAAAAAAGCTAATCTGGTAGCCGAGAGGGGAAGAAAAGCAGCATCTTAATTTTCTTTTAAAAAATCATCAAAACAATAAGTAAATCTTTTATCTGGAGAGAAATAGTTTCATCTCTTGCTTCTCTGAAGTCAGCAGTTGCTAATGTGTTTCTGTCTCCCTGTCAGGAGAGTAAATACACGAGAATAGGAACTTACAAGAAGGGGACATATCCATCAGAATAATTATATTTGTTTCAACAACGTTCTGGCAAATCAACTACTTTCTGTAAGCAAAGGAAAAGCAAGTAATGTGGTAACATATATTAACATAGCCAGTACAGAGTGACTTAAAATGTCTTTACAAAAACCCAGTGTACTGGTTTCATAGATTTACATGGACTGAATTATGTGACAATGTGTTTAATCAGTTTTTCCCACCCCTATTTTCAGTACTGCTAGGTGAACAGTAGCAGGACAGCGTATCTATTCTACACCTTAGGATAAAGGTGAAAACCAGCTGACATTTAATCTGGGAAGTTTATGGCCTCATGACCTTTGTTTCTGAATAGAGTGAAGAGCTCAAAAACACAAGACCAAACCTTCCAGTTGCAGTTGTATTGTGTTTTTATGACCATTAAAAGGCCACACTAGGTATGTCTCATGAAGATCCCTCAAAATGGTACTTGCTCTGCAACTTCAGAATATGAGCCCAGGTTTCGAACCTGAGTATTCATATGTAAATAATCTCCCCAGATTTCACACAGGAGTACAGGGCCTCTCAGAAATACTGTGCAATCCTGCAGCAAAGGGACAATACACATAAAAGCATATGGAATAAAATCACCTTCCTAATGTTGTTTTACTAGACGTGCTTTTAGTAAAACACTGGTAGTGGATATATAGCTGTGCCCAGTACTTAATATTCCTTCTGAAATGCAGAGTTAGAGGAAGCTAAACTGATGAAAGTTTGTCATTGCCACCATGCATGTCTTTTTATTCTAACTCAAAAAAAAACCAACCCTGTAATTGATCCAAAGACGACTGGATGGTCTGAAATCTTTGATGGGAAGCCTCCTGTATTTAAATTGAAAACTTTTATGAATCTCCTCCTCCAACTCTCAAACACAGAAGGACAGATTGCCTTTAGAAATGTGGATGGATTACTGCTCCGTGGGCAGTACATAATGTTGTAGTTTCTTCTCAATAGTCTCTGCTATTTATATACTAAATAAAAAAGGGAACCTTGAATTACATAATTTATTGCAAGAGCTAAAGTTTTTAGTATTCTTTACGCTGTAGTTAAGCACTTTGTAGTATTTCTTCTTTCCATGACACAATCTGTTAAATTTCACCATCCTTAAAATTGCTTGTCCTTGTCTTTGAAAAGCAAACAGCTTCAAGATGAGTTTTCATTACAGCAGTATTCTTTTCCTGCCATTTTTTCCCAAAATAGGACCAAGTATGCAGACAGGTTTGCTGCTTCCAAACGTTACTTTACTTAATTAATAAAATAATTCTCAAACTTTGGGATCCAAGTTGACCTAAGGCTCCTTTTACAGTTAACCCTCCTTTCACTTTAAATGCCTCCTTCCCTCCAAATTCACACTCGTCCTCACCTGTTTGCACTATAACTCAGAGAAAGTTGGAAGAGCAACTCCAACAACTCCCAAGATTTCACTTGAAGCTGCATATCCCAGCTTCTCCCTACAACTCCCACAGCTGCCTAGCTAGTTCCCCTTTAAAAACCATACTCCAAAGCCCCTGCTCTCCTTCCATTGACAAAATTTTAATTACCCCTCCTCTACAGAAACCCACTAAGAAATCTCTCTTTCACTGTTAGTGCACCCCCTCACAGCCTGTTGCCAATCCTGGTTTGGCAGAGCCAGTGAGCCTAAGAACAGCCCTTCTCATGGCACCAGAGCAGCTATTGCCTAACATTCCATTAGCTCCTCTGAATTTGTCCCTGTGCAAGGGATGGCATGGCAGAGGAGGCTGCAACCCCCATCCCAAGGCTAATGCTAAGTTTATAAACTAGCTTTCAGGCCAGGTGGAATTTTCAGATGTGCCTACCCCCTAACTTCAGCTGCTGAAGATCTAGTGACACTGGGAAGAAGGGTGGGGTGTTCCATGTCCTGGGTGAAACTTGAAGATCAGTGTTTTCAGGAGAGTTTAGATTACTAGACCCAAGTATTTCTGAAAATTCTCAAATAAGCTTGTTCTTAACAGGATACCATAGCAGTAAATTTTGAGAGAAGTCCTGTAGTTGCCTTTCTATTGTATCTTGTCACATGAGAATCATATGGTACTGGTACTAAGTGACAGCCAGAAACAGCTTACTATAAAACAAGCCCCAGGCATTGTTTTGCCACTGCAACCTGAAAGGCCCTGGAGGGGCCCAGTGTATTCTGATGTAATACATCAGGCTGCCAGCATCAGACTGAAATCAACAACATGTAACATCCTTTATTACAGCAGACCAGCACAAGTTATGATTTCAGAATTCTGCAATTTTTAAATTGTTTACTTACTTTTGTCACTTCCTCAGCCCATATCTAGTCAGCATTAAGAGTGGGGGAGGAAAAAATAAAAACATACAAACTTAGACATTGGTGGTACTCCATTACAGTATGTAGTCACACTTTGGCTTTTAACTACTTTTCTGTCCTGAGAACTTTACAGGGATTTGAGGAGTGCTACAAGTCAGTTGCCCAAAGCCCTTCATATACAATGAATCTATAATGAATATGTATAGCACCACATCTATGAAACAAGTTACATACTGGAGAGTGACTTGTAGAACTCATATATTACAAGAATCTGCTTAAAACAAGCTATTACAATGCAAGACATAACTACTTTAAAAAGTGACATGGATCAGACAAACTAAATTACCTTAGGAGGAACTTAAGTTACCTTAATGTGTCATAATAATGGAAAACTACAGAAAGTTATTCTCATTTTTACACTGAAATAGATGAATGCTTTCTCTTGCTAATTTCATTACCAGTTTTCTATTTCACAAACACTTTTACTGAAACCTAAATTTAATTAAAAATGCTACAGAGGTATCTCAAATTGAGTATTACACTAGTAGCAAGCAGCATAGCAAAATCATAGAACTGCAAGGGATTTAGTCTAGAAGTTAATTACTTCAGCTTGCTCTTCCAATTCCCTCTTGCAATGTGGTTCTTCTCTAACCTTCATCTTCTGCCACTGTAAGATGATGACACAATCAGGAGTAGGAAGAAATGTGTATAAAGGTTGCAGGAGCAAACTGTAACAAACAAGTTTATTCGCTCCTTTTTTTATCTGATCACAGCTGAGAAATCTGGAATACTAAATTGAGATGAGATCCAATAGCTGTGCAGATCCAAAACCCAACCAGAACAGGCTGGACAGCACAGTCTATGTTGTACAAAGCTAACCAACCCCTTTCTCTTCCACTTTCACAACTATGGTGCTAAAACCAGCAGCACTAAGGAGTCCTTGCAACAAGTTTAGGATACATTGTACTCTAAATCAAGCCATTAACTTCTGTGACATTACTCAGTTGCAGTTCTTTGTAACACATTGCGTGAAGGGAATAATTTCTATGTATTCCTGGCTGTTCCACATAATTCACTTGTACTCATATTAAAAAGATAGGAAAACAAAATAATTCCTTTCCTCCAATAGCTGAAAATAATTTCAGAATTGCAAAATTAACTCCTTTGTATCCTAAGTTTACATTCACAGAATCACAGGAATTAGATAATACTGTATATTTCATATTATCAGAAATAATCTGATAAAAACAACATCCAATGCTGTACTGACATAAGTGTATTTAGTGCATTATACCAATCCATTTTAGAATGGAAAACATCTGAAATAAGACCAAAATGAGCTGGATAGCAAGAGGAAACATTTGACAGGAAAATGAATGAACACAGGAGGCCAACAAACCTTTAGCCATTTTACATGCAGCAAGTTGAGCATGTAAGAGACATTTACCATAATGTTATTCTCTTCAGGCTGAGAGGTGTTTAGTTGCTTAAATGTATAGATAAAAAACAAAAGCAAGTTACAACACTGTGAATATAGCAGGTAAATAGATTATCAGCACAAAGCACTGTAAGTTTAAGCTACCCAAGACTGTGAAGAGAATATAGATAAACAAAATAGTTTAAATTTTGATTTTAAACACCGATCTAAGCTGTTGCAGTTGTACAGTAAGCATGGGACAAGTAATTTTCAAGTATTATTTTTCCCAGTTATAAAAATACGTAATCATATGTAGGTAAAATTTATCACTTTAACCTGTCAAAGACAATAGTAAAACATAAAAATTTGCATCATAACTCAATACACTTCACTAACCTATCAATCCATCCCTGTTTGTTAGGTTTCTTCCTTTATAAATCAGGGGGCCAGCAGAATATGACCCCTTTGCACCACACCTACATGCAGGTTAGTTCTCACTTCTATATTGCAGAGGATAAAGTAGAGGAGCAATTTTTTTATTTCTGCTGGAATTCTACATTCTGATACTTCTTAAACACGCACATTACTGTCAAAATGTAATTAAAATTAAAGTGTAGGCAAAATAGGGAAGAGGTTTAGAGTTTCAGGCTCTTCCGGCACTAAATAATTATTTGTGCATAAAAGTGTGAATTTGTGCATATTCACACTTGCTGTATGAATACTTAGGATCAAGTAGTAGCAGCAGCAATTGGCACCAAGCTCTGGATGATTGCACTGGTGATGGAACTGAAACTTAAGCATAATACACATGTATTATTTTAATACTAGGCTCAACGTGAACAATTCCTTATGGTTTTTTCATTGCTTTAGAACATAAGGTACATACCTGCCATCACACCACAGAGGAAGCTAATAATAAAACCACTTTTTTTTTCCTAACTTAACTCTGAACAAAGTTGAGCAAAGAAATAGTTCACTCTCCAGTGCTCCTCTATCTATTGCTTCTAAATTGCACTACTTGCTGATCAGAACCCTTCTCTGCTCTCCATTGGTAGTCTTAAATCAAGAAAGCTTGACAAATAGAGAAGTAACTCTTTTTGCATAGAATTTGCATAAGGGAAAATGCATGCATAGACTTAAAAATGCAGATGGTTTAAATACACAGGGACAGTATGCATGACATGGATTGAGACACAAGAGCAGATCTGTCAGGTAGAGATTATGCTGGCATTTACATGGATCGCGATCCCGAAGATGTGACACACTTTGTCACCAAAGCTCAATATGATGCCTCTGAGATCTTTCAGGACAAATGTCCATTTCCAAAAGCCAGCAAAATCTGACAGTCCTTCTTCTGCCTCTCCATCATGTACACTGTCCCTGTGTATTTAAATTGTCTGGATTTCTTTATTTGCATGACCCCTACTGTATTAACCCTTATAAGAAAAAGCACTTCACTGTCCATCATTAATTGCTGCACTTTCAGGAATGCAGTTAAAAAGATAGCTATGAAAACACTATAAACATATCCTGATGAAACTACATACAGTCAACAGTCCTTCATTTAGAGCATTTTGGGAGTTTAAAAAGCAGTAACTTTTTTGTTCCAATTTAATCTCCTTGAACAAGCATTTTTTGAGGGAATCAGAATGGTTAAGTGATGTGAATTAAAGAGTCTCACCTCCGTTTGTTGGTATGAAATAGTAAGCAATAGATAAAGAGAAACCACAAATACTTTTGACATAGAGAAGTTAAGTATAGACAGGTTTATCAGTTGAAAGCAATTATATATACACTTCAACATTTGCAGAGATTCAAGTATTCGTATTTAAACCCATATTGGCAGGTTGTAGCAAGTAATTTTTAGCAGTATAGGCTCATCTAGTATAGAGCAAGAAGAGAATAAGGAAGTTCAACTTGATGGAATATTTAAAAGTAGAAGACTAACACCTTGATCAATAACTCACTTCCGTTTCCTTGTGTTCCACTAAGGCATTTCTTACAAAAGTATCTAGAAAAACAACCAGGGTAAGAAGCTAGGACTGGAAACATAACCAAGCAGTCAAGTTGATAAATACCTATCAGTAAGTCTGAAAGTCATGGACAAACTAAAAAAAAACCCCTCTACTTACTGCAGCTCGAGCTTCTGCAACTTTTGCCTTCTTCAGTCTGGTTTTTGCAGCATCCAAATCCAGTCTTTTATTTTGTAACAGTTTACGCTCTTTCTGAAAGCAGTCAGGTTAGTTTGTGAGAATGGGTACACATACTCAGAAGCAAAAGGCTATCTATTTGGAAATGTTTTTAACAAAGTATCATATAAAAAAAAGTTCTTCAGTTGAAGAGAGAGAGAGAATTAGACCCTAATTCTCACACAGTTTATGCTCAATAAGCATACTTCTAATAGAACAATACCTACCAAACAATGTTTTCATCAATAGTTTGTTTTTACCTTGGCAAAAGAACAGAAAATACACCAAAGGCACAAATTTCACTTGAATTTTTCTATATTACCCTGAGGAAAGTAATAATGTACCATTATCTACTACTACCTTTTGAAGACTGACAGTTACAATTGGTGTAAAATACTGAAGAATATACAATTCAACTTACAGTAATAGTCTTGTAGTCTCCTTCAATGAAGTTTCTTAGGGGAGTGAGAAAGTTTATAGCAGAAGTTTGAATTAGTTCTCTGTCTGCTGTCCCAATTCGTTTTTGTGTTTCTCCACATTTAATGAGTGCATTTCCTGCAAATGAAAAAAATATGTTAATCATATGGTTCAGGCAGGAGGTGAACAAAACAGGTTGCTACAGTCAGGAAAGTTTAGGCCAGCAGTTTGAAAGATAATCCAATGCCATGACGAGGGCCTTCAAAAGAAAAACAAAAAGTACAAAAAAACCCTCCAAAACAAACCAAACACCAAAAAAAACCAACATAAAAACAAGCAAAAACCTCACACCAAAATACACAACCACAAAAACACCAAGCCAAACCATTTTTATTATGAACAATCGCAGGTAAAGGCAAGATTTCAATGAGACCACATTGTAGAAATGGCACTAATTATGTCAACTCCATGCTGAACACCTATTTCAGAACTGCATATCATACCTGCTTATTTTAATCCAACAACTTCCTCTCCTATACAACATTCTTAAGACAGCAGTAGTTGGTAGCAAGAAAAAAGCTTATTTAGAAACTGGAAAATAATGTGCTTTTCCTCACCCTCATCTACTCAAACTTCTAAATATGCATTGGTACATTAACCAAACAATACTTTGAAATTTAGTTGGCAAGTTAAGTATTGAAACTGAAGTCAAGTGTATCAAAAGGAATTTCAACAGGCTGACACTGCTTAGTTAGAAAGGACATTAAGTGTTCAGAGAACTAAGATTTTATGACACCACACAAAACCCTAACAGTGTATCTATCTTTATGCTAAGTTTATGTTATTTGCCTGAATTCAAAAAATTCTGCAATTTAAGGGACAGTATGTCTGTAAGTACAAATCTATTTGATGTTAAAAAGCAAGACTTGAGGCTGATGATCAGAAGGAAGGCCACAGACACATAAAATCATGTGGAAGTAAGAGGAAGAAAGCTTGCCATTATTGATTTTGTATCCATAAGAATTCCATAAAACATTTATTTAATTGGATTTTTCTTTTTTGAAAAGGAACATCATTATTTACATATATAAGGAACTCATTCTTCACAGAACAGAAGTTTTCCCTCCCACTGTAATTTTGAAGAAAGAACTGAAGAGAGTGAACTATATACTTTACACACTATAATATATACAGACACCTGCATTTTTCAGTTAAATTAAATTAACAGCTGAATTTATCAGCAACTGTAAGAGTTGTAGAGAACACTAGAATTATACTTTTTAATTAACAGCACCGTAAAAATATTAGAGATAATACCCCCAACCATCCTGTCATAGGTATATAAATCTAGTAGAGAAGGAAAAAATGTAGACTGTGTTCCACACTATTATCTTTATCAAAATATTATATATTAAGGAAAGCAGGAATACTGTACAGTTAGAGAGGTTTCTTACTACAGAAGTTAATTTCACGTAACATTTTCACTCCAAACAACAAATAAAATCAATAAATACTGTCAAATGTGCAGATGTGTTCCTTTAACAAGGAAACTAAACTCGAGAATTAGCTGTTCTGGTAAGATAATTATCCATCCACGAAGATGGATACCATTCCAACCACAGGTTCTGTTTCTAGATTTGGACAGAAACCTCATCATTGATCTCCTGAAGCTCAGTTATACAGCAAGTCAACTCAAACTGATACAAATGTCATTAAACTGTTTTATCTAGAGGAAGACAAGAAATATAATTTTATATTGTTTAAAAAGCCTATATCTGTATTTTACTTCTTACCATAGGCAGTTCCTGGGCCAAATTCATTCCCAGCATCAATCATATACTGGCCTAGTAACTCTGGATTATTCATGCGACTTGGTGCTTTGCGGTCCAGCTTCTCATAGACAAATTCTTCTATTCTGGCATCTAAAAAATGTTTATTTGAAATAATTACTGTCATTCAAAGCCCAAGTCAGAAAGGGAAACAAACCAACAAAAAAAGAATTTCAAAATCCAGCCATTAAACTCAACATTAAGTGAACAATGTTAAACTGAAGATCCTGTTCTTGGAAACCAACCGTACTCCATGTTTGCCATGCCATGTTTAAGTGTTTGAGCCATCTGGGAAAGTGAAAAATTATACTTTTCTTCTCCTTTAGCATAGTTATACAGCTTTTTGGAATTTTATCAGAAGTCTTCACAGTAAGAGAAATAACAGAACACTTCTCCTTAAAAAAACCAAAGTCTTCTGTTACGCCTCCAGAAAAAAATCATCAAAATTGTTCACTAGAATTAGCAGCATAGGAATTAAGTTCAACAGCTACTGTAAGTTACCTATTAAGATATTCTGAAAGTCTGATAGCCCCAGAAATTATACCCTCTTTCCCACGCCCCATGCTCTCTTGAAACACTCTGAAAGAAGCCATTAAAAGATATTAGAAAATGTTTCATTTCATATTCCCATATTTTCTTAGTTTGAGCAATGAAATTATCAGAAAAACTTGTCAAGACTATGTGAGTATTACTACCCATCTATCATAATACTAAGCCACAGTAAGCTTCTTAGGTGGAAAGGCCTCGCACACCTAAACAGGGACTCTGTAATTGAAAAAGCAAATTCATCAGACACAATACCAAATTTCTCTGACCAACTGCTTTCATTTCCCATCTAGCTGGCTTTATTTATTCAGTTGGTATGAACTAATTTCAGCCTGCAATAGTACAGTCAACCACAGAGAAGCTTTCCAGTGAACAAACCTGCCACTTTAATACTACTTGTTAATTAGACAACAGCAGTGGATTAAATAACTACTCTCTCGTGAAGGTCACAAAAGTAAATCTAAGACAGACAATTATGGGTACCAGTGCATTCCCTGACAACAAGGGTGAATCAAAAAGAAACAAAAGTTATTTGTTTTCTTCACTCAAGACATAGAATTTATGTTTTACTAAATCACAAAACAACAGAAAAGTAATCTAAAAGTACTGGACTATTACATGGGTTTGATCTACAGGTACAATTATAAATGGGATTGAAAATAATTTTTCCCTCCCCAGACAGGGTCACTCCACTAAAAACCACCAGAAGCAGCATCTGCAGCATGTGATCCTTCTCCCAAGTAGGCCACCAAACAGCTGAAGTTACATTCATAAAGACCACAGCTCAACACTGAGTATTTTTAGCCATCAGAAAATGGACTGGTGAGCAGAACTGAGATACTACCATATAGTATCCTTGCAATTAAACTTCTTTATACATTTCCACTAGCCTCCAGTTAGTGCTTCAATATTCTAAGCTTACAAGTTTCTGAAAAAGTCTAATAGATATTACAAATACTGAATTGAATGAAAAAGACAAGTATTCCCTCTGGCCTAGACGGAAGTAGAAATTTGAACTAGAATATTCTGCAAGTTCTACCGAATCCTTCCCACAGGATTAGTTGGTTTATTTTTGAAATACTGTTTTTATGAAACTAAAAGATGCAACACACTTCCTAAGTAATACTTCAAACATCTCTGTAATAAAGAATTTATCTACTTGGCATTAGGGAAGTGTTAGCAGTGGATGATTTACCTTTACTAATAAACCCTAGCTCAGTATGTCACTACAAGGAGAATATTTATGCTTTCAGTGCAGAGGTGGTAGCAGTATTATAATTTTATCATTTAAGCAAACCTAAAGGAGGTTCAGATTTTTTCAGTAAAGTAGTTCACCCACTGACTAGATACCAGTTCTTGACCTAAAATCTAGATCTACACACTAAGCAAATTCCTACAGCTCTGAACTCTAGTACACCTGGAGGATGAGTCTGAAGCTGATCTCCTCAACATTACTTCTCATAGCAGCAATTTCAGAAAGAAATAAAATTAACACACCATAAAACTTCATTTCTTCTGCCCACGTTTTTTTCTGTTACTGTTACAGTAAGAGACTCAACAGTGACGAAATCATATTTGACACTTTTTTGTTTTGTATTTAACACTACTTGCTCAAGTAGGGTGCTAATTCTTTAGTAATGGAATTGTTAAAGACAGGTATTTTAGTTCATATTGCCTGCTTCAAGCTGATTTCTATTGTGCTGAGAGTTTAAGTAATGAAATAGCAATGAAGTTTCTTGAACCACTGTATGTACCTCATGAACAACTTCAGAGTACTTACAGCTACCCAAGATACCTGGAATTAAAGTGGGAAATTCAATTAAACAGTAAACAACTCAAAAAATCCATCAACCTGAGACTGAGCAGAGTATGGAACCAATACGATAGTTTAAAAAGCTCTGTATAAAATTTTCCCCATTTGAAGGTTAAGGAAGTACCAGCAGTTGGTAGACTCCAATTCTTACCAGCTCTTCAAAATGTGCTTTCCATTACTGCAGCCTTCAAATTTTAAAACTGCTATATTTTGTCATAACTTATGCAATAGTTATTGCAGTAAATATTTACACTGGCATATCTACTAATTCAAAAGTTGAAAACAAAAACCTGAAGGGCTCCTTACTTGGATTTGGCTGCAATAATACTTCTGTTTGCTTCATTATTTTTTCTGTCCACAATTTAGTACATTCTGCTTTGCTGAGAAGGTTCTCCAGATGAGCATCCAGTTCAGTCTTCTCTGCTTGACCAAGCTTTTCTTCTGTGAACTGCAAGTTAGGTTAAAAACACTCAGTTCATAGACATAATTTTCCAGGACAAATTTAAAACAGTCACTTATATTAGTTTGAAGATGATGTTTTAAAAGATATAACCATTTCCCTGTCATCAATAAAAGTCTAAGGACAAATTTGAAATGTATTAAGTTCACCAACACATCCATACTACCACATAAAAAAAGGAGCAGGAGGATGCTAATCAGACCAAGATGAGAAAGGTAATTTATAACATTATGAAGAAATCCTCTGCTCAACTTGGTACTGAGAGTTCTCACGCAAAGCATTTGGTCCAATATTGCAGTGCGTTTTAAAACATAAACCAAAATGAAAGAAAGTCCAGAGGTAATAAAGAAAATGAAAAGATTACTTCAATCTTGTATATCTAGTAATCGTTTGTCAATTCTCCCAGTGTAAAACCTGAAGACAAAACAGATTCCCACTGCAGCCACCTTGAATATATCGAAAAAAATGTCCTGTCCAGAGGAAACAGGACAAAAATAGGGAGTTTAAACTTCAGTAAGAAGATTTAAAATATAATTAGACACTAAAGACAGCTTCTAAAGACAAGGATTAAAAGCTAAAACAAACTTTCTTGGGAAGTTGTGAAATACATATCTTTGGAGGTGGGGGTGTTTTACTTTTTAGAATAGGACAAATCAGTGTTTGAAAAACTGTTTACATATAAATGATCCTGTTATGCCTTACAGAAACAGTAAGATGACCTCTGCTGTTCTCATCCAAGCTGTGATTTCAGTGGCCATGAAGTACAATATAACTTCATTTAGCTAGATAAATCCATCAGACAATTCATTTCACTTGATACAAAATTCATGCCAAGTCTTACTAATCCACAAGCAGTTTGCTCTTCAATCCCAGACAGGGAGAAGCTACACGTTTCACATCAGGGAACCAAGCTAAGCCGGAAGCGAGGGCTTTGCCTGCCTCTCTTCAGAGCAGTAGTTCCTCACAACAATGATGATCTCATCCCTTAACAGCCCGTTGTTCAAAGTCAGGCATTTGCAAGAGAATCTGGCTTATGATTAAGTCTCTAACAAATTTACCAATTAGGAACTTAAACCGACTGGAAACATCTTGACTGTCCAACTTCGTTCTTAACAAGTTCTTTGGTGGCCAGCAAGAAACAGAATACAATAGAAGTAAATTGCATTGTCCAAGTTTGTTTTAATTTCCCTCACATGCAGATTAACCAACTTTGATAGCATGCACATCTTGATAAATGCTTCTGGCATTTGCAGTTCTACATAAAAACAAACTGCATTCATGAGAAAGTTCAGCTGCCGTATAGGGAAGAAGGGAATTTATTCATGGATGTACTACTACTACTGTTCAAAAGGCTTTTAAAACTATTCCAGGTGTTCTCAAAAACTTTGCACATATTCATTACAATGCAGTAAAAATAGTTCTGGAATTATTTTTTACTATTACAGACAAGAGTATTTGTATACAAAATTATTAATATTTCCTATTAATATTTCCATAGATCTTCTCAGCAATGTGAAGATTGCTCAGTGAAGACCATAATTCCACGTATAGACTTAAATTAAATCACAAGGTCCCATCACAAGATCTTATAGTGAAGGGTGAAACTGCACCTCGTTTTCTTTCCCGCGTCCAACAAGAAAAAAGAAAGTGGAGGCTGGAAAGGAAGAGTCGGTCTTTGAAGCAGGTAGACCTGGAAGAAGCCAGGAGTAGTGGGGGAAGCACGGAAATGCCTCCATCACAAAGAGAAGCCACAACGACTGCTCTAAGTTCATTTAAATTTGAACAATGTTTTTTGACGAGTTTGCATTTTCAGAGCTCTGCTGTGCTGCTGATCACTGGTTCTGCTTGAATATTGAGATTTAGGGCAATGCATCAGACTGATCAGACTAGATAACAACGCTAATCATGCTTCAAACCTGACTGTGACCCAGCGAGAACTCGTAAGAAACCGAAGTGGATTACTATACACTGCTTGGATGCCCATCACCATAGAGGAGATCTGTTCAAGTTTGATTATTTAAAGAAAGGGGATTACGGCTCAAGACAAGCGCTAAGGAACAAAAGACAGTCATAGTGCCCTTACTGCGAAGAAAGGGGAAGATCAAATCGCAAACAATGGGCTATCAAACAAGCTTAAAAATGATTACTAAAGGTAAAACAAACCAAAAAGCCTAAGCACACACATACTGGACTTCATGTGTCACACCAGAGCTCGACTTTTACCGATCAAGCAGCGATAAGGATATATTTCTAGCAGCCAGTAAAACCCAGCTGCTTATTTCAGGCGAGACACACCTTTGTCCTTTGCATGCACAAAGTCCGGCAGTATCTCCCAGCAGCTGATGCCTGCGCACCTCGTCCCCCCAGTGCTGGCGCCTTCTCCCCTCTCTGCCCGTCTGACCTTGGGCTGTCTCAGCCCCGCCAGCCCCCCAAGGCTGCTGTTGTGCATCCAGCCTGCCGAACCGCCGGGCCTGCCCAGCCCGCGGCCGAAGGGGCCGGCTGGAGGAGGCAACTCGCAGCAGCAGCCCATCGCCGCCCGGCCCGGCCAGTGCTCCGGCCTCGCCCCCGCCGGCGCAGCCGGGCCTGGCGCTCCCTCCGAGCTGGGAGCCCACGCCGGGCCCG
>VZRS01000726.1:176251-196116 GCA_013398055.1 Ifrita kowaldi
GCTCCCCTCCGCCCCGCCCCGGCCCCGGCCCGCCCCGCGCTGAGGGGACGGCGGGTGGGGTGGAATGGGAGGGTTGGCCCTGGTGGCCCGTCAGAATCTTCGTCCCGGGCAGCCCGGGGTGTTATTGGCGGCCCCAAGGCTGCGGCTGTTTCGGGGCTGGGTCAGCCCGCCCGCCAGCCCTGGGCGAGGGAGACTCTCGGAGGCGGCCGCGGCCTTTGGCGTAAAGACTCGCTAGCAGGGTGGGCGGCACAGGCAGAGTCCCCTCGGGCGGGCGGAGGTGACCCCACGGGCACGTCTGTCCGCGCTCCACGCGTGAAAATCCCGCCGCTCCCAGGGACCGCGGCCCTGCCTGTCCCGGGGGCTGGCCCCCTCGGACGCGGCTCTGGGAGGACAAGTCCCGGTCCCGCTCCGGTTTCTTGTGTCCTGAGTTTTGTAAGTCAAACCTTGTCCTCACGAGAAACAGTTTTCGGATAGACCGTCCAAATGTAAGCTGGGGATGAATTTTTAAGAAGTCGTTCAGAAAAAAAGGCTGTTTATTAAAAGATGTTTGGATGAACATCTACTGAGATGCAACTAGGCGATAGCACCAAAACATCGCAAAGAGAGTTTTTGAAAACCTTGAGTACAGTAGCAAAACTCAATAGCAGTAATCAAGCAAATTAGGAGAAAATAGTCTCTACTTTTAGTAATTTCCATTATTTTAACATCTCTCGTCATGATTTTTGAATGTTCAAGAAGAAAAGAAAGGACCTTTGACATGGCCAGGAATTAGAAAACATTTACATTGTGGCATCATTGGAAACAACTTATTGTACCCAGCTTGAAAATTGTCCTGGTCATTCAGTGAAGTAATTTATTTCACAATCCAAATAGTAAGTAATGCGTGGCTGAATTTGATAAAGTCAGAGGAAATCCTATGGCATTATGACAAGAAGTGAATTCCAGAGAAGGGAAATAACTAACAATTAAAGCAATCTTGCTTACATACCGGTCAGATTCCAGGAATTAAAACCAAAACAAAACCCAGGCTGTGTAAAGTTCCTATTGTACCTTTTATCCTGATAAGAACAGGGCCTGAAAGGTATTGTGTGTGTTTCCTTTTCTCGAAATATTTTACCTTTTTCAGCTTGTATTGTCTTGTTTATACATCGGTATAAATGTTTGCATATAAAAGCTATGTGGCAAGTTTGTTTCCATTCTCTGAAAGTAGTGTTACTGGTATATAGAAGTCCCACGAGTCTCTCTTTCAATGCTCAGTACTACATGGCCTGATAAAAGCAGATTATAGTCATATAAGTGCTGATTACAATTTATTGTGTTATCAATTTAGCATATGGGGAAAGACATCACCATCAAAATTTTTAAATTTTAATCTACAGAAGCAATTATTTCACTTCATAACTTCCACTGGTGCTAAGTTCCAGCAGTTCCTGTTGATGGAGTTTCACAAGAAGAAATGCCCAACTACTGAAAGCAGTGGTGCCTGAGCTTGTAGCAGAAACACTGCCTCAAGCTGCAATGTTCCCCAGTAAAACCCTGGATGTGTAGTATGTTCAGGCTGGAATGGACAGCCATCAAGTCAGTCTTAACTCTTCCCAAATCAAAATACTGCTAGTTCTTCCCTGAAGCTTGCAGCCTGCTGCTGCCCCTGACATGTGACCCTCGCCTGCCAGAGAGGAAAGTGCTGCTTTCTGTTACTTCATCTGACATCCTTGTCATTGCTTTTCCTTCTGAAAATAGCTGGATGGAAGAGGAGCGAGACTCCCATCCTTTAACCCCCATGGGTTAGAGTGATGTTGTAGAATATTGAAAACCTTCTTTTAGTTGCTTCTTTCCTGAGGATCCCCAAACAGAGTGGTACTACTTCTTAGGAAAATGCCTTAAGTAGCCAGTACTTCCACCACTAGCGATGGGCTGCTTGGCATATGTGGGGCACTGGATCTGCTGTTTCAGTTCTCACTTTTAACATCCTTCCTCTTTTCATGAATGTTTAGTGGTCAGTGTGAGTGAGAAAGAGAAAATAACTCTTCAGCTAGTGATTACTACACTTATTCAAGAGGAAGATCTGTTCTACTGCATGATTATGTACTTAATATAAAACTCTAGTTCAGATAATGTTTTTCCCATTTTGTACTTTAATGTATAAATAAATTCATTTAATGGATCACAACTGGGAACTCCATGCTTTCTAAATTCCATGGTATTCTACTACTCTTAAAACACTACTGAGTTTCTCCCTTTCTTGGCATTATCTTTCTCTGCATGCTGTAGGCCTATTATATACTGTTCAGGACAAACTCTGGAAATATTTTTGACATTCTAGAATGTGTTAACTGCCAAATTTTGGAGATTGCTGTTGCCATTTTAAGAAATTATTACATGCAGGCTGTCTGCCCTGTCTTTATTGGAAGCTTCAATACCTGGTTCTAGTAGGAAATCAGGTCCCTCTCTACAACTACTATTCTGAGCCAAAAGCATTGTTAGGGTTTTGGGCTTGGGATAAACTGATATATCTGGCTCAGATAAGGAAAGCCATACCTTAGCACACAGGCTTAGTTACAAGCCAGATACTGACACTGGGAGTAAGGTAAATTCAAAGGTAAATTCAAAGCATGCGCCGTGTGTAGAGATATACATCAATGCATTCTGATAAAATCAGTTGCAAGGGTTGAGGAGCTGTGTTGGAAGAACAGTATCAAACAGTAGCTGTCCTCAGAAGTGGGGCAGACAGCAGGGATGGTCACTAGTAAAAGTACTGGAGCCATAAAATTGTCAGGCTCAAGAATTGTCTCAGGCTGAAAAAGAAATTAAAGCCTGCCATGTGCCCAGTCTCAGAGAATTAAGAAGAGGGCGGGTGACCATTGTACCAGAAGGTATGGTGAACGCCATACTTTGCCTACTGTCTGATCTTCAGCCTTTCTTGTAATATACCCCAAAAGAAGAAAGAACCTTTTGTAGCATTGTACTGCTGGATATAAACAGACCCTGAAACATCCCTTCCTATGAGTAGAAATAGAATTCACATGGAAAATCCAAACCAACCAACCAACCAAAATTATATTAATATAAAGTTTTATAGTATAATTAAAATAAAATATTTTTATGTAAAGAATAATATCTTATAACTGAAATGATTCTCAATTGACTCCCAGCACTGCTTTCTGACAGTATGGGAAGGTAATGTTTAAACCAAAGGCTTTGGAGTCAAAGATTTGAAAAACACAATCCCAGAAATGCCTTCGTAAGTCATTTTTTATGCTGTGAAAACACTGTAAATGAAACAGACTCTGGTGTGTGCTACACTCTGGTAGCACATCTAATCCAAATAATATAGTGCCCATGTTGGAATTCATACCTATTTAATTCTGTAATACACGGAGGTTTATGGGTCACGTCTTGTGTCACTGTGTGTGTATATATACCACTTCTCTTCCCACTCATGATTATGTAACTGCAGCATATATTTGCATAATATATTTTTATTAATACTTAACGTATTTATGTAATCATTTAATGCAGTTTAACAATGGGAAATTAAGAGGCAATACATTCCGGCAATGTATTACTAGTCACAACCCTGCAGAACTCCAGCTAATACTTTGAAGAATAGCAGCAATCCTGGAACCAGATTTTCCAGATAAACATGTGTAAATTTGATTTACCATTTATTGATGTATTGAAAAGACATATAAAAAGGAGTAGAATCTCTATTTAATAACCAAAACTTGTTTTACTAAAGTAGGTAAGGGCATTTGTGTGTGAGTCCATAGATTCTTTGCCAACATTAACAACTGTAAGCTTAGCTTGATAATAACCAGGCAAAGATTATAAAATCAGTAGTGCCAGCTGCCTGGCCTGTGTACAATCAGGCTTTCATGAAAAATGTGGGGACTGGATTTGACAGAACCAGAAAGCAGCTGTTCTCAACAGCACACTTCCGCTCGGAAACTACAGAGATCTGCGGGAGAATTAATGCTCCTTTTCACATTAGTGCACCCTTTCAGTGGTTCTTGTGGCAGCTGTTGCTGTGCTTCCCCTAAACACTCGAGCTGGAGTTGTACTAGGACTGCAGGCAGCAACTGGCAAAACTTTCAGTAGTCAAAAGTCCCGAAATTTCAGGGAACTGGACTGGGTATATCATGTGTTGTTTTCATTGTCTTTGTCCTTTGAGTATCATACTTCCTGGAGCAGGAAGGATAATAATTTAGTCCCACACACCAGCTGTCTGTCTTAGAAGAAGTTGGCTGTCTTACACTTGGAGGAACTGGCCCTGTGGAAACAGAAATAAATTTTTTGGGTTTCTTCCTTTAACTGTGCAATGATAGTTTAATAACTGGAGGTATATTTGCAGCTTTACCACTTCCCTAATAGTGACCGTGAGAAAGTAGTTTCATCCCATGGTACTACAGTTTCTTCACATGTGGCATAGGAATATTTAAATTTACCTCTTCATAGAATATCATGAAGTCTATGTAGGAAGCTGGAAGCTGAAATTATTTGAAGAACATTGGGAAGACCATATTGAGGAACACAGCTTTTATGGTTTTGACATCAACTATCACATCTTTTCTAGCTAGTTTGAGCTGGCATGTGGCAGTTGTATTGGCAACTGGGACTGCAGCACACATAGCTTTTGAACATACATACATATGTATACATGTAAACATAAAAATGGAAATCAAACAGCCTTACCCAGTCATTTTACACCTGCTTGTCAGAAAGCATGGCAGAGCAAATTTTGTCTGTCTTTTGTAGAGGTGTTTTGGGAAGTTCTCAATCCTGCCTTACTTGAACTGACTTCTTCAGAGCTTTTACTATGGACAGAGCTCAGTGTAAATGAGCACCTGATTAAAACAAATCTTCCTCGTTCTACTATAGTAAGAGTCAACCTTAATTACTAAATTCAACTTCCAAATTTTCATATTTGATTGTACTTTTAAATATTCATTTATATCAAGGTCAGAGCATCTCAAAAAGAGATGCTGTGACGGATTTTCGGAGCATTTGGGAAAACTGGAAACGTAGTTGGAGCCCACTAGATGTCAGTGCTCCCGCACAATAGACTACTGCAGCTCTGCTCGCTAGGCAGGTAGGACTCTGTGTCCCAGAGTAATGGGTGAGTTGTCCCGGATCGCGGGAGTTGTCTATGTAAGGTCTGTCATATTTTTACATAACTCTGGGGAATAGGTACAGGAACAATGATGTAACCTATTTATTTTGATTGTCTGATGTAGTTTCTGTCAAAGAATTTGTATGCAGCAGAACTCCTTTATGGAATAAGAAGACTTATCAGAAGCAAACAAAAGGAGATATTTCTGAATGAAGGACATTCACTGACCTGAAAGCAATTAGAGGGAACTGGTACTAGCAAATAAAGCTTCATTTCTGACTCTTTTTTCCAAAGGAGTCTTTCTCCTCTAAAATATGACAGCTATTCTGGCTTCAATATGAACTGAAATTGCAACATTGATTATTGCTTGGGAAAATGAAATTTTAGATCTGAAAACAAAATATTTTGTCTCTGCTGGATATCCACTTCTGTGTAAGGCAGCAAATGTCTAAAGATTGCTGGAGAAATTAAATCTGGTCAATCTTGTATGCACCAAGCAGTGCATACAAGGATGGGGAAGGAACAGTGTATTAAGAGGGTCACAGCAAATCTGCAGCTTTTGCAATAGCAGGCTATTGCCAAAATTAAACAATGAACAAAGAAACACACTGGAGTCATGAATTTCTGACATGGAAATGAAAGGTTCAATTGTACCTTTAGAGCAGATGAAGTCATGAACTGTGACAAACACTCAGCAGTGTTCCTGTAGCATCTAAAGAAGCTTCTCTCAAGCACATCTCTTTTAATAAAGCCTGTAATTATGTCATTGTGGAACTGTGTGTCCTATATCCTTTAATTATTTTCCACTCTGTGGATTGTGCCACTGTCATTAAAATGTGGTTTTGAGGACTGAAACTTGTAATTCATTCTTTGTTTAGGAGGTACAGAGTGCAATGCTAATTATCATGCTAATTAGACCTCACTGCTGGATAGTGCTTGCTTTATTTTACAAACTATGTCCAGATTTTTAGAAAATTGCAAAAATTTGTTACTTTCTTTTTAAAGCAAGCCAATCTTATAGCAAGTTCTAGAAAGCTAAAATTAAGAATTTTGTCTGAGGTGACTATGGGGCACCAAAGCCACAGCTCATAACTGTGGTGCTGAAGCAAAGGTCTGTCAGAAACCATGAATTCTCAGTTTGAGGCTGTGGGCCCTATAGAGAACAAAGCCTTAGGCCTTTTGCACATGCAAAGACAAAATCTCCTTTGGAATTCAGGTACAATCAGGCACTCACTCCAGAATGGATAATGGAGTGATTTCATGTCTACTTGAATTTGAAAGGTTGAAATTTAGCCTTTGATTTTTATTACCAGGCATACATGTCTTTCGAGGTAGTATTCTCCAAAGAATAAAGTGTATGAAGTGAGTAACTGCTCTCTGAAATTCCGTTGCCAGCAGTAGAAGAAAATACACACTGGCATGTTTACAAAGGATGCCAAAGAATATGTTTGATTTTTATTTTGATTATTTCTGTCAAGCTTTTTTTTAATGGAAGTTGCTGATGTTGATATTTACTCAGCATATTAAGAAGTAACATTTCTATCAGAAGGATTTTTTTAAACAAAATGTGCAAATTATAATTATGTATGAGCATATGTGTCTATGTACGTATCTACATATGCACCTGTAAAAATGATCATGTTTGTATTACATGATCACTCAGTTTTGCACAATTCATTATCTGAAAGTGATCTTTCCGTCTAAGTGATCTTTCTATACGTCTGTTGCAGTGTCTCAGATATTCTATGAATTGCCACCTCATCTGAACGTGGATATTTAAAAATATGCTGCTTTTCTACAGTGTTTGACAATGTATTGCCAGAATAGCTTCACATACGGGCAAGTTACATGAAGACTTAGTGTTTACCTCAGAAAAAAAAAAAATTAAAGTTAATGGAAACACACAGGAAGAAATCAGCTGGAGGATCTAAAGCTCCCCAGAGGTCTCCAGGTTTTTTGTCCATCTGGGTCTGACAGTAACCTCCTGGGTGCGCACGGGCAGGTCACGGGCGAGTAAGGGGCACAGCCGCTTTTTGAGGCACCTTTACATCCCAACCGCACGCCCCTCGTTATCTGGGCGGGGGCAGTGGGCGCTCGCGGGGAGCGTCGGGCAAGGCCGGCCCGGGGAGGGCACCGCCGCCTCCCCCCGCCGCGGGAGGGGCTGGCACGGCCTCGGCAACGGCAACGNCGGCAACGGCAACGGCAACGGCAACGGCAGCGGCAACAGCAACGGCAACGGCAACGGCAACGGCAACGGCAACGGCAACGGCAGCGGCAACGGCAACGGCAACGGCAACGGCGCGTTCCTCCAGCAACGGGTCCCGACGGCGAGGGGCGGCGGGCGCAGGTGGGGACCAGCGGGAGAGGTGCTGAGGGTCGGTGCCCCACAGGAGCGGTGCTGAGGGACACTGCCCCACAGGAAAGGTGCTGAGGGGCACTGCCCCACAGGAAAGGTGCTGAGGAGACACTGCTGCACAGGAAAGGTGCTGAGGGTCAGTGCCCCACAGGAAAGGTGCTGAGGGTCAGTGCCCCACAGGAAAGGTGGTGAGGGGACACTGCTCCACAGAGGTGCTGACAGGGGTGAGCCCCGGGACACCCCAAGGGGCGGGAGCGGCAGGCAGTGAGCGCAGGGGCATTTGGTGCGGTGAGAACCCGAGTGTGGGCCCGGAGTGAGGGCTGGCATTGAGTGACTTGTGCCCCAGAGCCTCCCACTCTGTGCTGGGAAGCGAGGAAGTGAGAAATAGCAGCTGCGAGCTTTACTCTGTCCTTCGTGTATATTCAGTTTTCTGCTGTGGACGGATTTGCTTTCTGTGCACCAAATTTGTGAATTCAGTGCTGCCTAAGCATTTGCAAGTTGTGAATTCTTGTGGAAGATTTCAATTGCCTTAGCTGTGTTACATTTCTGCTGTGACTGGGGTTTACTTGGTCCAGTCCAGTAATCCCACTGTAGTGGGAACAACCTGGGATGCCAATAAACCTTCAGTTTCTGATTCACAGAACACCAATATATGTTAACATATACTGTCTTGTTATACAGCATTAAATCAAAATGTCATCATCATCACAATCATCCTCATCTTTACCTGTACCTGTCTCTACTGCTCCTTCATTGGACTTTGATCTTCAGGAAAAGTTTATTCTTCTTCACTCTATTGAGGCAAGTTCATCCTGTTCCTGTTAGGCTTGATTTTTTAAACTGTATTTACTTTGTTAACAAGGTTAAAAATATACTTCCTGGTTATAGATGTGATGTAGGTGAAATTTCAAAAAATGGCTAAGTGACAGTGGCGGACATAGCAAGAGTATACTGAAACTATTGCAAAATTAATATTTGTTCTTTTCTGCTTACACAGATCGGCTATGATAAATGAAGCATTATGTTTAATCTTCCAAGGTGCTGTTTTTACTGGAAGTAATTAAGTCCAAGAACTTGGTTTTGGTTGTATATCCAGGAAAAAGCTACAAAGAGTTGCAGTGTATTACACAAGTTGAGGTCTGCCAGGAAATCTAATCCTGTAATAAAACAAGACACACACACACATTTATGTGTATAAAATAAAAAATCTTAGATGTTTGAGTGTATTCATTTGCCTTAAGACAACAATTAGAGCAGCTTGCATTCTGATTCTGTGAGGAAGTGATTATTTAAGATGGGAACTTCCAAAATTTGTTACTCATTTTCTCAATTATGTGAAGGAGAATATGGATGTAAGAACAAAAACTCTTAGTCTGACAAATCCTTTTGATGGAGATGCATGTGGCACAGGCTGAGCGCAGGAGAAATGGGTTCTGATGCGTGGAGAAATCAGCACAATCCACTTCTGAAAAAATAATGAGTAGTCAGTGGAGCATTGAGTGGAGTAAACAGATAACTTTGTGCTTGGTGAAGGCATCAGTCATGCTGGAGTGCCAGGGTAGAAGCAGGAGAGGTGTTTGGAGAAGGGGTGAGGGTGATGACAGGTTGCTGGTGCCTGATAAGGAAGTGGGGAAATGGGATGCATTTAGGTAGTAGGTCTGATACGGCTCTGGACTTGCCATGGCATGGGCAGCATCGTTTTCCTGAGCAGCCAGGCCTGGTGAGAAATTGCAATTTCTCCCAGCTTTTCCAAACTGGGAAAAGAGGAAAGCCATTGCTGCCTTGAAACTGGAAGAAGTCTGCTGCGAAAAACAGCAACATTGGAATCTGAGCAGGTCTCGGCCTTTGCTTTCATTGGAGGTAGTCTGTTTGCCTTTGCCTTGTACATTAGGTGTGTTCTGTGAGCAAACTGAGGGTACATCCTGTGATATCACAGGTTTTTATCCTTGTTGAAAGTCCTAAATGATTCTTTGATCTTTAAACTTTTGCTTAAAGGATTCTCCTGAGGACCTGACTTGTTTTATTTTGATATCCTTGAATTAGGAATATCAGTGACCTAACTGTGAGGAAACTAAATGTTACATAATTATGTATGCTGTTTCAGGGAAAAACATGTGCGCCACCTGGAGAAACAGGAAAACCCTGTTCACTGCTTCAACCACATAAAAAGGATTACCATAGAACTGCAAAAGCCATCCAAGACGAAAAATATTTTACTGATCTGAGCAAAGAATCTGACAGTCTAGAACACCAAGTAAGAAAATATGTAAGGCATAAACATAGAATCAATAGAAATGTAAATTTCTTACACTAGTCTGAAAGAAACATTTAGTCATATCGTCTTCCTTAATGGACACATTGGGGGGAGATTTTTTTTGTTATGTCCTGTGCACTAAGAAAGTTCCTAAAAATTTGGAAGGAGTTTGTTGAACTATGTTTATTAGGAAGTGAATCGGAGTGACTTCCTGTATAACAGTAGACATGTGGAACTCACATATGGAACTCACACAGAAACCTGATGAAGACTGTAGATTTCTCTTAAAATTAAATGTGATTTATCATTGCTGACTTTCTTAACTCTTTTTCAGGAGCTAACAAAAATGGGTGTTTATTTTGAACTTTATTTTTTAATTTTGATGATAATCTTCATTTTCAGATTTTCATAGACAATGCTAGTTGTCTTACAAGCATGAGGATTTCTGTTGATCATTCAGCAAAAAGATAAAACGTTCATAAAGAACGAACTGTGGGGAAGACTATTTCCTGAGAATGGGAAGATGTTATGAGTAATTTAGGTTTCCAGTCACTTCTCAGTTCTGGGAAGTCTTCTGAGTATTTTTGCTGATAAATCAGTGTCAGGTCACAAAACACCGTTCCTGTTTATATATTATTTTTTTGCTGAGAGCAAATCTGATTCAGTGTAGTCAGGAAAAATTAGGACTTCTACTGAATACAATATTTATAAGTTTGCTGTGCATGCAAAGGTGGAAACCTGGATGCAGAATTGAGGTCCATGAACTGACTTCACAGATAGGCATGGGATTGAGATTATAGAACATTATCAAGGATTACATGCAGGCCAGGATAAAATGAAGGAGTTGTAGTAAAATCTTGATGCCAGAATTTCAACTTGAGTTCGTGGATTTATCTTCTGATTAGTGAAATTAAAACGTTAGGGATTTACAGGCTAAAAGCCACACAAGTCTACTTTTTTTAAAATGGGAAGTTATGGGTGAACACACACAATTGGACGTTTTAAAATAACGAGTTTAGTTGACAATATCATGGGCACATAAATTCTGCAAAGAGTTAATGCAAATTGATTTTTGTGATCTTCCAGCTTATGCTTTCTGATTCAATTTTCAAATTCTCCTAACTAACTGAAGCTCCTGAAAGGCTTTAGCACTTAATATTAGTCTTTGAAATATTGTGAATTCTACAAATGCTTTTACCATTTAACTACATGCTTAAATAACACTTATCTACAGTATTTAGAGCCCTTCTAGATAAAATAAATAAATAAATAGGCATATGGAATAACCGTGGTTTGTTTCTTCAGCTGCAAATTCCTATGTGCAAAATAAATTGAATCTTTAGGGTTTTAACCACCAACTAAGTAGCTTGTGAGTATGTGAGCTTTTATATGTACCAGGTAGCAAATTTGAAAATGTAGCACATTATGTGTAACCAATTTAATACCATTGAAAAATATTAAATCAGTTATAATCAGAAGAAATTTTTAATGTTTCCTGTGTTGCAGTTAAACTGTAAAGACATTAACACTTGGATGCAGAAGCTAAGTGAAAATGAAATTCAGAATGCTGTAAGTAAATTAAAATTTCATTCACTTTGTTCTGTGCTGTACATCTGAAATTGGGTACTTTATAGGGTCATACAATTTCCAGTAAGAGTGGGAAAGTAGGATTATTTGTGATTTACCATCACAAAATCAAATCTTAGTTTTACATCTGAAATGTTCATCAATGCATATTACTGAGGCTTTGTTGTACATGTACATTAAAATTATTTCTTTGTTGTTTTTTTTTTCCCATTAAGAATCTCAGGAAAAAAATACTTGAAAAGGAGAAACAGATTGAAGAACTTTCATCCATGCTTCAGTGTGCAAAAGTGAGTGACCCGTTCTGTTGGAATGAATGTTTTCTTCCAATGTACTTGAATTTTAATTTAAAAATTTAAATTTTGGGTAAAACAATTATTTCAAAGACCACTGAAAAAAGTAAAATCCTGAAAGATGTTTCATAAAGAATTATCTTAAAACTACCAAAACTGTATTCAAACCAACTACAGATACAGTTATCCTTAACACTAATATCCTAAGGTACAGGGAGGGGCACACATCCAGACTAATGGCTTTTGACTTCTGATTTACTGATTTTCAGTAGTTCTGGAAAAAAAGTACTTATATGGCATAATATGGAGTAAACTAAACAGATATTGTTCACAGTTAGTTTCCATGGCTCTTTGAGGAAAGGTAGTACAGACAGCAGAGCTAATATCATCAAAGACTGGCAAGGCTGGCAAGAGATCATTCATTCTTTGCACCAAAAGAAGGGGCTCAGTGCAAAAACCAACACTGGAAGGAAAGAATTGTCCTGTATAAGAGGGTAGTGTAAAAGTCTGAAAGTTATTTTACTGGTAGTTTGGCAGTGTGTGTTACAGAGTGAATACCTCCAGTGCGCTTTGTGTGTATGCAATGCAGCATGGTTCAGTGTTAGTGTGGGACCAAATAGGCTCAGTTGAACCTTTAAGGGGGCAGTGGTGTACTTTGATATTTGTAACTCCTTGAGGTGTTTTAAGAGCTATGGTTCTTCTTTAAGAATTTTTTTTGCTTAAGTGAACAAATCACTTGGCTGCGGGATAAACTTTACCAGCTTGTCATAATAGAGGAGCCTGGGGGGACTATTGTCATGTCCTTGTCTTTATCTTCAAGTGAAGGAGCACATTTTCATGGAAACATCTTTTTGCTTGAGAATAGAAATGCTGAACAGAAAAGCTTTTAAAGATTCTGAAGACCCCAATGCCAGCAGACCTCAATGTTGATGGGATCTATGTGGTATACCATGCCCGGACTAGAGATCTACCTTATGTTGAACAATTTAGGGTGTCCAGCATCTGAAAGGATAAATTATTTTCTATGCTATCCCCTTGTTCCTTCTTACATTAATTTCAATAAATGGCATTTTCATCAATACTTGACTGAATCTGCCTTTCTTACTGGTATCTATAATGAACACTTCCACTGGTACGTTCTCTTAGTCTCTTTTAATATATACTGGTAATAGAATACTTTTCTACCTTATTACTTCTTACTTAGAATGAGCCGAAGGAATCAAATTGAAAGAAATTTCACAGAATCATCTGACCCGAGTTCTGGCGACATGGGTTTCCTCTTCCCTTATGATACACGTATCCCTCAAAATTAGAGTTTGAATTAAGTATATCAATACTTCTAATAGTAGATGGTGGTCTTTGAAATTTAATGAAGGTCAGTTCAGGTCTAATTAATCACAGCACAGCTGATCGGTGTGGCTTAATGTTAGTCATCCTGCTAGCTGGATGCCTTTGCTCAGCCTGGATTTCTGAGTTCATGCTTCCAGGCCTTATTCCTACTTCTTAAACTCAGATTAAATATGATGCAATAATTATACATAGAATTTCAACTTGGTGATTTCTGTTTAACATTAATACAATTAGTAGCAAGTTAGTGCTTGTGGATATACTTGTAGAGCATGTTTTTTCTTTTCCAGGTTTTGAGGACTTTCAAACATCAGTTAGAAACTACAGCATAGTAAAAAAATGAAGAGAGCATCGTACATACAGCATAGTCCAATAGATTTGTGTTTGTTTATCTTTCTTAGATCAATGTACAGAAAGGAAACCAACTGTCAAGATCAGTAAAGGAAGTACAAGCTCACCTGCAGTGTCAGATTGAAAGAAAAGAAGCAGAAAATGATGAATTAAAAGTGAAAATACAGGTCAAAATATTTTTATTTGTGTTTCAGTTTATTGGAAAAAAAATAGCAAAACCTTACAGTGGTCTGTTTTGAAATCAAATTATTGGTAAAAGAAAAATCCAAAACAATTAAAATCATAAGTATTTATATTTTGCAAGATCTGCCTGACCACACTATTTTAATTGCAAGGTTGGTTTTTTGGTTTTTTTCTTCTTTTCTCAACTTGTGCACACTTTAACAGTTCCGGTGAAGCAAAGTGAAACGTGCATAGAAGTGTTTGCACTCACTCAACTGCACTGTCTAGAAGACAGTCTCCATATGGTCAAGAGAAAGAGATAGGCAAGTCCCTATGGTGCCTTTCTGTTCTAAGAGAATGGTGACAGCCACACCCTGTTTCTTCTTACTGTCTGTGAAGGAATCAATAGGTCTCTTAATTCTGACTGAAAGTGAAACACTTAAGACTAATACCTAATCTCACTTCGTCTGAGGTAGGTTAAATTTTCATTTTCTGTTCTAAAAAGCACAAGTTAAATTTGGGCGTTTGTATCAGTTACTGGCTCTAGAAAAAGGCAAGGAGGAGGTCGTGTGAGAGGCTGGAGCTGTATGTGGCCTCAGAATACAGTATATGAAACTTGTCAAGAACATAGGCATGAATGAGAAAACATTGGCTAAAAATAATGTATTTCTAATTTCCAAACGTTTTTTACTAGCGTATATCCCCTGCTCGTTGTATCGTTTCAGGTTGTTACCCAACCTATATCAAGGCAATTTTAAATCACATGTCTATGTCTGCATCCCTCATGTTTTCTTCTAAATAAAAATTGTTTTCTTGTTCTACCTAGTACAATTATAGAATTCCAACAACATTTTCATTAAATAACTTGATATACAACTGTAATTCATTCGATCTGTATTTTAAGGTTTTTTTCGTTCTCAAAAATTGCTGGAGGATTTTGTTAATATCTAGACAAAAGCTTGCAAAAGCTTAGCATTGCCCTTATGAAATTAGTTCTCTATTTGAATTTACCTCAGCCACTGACTAGTGCCCAAAGCACTTATTCTTAGTGTGATTCTGACCTCCTGTGGTTATAATAGGGGATAGCAGCTGTTTACTTACACCAATAGTTAAAGAAATCCATACATAGACTGAGATTTTCTATTTGCTGTGTTTATTGAAGATGTTTATCCACCACCTCAAGTCACATCTTTGTTTATTAGAGGCTCTGTAAGCTTTTATATAGGAAAACTACCATTTGTATAGAGGGGTTTTTATTGTTTCATTTTTTGAAGTAGTACTTTTGTTTTTTGGTGAATCCCAGTACCCAAGACCATATTTCACTTTGAAAACCACATACATTTTGCTTTGATTGTGTAAAGGTTTTGGGGCCATTAGCCAGACTTGTACTGAGAGATATCCCTTCATGCATAATATGCATATTTTATAGCAACCGGCAATGAGTATCTTGAATAAGGCTGGCACATTCACATAGTCCATAGCTGAGTAGCAGATCTTTATTCATGTAGTACATAATGTAGTGTCAGACCTAGGCTAAAAAGAAGGAAACAAATGTATTAATCATTTCTACAGTTAGGATATTTATCACTGAACTCAGTAATTTATTTACACTGCTGGCTTACCTACATTGCTGGAGTTTAGTGGAAGAATAGTAGGAGATATGAACAGGATTTACACTTGTCTTTATGAAACTAATTGTCTGTTGGTAGCTTGGTCATTTTTGATAAGAGAATCTGAGACTCTCCTTGTATTAGAGTCTGGTATTGCTTTTAATGAACATCATCATGTAGTGTTTTAATGTCTGTTGTGGTATATAGATGAAAAATACAAAAGCCATTAAGTTAGAGAGATCAACTTCCTGCATGAAATGATCTGTCTTCATCAGAGTGATGTAAACATCTAGTTAGTCAGAAATAATAACAGTAATAGAAAAGATAATATAATGGCAGTTGTAGAACCCAGTTCCCATCTTAACTGCTTTGGATATGTTTCATAGTACTGTTAAATGCATTAAAATGCATTTCTGCTTCATTGTTTATAAAAAATATTTTCTTCACTAAACAAATCTGTATCATTAATAAAGTGGGGCCATTTTATGCATGGAAAAAATTCCAAGGTCTTGCAAAAAAATAGTATATTGTCATCTAATTGCAGACCATATTGTAATACCTATACTAAAGAAAAGACCCCAGCCTTTCCTAGCTTCCTGACTTTAAAAAACACAAATCCAAGATATTGAATTTCACATTAAAATTTCATGTACAGTCATACAGCCTATCTCCAGACCTAGTAGTGTGTGTGTTACTAGATTGAGAGCACATACTCTAATATATCAGTGCATATCACTGGTAGCATCATTGAGGTGATATTCTTTACAGAAATAGTCTGATGAAACCATTTTATTTTCCTCCTCATAAATTGGCTTAACATCCATACCATGCCTTCTAAATTGAAATTCTGCATTCGTTTCCAAGAGCACACAGAGATGGTTAGGTTGCTGTCTTTCTCCCTACTCCTGCCTGCTCCTGCACCTTCTCAGCCTCTTCTCTTCATCTTTGTAATGACTTTCTCTGTGTATTTTTCTTGTACTTATTTCAGCTAGCTCCTTGTATCATCCACAAGATTTGAGACACCAAGATAACACAGAAACAAGTTATAAATGTAACAGCTATTCCTGATTATTTTATAGCACAAAATTATCTGTAAGGTTTAGAAGTTGAAGAGTTGATTTTAATTATGCTGCAGACTCTAGAAAATAAAATAGCAGAGTGGAAACGTCAAATTGGTGAATACAAGTGCCAGAAGGTAGCCTTAAAGGAAACAAGTGAGCAGAAGAAGATTGCTCTGAAAAAAGCAACAAGGTCCCAGAAACAAAGAGTTCAACGCTTTGAAGAAGCTGTGAAAAATGTAACCTCTAAAATAAGAGAACATGTGAGTGACTATGCTGTGAGAAATGTGTTGTATTGTTTGAAACTGAACAATTGAAATACTTTCACCTGTGGAAAATAGAAAAATTTGTTTGATTAGGCTGTGCTTCTATGTCTTTTGTTTTGTTGCTCATTTGTTAAGGAAAAGAATGTTATAGGTGTCATGAAAACTGTTACTATTAACTGCCTTTGTTTTGTTAAAATTTAGTGATTGCCTTAAGTCCTGAGGTTGTACATTTCAAACTGTAGGGAGTAAGAGGAGTCTCAACAGCTTTTGCTTAAACCTCTCCTGGTCTTCCTGTTAGTCCTCTGTGGATAAGCACTAACTCAGAAATACTGTGTACTAACTGGGAATCCATAACAGAGGTTTGAAGTCTTAGTTTTCTTTATTTATTAATATGTGATGTCTCATGTGGTTACTTAGCTTTCTGTTTCTAAGCTGCTTGCTCTGACCCTTTTCAAAAGCCAAGTATAAAACTTCTTCTTTAATCCAAGTTATTCCTTGTAATCTTGCTCAGCCTAACAATAGTTTGTAATTGTTCAAAAAGGCCAGGTGCACTGGAACTGTGCTTATTGCCCTGTTTGGACTTCCTAATAAGAATATGTTTTCATACTCTTAGATGTGTTGTGATAATNCCTCCCTTCTTTTCATGTCTTCCACCAGGCCTGTGATCTGACTTGTTAGACAGGCAAGAAGTTCTCTATAATACACAATGCTTCCAAAACTCTCACTATGAAAATTAAATAGAACCCTAACACATTCTCCTATTCTCATTCATTGTTTGTGTATATATATATATATATATATATATATATAAATAAAAGGGGGAACGCATTTAAGCATCCAAAGAAACAATTATCTACGGAAATAAACTCTCTGAAAGAGGAGAATTTCTACTCCAAGGAAGGGGTCTTAGCTCAATTGCAGAACACCAAATCATACTTCCAAGAGAACTATGCATATGCACATTGTACAAAATGTAATTATATTGAATTTATAGGGTATATCATGTAATGTCCTACTAAGAACATTCCCTAGCTACTTTAGGAATGTCACTTTCCATTATTAAAAGCAAAAAATTATGCTATTCCTCACTTTTTGCTTTTTTTTGTTAATAAAGTTAACAAAATTTGTTTCACTGTTTAGTGAGTCACACACTGCTTAGTAGAACAAGTCTTGTTAGAATGGCACATTTCAAGCAAAGACTTGTATTTCCAACTGAAATAAAACCAGCAGAAGCCAGCTGGAAGCAGAATAAGTATTTGTTCTTTCTTAGATGCCTTCTTGTATACACTGGACCAAGAGAGGGCTAGACAGATTTCTGGAGTGATGTCGTCTACCTGCACTTTGGTTAAATTTTAAAATCTGCTGCAAATATTTTCAGAAATGTCAGATTCTCTGGAACAAAACCAAAATATTCAAGCCAGTTTAATTTCAGCTGTTAAATACTTGAGCATGAATCAAGTTCTTTGTGAAATAAATATTGTCTCAGACCTAGAAAAAAGCCATCTAAAAGTTTCTTTTGCTGGTGTAAATTATAGTCCATATTTCCACAAACAGGAATGGTAAAAGGATATTTGTCACTGTCTGCCAAAAAAATGGCATATCCTTCATGTACATGGAGATTTGACTGCGTAGTTTGAATATGGTTGGATCATTTTGTTCTGCTTTTCCTTACATGAGTAAACTGTTCAAATGGGCATCTGAGAGGAACCCTTCTCTGTCCTCTAGTGAGGTAAGACATTAGTGGAACTGAAATAATTTTGCCATCACTAGTCTGAAGTAGGAACTAGAAGACAAAGAACCTTCTTCTATTCAGTAAACAGAAGGGTTAACATGCTGGGTGTTGAATCAGTTATTAAATAAGTGGTTATGTGGAGGCCACATAGTAGCTGCCAGCAAGTTCAGGCTAATCAGAAGTATGTAGGGAAAAGAATATGTTCCTTACTGGTAAAGGGGAATAAAGTTTTAAAGGAAGTGAAATGCAGTAGAGACAAGGCTAAAAATCTTAAATTTGTTCTTATTTCCAACTTCTAAATTCTGCTCAGAATTTTAAAATATAAACAAACTCATTAACATTGTCAATACTGAGTACTGCACTACTAAATATCAACACTTTGTGACTACAGAAATAAAAAATGATCAACAGTCCAACTTACTTCTGAAGATCTTCTATTTGAACTTCTAACATTGTCTTTTCTTCAACTATTCTATCATGCTGCTTTTTCCAGACATCGGAGGCTGACAATATCTCACACAGTTTGACTTCCTAGAGAATGTAGAAATTATAAATTATGTAACAAAAGAATGCCACTGAAGAATACCATTTAATTCTACAAATTTTTCTAAACTCAAGAGCAATTTAATATAAGATGGTTTTATTGGATCTCCCTTGTACAAAGCAATATAAATTTTCTCTCATATCAAAATAAAGTCAACAAAATTACCCACACTTTTTAAAAATCAAAGTCTAAGTACAGACTTACTTTCAAGGCAGAGACATACTTACACACTGCTACTGTATATCAACTGTAGAATACAACATTTCAAAATTTAAGATGACAATCTTTTCTTACAAAAAAAAATTGTCTTTGATACATCTCAACTACATATAAGTTACATCAACTAATACACAAAAAAAACTGTGCCTAAGTATTTTAAGAATGAAAAATACTAGCTAGGTAAGAAATGAAACATTAGGTAAAATACCTTAAATTAATACAGATAATTAACCAACGCATGCTATCTTGAAAGTACACCAGGTTTTCAATGAGGAAGAAAACAAGCGTGCCTTCAAAACATCAGAAATTCAGGAATTAGTTGCTGTCCCTCTGTACTGCTAATTTTAGTTAAAGAGCCACTACTGCCTTCTCACAAAGATCCAAGAATATAAAAATCATTATTAAGCATCTCCTGGAACACTGAGCGGAAAAATATATCTTTAATAATGACATATCTGAAATTATCACAACACATCTAAGAGTATGAAAACATATTCTTATTAGGAAGTCCAAACAGGGCAATAAGCACAGTTCCAGTGCACCTGGCCTTTTTGAACAATTACAAACTATTGTTAGGCTGAGCAAGATTACAAGGAATAACTTGGATTAAAGAAGAAGTTTTATACTTGGCTTTTGAAAAGGGTCAGAGCAAGCAGCTTAGAAACAGAAAGCTAAGTAACCACATGAGACATCACATATTAATAAATAAAGAAAACTAAGACTTCAAACCTCTGTTATGGATTCCCAGTTAGTACACAGTATTTCTGAGTTAGTGCTTATCCACAGAGGACTAACAGGAAGACCAGGAGAGGTTTAAGCAAAAGCTGTTGAGACTCCTCTTACTCCCTACAGTTTGAAATGTACAACCTCAGGACTTAAGGCAATCACTAAATTTTAACAAAACAAAGGCAGTTAATAGTAACAGTTTTCATGACACCTATAACATTCTTTTCCTTAACAAATGAGCAACAAAACAAAA
>VZRS01000727.1:0-242037 GCA_013398055.1 Ifrita kowaldi
GCTCCGCTCCCCTCGGCTCCGCTGCCCCTGGCTCCGCTGCCCCTGACTCCGCTGCCTTTGGCTCCGCTGCCCCGGCTCCGCTCCCCCGGGTGGCCGCGGGGCCGCCGCTCGCCGCGCCTGGATGCGCCCCCCGCCACCGCGTCCGCGGCTCCCATGGCGGTGGCACGGAAAATCAAAACTTTGTTGACGGTGAACATCTTGGTCTTCGTGGGCATCATCCTCTTCTCCGTCTACTGCAGGATCCAGGACCGCTCCCAAGAGCTGGTGCAGATCGTCCGGAGCGCGGACCGCCGGGCCAGGAGCCGCGGCACCAAGGTGGGCAGCCTGGCCGACAGGGAGTCCATCCTGCAGCGCCTGGACCACCTGGAGGAAGTGGTCTACAACCAGCTCAATGGTACGAGGGGCGGGGAGGGGACGTCCGGTGCCCCCGGAAAGGTGCTGCTGGCTGGACAAGGGCCCCCAAAGTGTTCCCCCGCTGGGGAGGGGAGCCCGGGCACCGATCTCACTGACCCCAGCGCTGAAGTGCTGAAAACCCAGGGGAACAGAGGGTGCGGGGTTTTGCTGGAGGGGTTTATTGAGCCTCCCACCACCACCCTGCCTCTCTGCCAACTCTTGGTCCAAAGTCAGGACTTCCTCAATAGATACAAAGTTAAGGAGGCTGCAGTTCAGGGGTTTCGGGATCAGAGGAAGTCCCTACGAACTGTTACCAGGTTTTACAGTTTGCCTGGATATATTAACTCTGCATAGGAAGTTGTTTGTATAGCAAATACACTGTTAGGTTATAGCTGGAAGTCATATACTTGGTTTCAGAACTCCTTTAAAAACATTCTGCCGAGTTCTTACATTGTGCACTATTAATGGTCTGTTTAAACAGAGCACCCATATGTTTCCTTAATGATTTTGCCACTTAAATTTGTTATTGTCATTGATGAGGAGGGGAAGCATCCACTAATTCATTTTATGACTTACCATCCTAATTCGTCAGCCTTGAAAAATATTGCTAGGTAAGCAAAGAACCTTTCCATGGTAGTTAAAACAGGCTAAGCCATCAAAGTTGTTACAGGACAGATAACATTTCATATAGAAACGAATTCTTCAAAACGAGTGCATTTGTATTTGCATAGATTTGTAAAGTTCTAAGTGTGAGACATCAAAGAAATAAGTATGTGATTAAATATTACAGCAGTGCTTTGGACAAGAAGAGGCTGAAGGAGTGAACTTCTGCATGAAATTAGAATATAAATGTAACATTTAGTGTTTCTCACCAAATAAAATTTGCAGTGTAAATATGTTTAAGTAGAGCAAATGTGCTTCTGGGCTGCTTGTGGAAGTCTTAACTCGTAACATTGATTTGAGAAAGGCTACTGTAGTCTCAAAATGCAGACGAATAGGAGGGTTAGTATAAAGTATGTTTCCTATTACTACTTTGTGAATGAATGTATAAATCTAAGTAAGTTGGGCTGTTGTGGTAATACACAGTTTGTGCCAGCAAGTGTTAGAGAACAGGCATCCCCTTACATTCTCCTCTGGATAAACAGGACAGAGAGAGGGGGAATGTGGAGTGGGGCTGTTAGTCCCAAACCCACACATTCAGGAATGAGAGAGAAAGTGTCTACAGCTGTGTTTTCTAACCATATGTTGGAACAGTTTTGAAGAATGTAGGATTTAAGAGGAAAATCCTTCTCGTTAATTCCACAAAGCCACAAAGTTCCCAAACTAAATTAGATTGCTCTGCAAGATGTATCCATTGCAGCTCAATGAATTGGGGTTTTTTTGGCCCAGAATGGATTTGTTCCTGGTGTTGTTCATAGGGGAGACTTTGGGTAGGATTTCCCTGTGCTGTGTTCATCTCAGCATAGCATCCCCTGGAGAATCAGCGGGAGTCCTTAACGTGCTAGGCAGGCACCATTGCACGCAATGACTGGAAGTTCTCTGTAAAGTGTGCCTCTATTTTGGGAACTATTTCCTTCATCTTCTTTAATTTCATTTATTGGATATGGAACTTCATAGTGAAATTACTTGAACTTTGTGCTATGTTGCTTCTTCAGGTCATATCGAACACTGCAGGCAGTTTTCTTTGCCTGAAAGTTCTTGCACAGGAAAATACAGAAAATTTTTCAAGCCGAGCTGTTCAAATTTCCTATTTATTTCCCTTTAATTTCTCTCTGATGTGATTGGTGGGTTTTTTTTTTTATTACACAGTGGTACATTATCACAGATTAATTATTTCATCATCATTCTGAAAAAAACCCCTGTTTTCCTACCACCCTGTTTCAACAAAGCAAAAAGTCCTAAGAAATTAGGAGGTGCTCCACTGAAATGATCAGAGTTGCATTGCTGTAAGTTAAATCAGTATCAAGCAACTCAGTTTGGGTTTAGCTCCCTGGTATTCTGTTTTTAATACCATGACTCATTATTTATGCCATTAATGAGCAGAATGCTGCTCTGGCAGCATTGGGATTCAGGGGAGCCTGTCTGACAGGGCTGTGCTGTGTCACACAGCAAGGCTGGTGTTACACAAACGCTCCGTGTGCTCTGGAGCTCTGCAGCTTCATCTGAACGTTGGGTAAGGTTCTCAGACCCTGTCCTGTGCATGCTGCCTGATCACAAGGTTAGAGAGCCGACTGAGGCTGTCTTGGATGTTCCTTTCTCATAAGGTGGGTCAAAGTCACTTCTCTGTGGAGAGACAGACGCAGGTAGACAGGTTTTATTCAGGAGGAATACGAGTTCCTTGCATACCCAGAACCCCTCAAAGCACCAGGAGGCTGAGTCCTGAGGCTCAGTGTTACCATTGCAGCAGGTCAGCCCAGCCCAGTATTTCAGTTTTCTGCTCTTGGTTCCCCTTCTCTTTGAGATCAGCAAATTTAGAGCTACCTATTAAGTATATTTCTGGTAATAGCATCTCAGTGTTCTTTTATTTCATTTTTTTCTCCTATTCAGATGAGACCTGAACTCGTAAGATTTACCTGGATTTTCTAGGGACTCTGTTGATGATCCAGTGCAATAAAAAAGTCACTCTGTGAGAGACCAGCCCTGCAGCTGCACAGAATTTTGTTTCTGTCACACATATTTGTTTACATACAATCAAGGAAATGTTATTGAGAAGTGTGTACCTTCTGCAAGGAAAATAAACACAGGCAGTAACATTACAAATATATAAAGAGGCAACCCAAAACTGATCACTTGAGAACTCATTAACTTTTCAGTCTGAATAAAATCAGTGAGTGCAGTGCCTGTGGAGGTGCGTGCAGAACGCAGAGGACCACGCGTGAAAGTCAGGAGGAAGCTGGTCCTTGCAATTATCTTTGGCAGATCCAGAGTTTTTCGAACAGGATGAATGAGAATTGCCATGATTCCCTGCAGAGTCGTGCAGACATACACCCAAACAATAGTTTTCATTTGGCTCGTGCTCTGGTTTTTTATCAACTTGGGAAAAATAGTATTTCTGAAAGCTTTCTTTTCACTCAGCTGCTGCTGGGTTTGGTGGCAGCAAATGAGCAGAGCATGTAAAGGGAAAGGAAAGCAATGAAACGTGTCAGTGGAATTTTCTTGGTCAGACTTTGTATTACCTCCTGATGCTTGACCTTGGGTACAATGTTTGTTTTGAAAAACTGAGTTATTATGGATGTAGTTGAGCAATCTTTTTTTTTTTTTTTTGGCTGTGGTATTGCTATTGATGAGTGTATTTTATTGTCATTCAACACAGAACTAATACCAGCTAGACTTGGTAGCAATTCATTAAATGGCATAATGATAACACCTTGGTATTTTTTTCCTTTGCCTTTACTTTTTTGGTAAAGGCGAAAAATTAAAAAAAGATTTAATTGACTGAATTTTTTCCTCTAATCAGTGTTTCATCTAAGTCTGTTGCTAATGATTCGCCATAGAGGATAAAGACTTTTTGATGCCCCAAGTAGAGCATAACCTTTCATGCCAAAAGCAATTGAAGGTCAGACTACAATTTCAGTCTAATTGCCTTTTTCCCTTTTCACTGTCTCTTTCCAGTAATACACAACAATCAATACAGCATGTAATTAGATTTCATTCAATCTGCAAAGATTAAGAGAGCTTTCATCATCTCATTATGTATTCTCACATCATGTCTTCCTACCCATGTCTTCTACACTAGACTCCTTTGACCTGTTCTGTTTTAGATGCAGAGGGATAAGTTGGGAGTATTCCCTTGAATTTGACAGGTTATCATTCGTTACACATCATAATTTGATTTTGCTCTCTTTGGGAAGATTAAATGCAATAGCAATTTCCAGTGTGATAAATGGGGTTTACATTACATATGCATTTCATGGAGGAGGCTGGGGGGGAAAAGTGGACAATTCACATAATTGCAGCACAGGGGCTTAAAATGATGGAAATAGCAGGTCCTGGGTGCAGAGTACTGATTCATGCTCACTGGGACTCCTGATTTTGAGAGTGCACTGGAAGCCAAGTGATTGCATTTTAAATTCAGCCTGGCAATCTACATAGGTAAAAGTTACAGTAGTATTTTTTAAAGGGCAGTTTATTCTTCGTAAGCTTGGGACTGGTTGAAAACGGGTCCAAATTTCTGTATTTGAAAGTAAGGGCTGGGAACAGGCTGCAAGTGAGTCATGTGAATGTCCACATCAGCTTTGACAAAAAGAAGCTTTTACAGCTGGCAGCTGAAGAGCAGTTCCTTGGCAGAGGAGAGAGGTGAAGCCACACGTGCACGGGTCACATTTGGTGTGACTGCAGCCTCGTAGCGATGAAACTGCACCTTCTCATACCCACACATTTTATAACTGTTTCTATTTTACGTGGTTATGATCTGCTGCTAACATAAATATCTCCAGAAGTATCTGCTCACCTGTGGGCTCTGCTCTCAGCCCTGTGCTTTCCTTATCCTGGTGAGGGCCTTCTCTTCACATGGTCTCATTTTCAGGACATTTTTAAAGAAATGCAAGGTTGGGCCTCATGAAGGCAAGAGTGAAAAATACTAACTACTACTTCTTTTTTTTTTTTTAAGTTAGGCTGCCATTTCTTGGTTTACCACACAGTATTTTCTATTGTGCTGGGTTGTTTTCTCAAGTTTGGGTTAGTCACCATTGCTACAGGCCTGACCTTCTGTAGTGCAAAGTCATGGCCAAGTCCAAAAGACCGATTTCCCCATCACACCTGCTTTAGTTGTGTTAGTCTTGATCTATGTAGCTGGGGGGATTCACAGTCAGTGCTTTCAGGAAGGTCAAGATTTCATTCCCCAAAACAACAGAGGAAAACGTAATGAGCCAATATTTGGATAGTCTCTATATAAATGTAAGGTAATGTTCGAAATAATATTACTCTATTTAAGCACTTTAGGAAGAAAAGTTCTAAAAGTTTAGTTAGAAAAGAGGGCAGCTCTCTTTTGTAAAACAGGCAAAATTGCACTCAGCTCTGAAAAATATTGACAAATGCAAAACAAAATGTCTCCATTCTTGCAGCACATCAGTGATTTTAAAGCCTTTCCCCGTACTCTGTGTTTCATAGAATTGTAACTATTTTTTTATGTAATGTTTCTGCTTTTTGCCTTTGTAGCTGGGAAGAAAGCTTATTTTGACAGGAAAAAAAAATCGTGTGGTAATTTTATCATTGACTCATTTGTGTGGAACTTGAATCATTTGTACCATATGAGATTAAAAGCAATGTTTACAGAGGCAGAAAGAAAACCTTTGACTGATGGTGTTTTTGTTGCCTTTTCAGCTGTATTCCAGTTCAGTATCTTTCCATTTCTTTGTACATGTAGCAGGAATTGGAAAAGCAAATATGGGTCTGTCATCTTCCCAGAGAAGAGCTGCAGTGTGGTGGTTGCACACCTACAGCCACTGCACAGGTTTAGAGGGTTAGAAAACCTGGCTTTAACTTAATACCCGTGATAGAGAGAGGTGGAGTTGGTTTTTTGAGTTTAGGGGGTTTTATTGTTTGTTTGTTTGTTTGATGTTTTAGTAAATAAAGGCAGGTAGTAGTTAAACCAAGAACACCATTTAAGAATGAGGTTCCCGACACTGAATGTGTGGCACTTCTCCAAGGAAATACTAAGATTTAGGAAAGGAAGGAAAATAAATGAGTCATGTTTAACAAATCTGCCTTTTTTTAATGCCCCTCTCTAACTTTACTAATGGGCACTCAGTTTCTCTCAGTATACTTGGCATACTTTTTTATTATGGTTGTTGTTGTTTGTGGGTTTCTCTTGGTAGTCATTACCATCATTCAGTTTAAACCAACACACTGAAGGAGGAAAAAAAAGAAAAAAGAAGAAAATACAAAGAGCCTGTGATGTTCTGGATAACAGGAAGGAAGAGAGCCAGTAACAGCAGAGCAGCTTCCAACCTTGTTGTAGTCCTATTGATCAAAATTGTCCTCTGAAATAAGACACCTCCAGTTCCTGAGAGTGAAAGCCAGAGAGATCCTCCCAGTGACCCAAAGTCATCTTCTCCTGAGAGCACAGGGCTAAAGCAGCCAAATACTAATTGCATGTGTCTGCTTTTCCTAAAACTCATAGCTGTGGTGCCATGGAAAGGGCTGTGAATATCTGAAAGCCTCACAGGTGGAGGCAAAACCCATTTCTAGGGCAGCAGGGCAGATGCAAACAGATTAAAAACTCTCTGTCTGCCCTAGAGGTTTTATCCTTTCAGGTGTTCTGGAATATCCAGGTTCCCCAGACAGGTTTGAAGACAAGATGCACCACAACTGGCACTTGCTGGTTACTCAGAAAGTCCTGTAGGAGATAAAAAGAGTGTAAGGCCATCTCCTGAGCCAAGATTTCTTGACTTGCACAACAGAAGACAGCAATCAGGAAGCAGCATGATGCAACTTGGTCTAGGGCCCTCTGATTTAGGGGTTACTTTGAGTTTAAACACACGTAGCGCTGCTGGGGATGAAGGTGACAGCCTTGGTTCTGTCAGTTATTTCCCAGTTGGATCTGTTGGGCTTTCAAATTCTTATTTCTTGAAGTGATGTCACACCTGTGATCTGGTGTAGGTCCAAGTGAAGTCAGCTCTGTGTGTTTGTGCACGTCTGTAGATGTCCAAGGAAGGGATATTTTGGAGCTGAGTTCTGCTGTCTTATCCCTGTGATTTGATGCTCTCCTCCCACAGCGAGGGAAGGGGGCTTGTGCTTCTGCAGTTCTTTGCAGTAAGTTTTTATTTCACCTGGTTTAGCTAAGTTGGCCTCATTGCTGTGCAGGGAAAGACAGTACAGCAGCACCTTGGTGGGAAATGCAGCGGAACGGATGCTCCAGAGGAGCTCTCACACCAGTTTCCTACCCCTCTTACTGCACTTGTGTCTTGGTTTGAAAAGACAGGTGTCTGTGCAGGAGGGCAGGAGCCTCCCCTGGAATGGAAAAATGCAACCCCCTTCCNTTGTCAGGCCATTTCATTTCTGAACAATTCTGTGTTTGTGTTTAATTTACTTGGATGACTTGTTCTGAGGGATCTTCTCTCAAACCAAGCTGAGCATGGGGCCGTGAATTGGTTTGTATCCTTGTTGAGGCAGTCCTTAGTGAAACAATGCAATAGAAAACGGCTGGTTTTGAGAATCTCTGACAAATGGCAAAAGGCCTAATTTTTTTTGTTGGGTTTTTTTTTTCCCTTCAAGTATGTCCTTGATTACTGGCTTTGAAGGAGAGTCCGAGGGCAGCAGCAGGGTAGAGAGCTGAGGAGACAATAGAGTGATTCTGCTTTGTCATCATGCGCAGTGTGGACGCAGGGTTCTCTTGGGGGCTGAAGAGTAGTTGAAGTAAATGAGCAAAATGTTTTTAGAGAAGGTGAGAATATAGATTTCTGCATATCTTAAGCCTTGCACCACCTCCTATGGAGCCATTCTCTAGAAGCACTTTCACGTGCCACCACTGTGATTTATACTTTTAATACATGAGCTGTAATTTGCATGTCATCCTGGGAGAATGGGCAATGCTGAGGAAAACTAAACCAAGGAAAAGGTTTTTGAAAGACCTTCTCTTTAAGTAGCTTTCTGCTACTTTAAAATGGTTCTGTCAGGCAGAGATATTTGATGCCAAAATACTACAGGAGAGCGTTGTGTGTTTCACAGCATAATGTTTGGAATTCCAGTGTTGGGAATCTCATTTAAATAACCCAGATTTGGTGGAAGAGGATACAAAGGGACATGCTTGGCCTCTGGGGTTCTTTAGTGTGCATTTGCTTCAGGCCCAACCTCCTGGGCTGCGTGTTAGAACAACGAGCCCAAGAGGCTGCTGCAACACCAGGATCTCCCTTGGGCTGAACAGCCCCTGTAAAATGGCACAGCACTGGCACAAGCCCTGCTCTCCCCCCACAGATTCCTGACACTCCTTCCCCTGTGCAAAGCCAGGACAGGTCTGTGGAAAGAAGCTGCTGGTGTAAAGACCTGTGTGCCACTGGGCTCTGCTGCCACGGGATTCATAGCACAGAGCTGGTCTCTCTGGGATTCCCAGTGTGTTTTACCGGGTTTGGCTCCTGGGGAGCTGTCGAAATTCCTGTCTGTGATGGAGTCAGCAGTTGTGTTGAGTTGGGAATGCAAGCCAGGTACAAAAGTGACGCTGCTTTCTAAGCAAAGTGCAGGTGCTGCCAGCCCTGCTGAGCTGGAGCAGCGTGTGGGGTGACAGACACTGCTGCCTGCACGGGATGACTGCCTCAAGTAGGGTTTTATGACTGCAGCAATGATTCAAATTCTCCTCAGCTCACCCGTGCACTTAGTCTTGTTGAAACCAGTTGCCTAAATTAATCTTTGCTATTGATCCTGAGGCATCAGCACAGTCAGTAGTTATCAGTACAGTAACTCCAGTAGTAAATTTGGCCAACTGAAGGCATTTTTGCCACAGGATGAACAGGAGATTTCATAGTCGTGATGATGTATATGTAGTACAAAGGATGAAGTCTTGCTGAGTCCCTGTACAACTTCAGTATGGTTGGGAACAGGGTCCTTCCTCCTTGAAGGTTTTGGACAGATTCCCCTTTCTAGTAGAGATGTGGTGAGCTTTGTATTCCTGCCTCTGACTCCTAATCCTGGGGGCTCTGGTTGTTTCTGTGTTTGTGCTGTTTGGCTCCAGTTTGCATTCTGCAGAAAGCAGTTCTCAGACCAGGTCAGATGAGCCCTTCATCGTGGCTCCCTTGCCAGAGGCACTGCAGGACCATTTGCAAAGAAAAAGGGGTTTTGTTGCATAGGAGCTCGTTTTCCTTGGAAGATATCCATGAAGGCTGCTGGGAAGCTCTTTCCTGCAATACTGGGGAAGTTTGCTGCTGCTTTTTTTTTCCTCTAGCATTTTTGGTGGGGTGGTAGGGTTAATTGGTTGTTTTTCATTTGGATTTTTTATGCTGGTTATGTATTTTATTTGGCAGTGGGGCCTTACTGCCCTTTTAGAAATTGAGTTTATTTTTTCTACAGCTCGCACATGCCTCTAGGATGAACAGCTTTTGTAAATAAAAATGTATTTTTTGTTATATTAACTCATTTTCAAGCAAGCCTTGTGTTGTAGAAGAGATTGGTGGTATTCTTTCCTGTGCATGCTGAACTGAAGGCAGCGATAAGACTAAAAATATCCCCAATTGAAATAGCATTGTATAACCCAAAGGTTAGGTTTCCTCAGGATGAAAATTTGCAGTTGCTCCATAGATTCCTTGTAAGACAGATTTCTGGTCATGCAGCCATGTGTAAAATGAGGCTACTGATAGCTGCAAAGCTCTGTATCTGCAGAACTCAGCCCCACTGGTGTCTGCCATGAGTAGAATTCAGCTGGTGGCCAATGCTGGCACCCACTGCTCTGGTCTGAGCTGGGGGTGAGTGCTGGGTGCGTTACCAGCACTGCACTGCAGGTGCAGAGCAGGGACCAGGCACTGTTCACACCTCTAATAGGGAAAACAGGCTCTCCAGCACAGAGCTGTTAATCCTAAAACCTGCTGATGGATTGCAGGTGGCTCCGTGTACCAGATGGGAGTGGGGCGTGAGGGGAGAGTGAGCTGAGCGTGTTGGAGTTATTAAACAGCCTCATGCTAAGCTGCCCAGCTGCTGAAAGAGTTGATGCTTTCAGCGTCCATGAGCAATGAGTGGGTTTGGCTTGGAAAAATGGGTGGTTGGGTGGCTTGGGTGTGAGCCTGTTCTGGCCTTGGGTTTGGAAACCACTTTTTTTTTGGCACTTCTGTTACATAATTTCTGTGTCACATGGAGAATCCCCAGGTCTGTGGATTTAGGCTGCTGCCTCAAAAACCATCACAGGGATGTGGGCAGCCAGATTCTCCACTGGAGCCTGCTTTGTGTATTTCTTCCAGGTGACCAGTTGTTTCTACCACTCTTTAATGAACTTTTGCATCTGCCACAAGTTGCAACTTTCTCAGCAGTTGAAAAACGTCTTTTGCTTATTCACTGCTAGTATTGTAAAGAGCAGCGAAAGTGTTTGCAGGTATTAATTATAAATGTCACATATTTCTTCAATTTAGTATTTGGCAAACTCACTTGAAACATCATTCCTAGGGTGCTCCTTTAGGCACAGATGTGACCATGTCGGCACCTGCACTGAACACTTCACCCTCAGCTATTCCAGCTCTGAACACACAAACTCAGTAATCTTTGATTTTAGACCTGTGCCAGCCCGATCCTCCTCCTGAAATAGATCCATCTGGCTCAGTGCGTTTCCATTCAACAGAAAATTAATTCCGGAAGGGAAGTGGCTTTTATAATGCTTGTATCCAGTGGGCTTATGTGCAAAACCTTCTGCTTCCTGAAAGAGTCAGCTTGGTATGGGTCCCATATTCTCAGCTATGTTCCCATTCCAGGCCCACATCACTCAAAGCCAGGCTGCAGAGAGCCCTCTCAGATGAGGTCATGGAAGGATTTCTTCTGTGATTCATTCTGAACCTGATCTGCCTAATAACTGGATTCTTTGTCTCCCTCTTTCTGCCACACATTAAAAAGTTCACAAAGTGAGAATTTTCAGTCTTCTTTACACAATGGGAAGAGTGAACAAAAGATGTGTGCAAATGGAGGAGAAATATTTATGAGGGAACAAAGACATGGCCTTAACTTTGAAGCTGGGATGGAGCAGCCCAGCACACCAAGGGGACACGGGCTGAGTGGTGCAGCCCTCGGAGAAGGAGCTGATCACTGCAGAAGGATTTTTGCATATGTTACAGGACTACTTGTTTAGGCATCTCTCAGCCTTTAATCATGCTGACAAAAAGCTGGAGCGCAAACAGAGTCTTAGAGACACGGTGGAGCCTGTGGAAGAATGAGGCCAGGGTGAAATTTTTCCTACTGCAGCTGCTTATAGTTGATGGAAGTGCTCATGGGATGAGTGAACTGAGGTCAGGGTCTGTGCCCAGCTCATGGCAGAACTGCTCTGGCCCTAATAAGGAGAGGTGGAGCTCCCTTTGGCAGCACCACGCAGGACAGGTCACTCTGGGAAAGCCCAAACCACAGTTTGACAGTGCATCATAGCATGGAGTGTTGATACCTATTGCTCACCAGTTTTGAGAGAGAGAAGCTCTTGCATGGCTTCCTGATGGTGCTGAGTAGCAAAGTCAGAACCAGGACAGCTCATGCAGGATCAGCAGCAATTAGACATGACTAGGCAATGCTCTGTGTGAGGGTAGGCTGAGACACGCTGTACTGTCAGAAAGCAAAATGATATTTCTGGGTGGAAATTCATTTTAGAAACAGAAATCAGCCTATAATCTTATGGTTTTGTCCCTGAGCTGGAAGAAGATGCCTCTAATCTGTTTGATGGGTGATATTGCATGCCTGTGGGTTCTCAGTGCCTCAGCATAAGGTTGTGAAACTAGAGGTTGATTATTTTCAAAAGTATTTAGACAGATATTGAACTGAAAAATTTCCTGTTAAAAAGAGAGGTTCTGTTTGCTCCTCTGCTCTTGAGGCTTTGTGGGTTTGGGATCATATCTTGCTTTATATTCCTTTCAAAGGTAGGGAGGGGAAAGCACTCCTACTATAAGCAATCAGAAGGATTAATTTCTTAATGAATTCCAGGGGAAACAGGCAGAGCTGCATGGAGTGGGGTACCCTGCCATGTCACGGTGCCTCACCTCTGTGTTCTCCCTTTCCAAGGGAAGAAATCCTAATCTAGCAAGTCAGGCATTTCCATGTGGATTTTCTTTAACATGAGAAAGTAGTTTTAAATGGGATCCCACGCATACCTCATTATTTCATTAGGAATCCCCTAATCTGTGACCGAAAAACACGCTCTTTTATCGCTTACCCTGGTTCTCATCATTGCCACTAACACCTGACAAGAAGCAGAGTGTGTGAGCTCACAGAAGCTGGAACTGGGGGCAGAAGGAGCAGCTCCAGTGCTGGGGTCAAGAAAATATTTTGAGCTGCTGAAATACAAGTCCCAGAGTCAGGAGACCTGGCCTTCATTTCCAGGGGGGCTGTCCTGTGCTCTTCATCCTTGGTGACCGCCCATCTCTGCTCCCCTGCTCCCCTCCCCTTAGCTGTGTCCTCACGTGAACTTTGTGATCTTGTTAATCAATGGTCTGTATAACTGCCAGGCATCCAACTGACTTAAACACCCAGTAATTAACACATTTAATCCTAAAAATATGTGTTTAGCTCCTTGGGCAGCTAAACCAAGAAAACTGACTTTCTTGTGGGTTGGTGTTCCACAAATGAGTTCTTGGGTGGCTCCAACAGGTCTCTTGTGTTTGATCTTTCACCAAACCTCTTCTCTCAGGAGCAGCATTTTAATGGTACTTTCTTCCCAGGTGTTGGCTTCTGTGATACTCAAGGAAATGTAATTTTTGGAGACCTCTGACTGCCTGCCAAGCTTTGGCTGAAGGTAGAAGCAGTCCTCGAAATCTAACGAGCAGAGTGAGGGGAGAGTGTAGAGAGGGAAGCAGACTGATAGACAAGTGGAGACAGCATGATCCCACAAAATGTTTATTCTTAGCCAACCAGGCTAAAAATCATATTGGTGACAAATGGGGTTTTTACTTATTTAAACACAATCATGAAAATTAAGTTCTGAGCTTTTAAAGGAACCAGACTCAGATGTCCACTGAACTCCTTTGCTTGCTCTGTTAATTGGCAATATGTTAGCACAAGCATTTTTTTCTCCGCTTTCCTGCTTATTTCAGTTAATAACTACAGCAGCATGACATTTCCCTGACACTACACCAGTACTGCAGGAGAGCCTGCTTTATTTTCAGCCTGCTGAAATGGCAGACTTGGGTCCCACTAGCCTGTCTCAGTGCCTTCAGTAGTGAGTGAATAATTAAATTATGAGCGGAGCAGTGATCGCGCGCGCTCTGTGCTCGGCAGTGTGACGCACGTCCTGCTGCTCATCTCATCACATCTCCGTCATGGCCCAGGGGGCTCAGCCCTGCCTTTCTCTGGCACCACTTGGTGCTGGGAAGCTCTTTCTGCTCAGGAGGAATGTGGGTGTGACCTGAAGTTTAAGCGTGACCGGAGAGCACGTCTGCTTTGTGTCCTTGAGGAGTGATGAGCCCAAGCTGTAAACTCAGAACTCGGGTTTCTGAAATTCAAATTTTGATTCATCCCAGTCTCTCCACTGAAGGATGATCTTCTCCTGTATAAAGGCACCTTCTATCACTGTCCTCATTTCTCTCTTTACTGTGTCATTTAACACCTCATAATGTAGTCGTAAGTACAAACCGGAGACACATCAGGGGACAGGGACATTCATTCTTTCATGGAATTTTGGCATAAGGGAAAGCTCAGAGAAAAACTGAGTCTCTGAAAACTTGAGTTTCTTTTTACATTGCCTTGGTGGAAACCAGATAAGCACCATTGCAGTCAGTGGCATCAGGAAGGTAAATTGAAGAAGGTAGATCCACAACTTCAAAAACTTGGCCATTGTCTTTACGTATGATCTGAATTCTATATTTGTGTGGTAATTTAAACGTGCTCTGTAGGTGGATCAGAGCAGCACGTTGTTACCAATGCATCCTTTCCCAAGGCATGCCCAGTGGTCCTGCTGTGGGTTTGTCAGGGCCCAAACCAGCCCTAGGTCACAGTCAATTCGTACAAATACCCACACGCAACGAAGCCAATCTTGTTAATAATGAATCAGTTATTATAGCAGGGCTGGTTTTTAAAGTGCCTGTAGTAGTGGATTGTAGCTTTCCCGCTCCTAGAAGTCTGAGTCAATTTATCTTTATATCAACAATAAACCAGAAAGGGCAGAAATCAAAGTAAGCAATGTTTTTATTACCGCTTTTAAATAAAACATTGTGCCAATATTTTTTCCCTAACATTACATCTTTATTTTCTCAAATTTATTGGCAATTGCTATTTATCTTCATTTCTCCTTTCTTTTGCAAAGCTATCTCATCCTTTGATTTGCTTCCCCCAGAGAATGCAGTACCTAATTCTTTTTATTTGTCCTTGATAAATCCCTGATTAATTGTATGTTATAAGCTATCCATGCAACATCATGTCTTTCATTTCTAAATAGGCTTTCTTTTATGAATATCAAGAGCTAAAGCTTTCCTTTCTACAGCCAAAACCAAATCCAGACTCAACATTTCCTTGAACAATAGCAAGGCACTTCAAAGCCAAGTAAGATTCTCAGCACTGTAGGCTCCTTCTATTCCTCCTCTGTGAGCAGGAGAGACTCAGACCTTTATTTGGACACATCCTCTAGCAGACAGATCTGCTATAAATGTGGCTGTCCCTTCATCTCATCAATTAGGAGGACTCTGCATAATAACTTTCTTCATGCATTTTCGCTTCAAATCTGCCATAATCTGTTAATTTGTAAGCATTTTGGTTTAGATACTGGATTCAGGACTGTATTTTTGCCGTTTAAAATGTGTCCTGTGTTTGGTTTTGAGCTGACTTGTCCTGCTGGCCGAAAATTAAATCATACACGCATTAAGAGGTTGATGGAAGGAGGCACTGCAGCCTGGCACTGACAAGCAAGACACAGCTGTGGTGTATTGTTGACATGAGATATGAAAATAAAGTGAAGGGAGGAAAGAGGAGGAAAAGCAGAGATGAGAGTTCTGTCTCAACCAAATTCCCAAGCCAAGCTCCCTGAGAGGTGTCAAAGATGTGCCTGAAAAGGAAGAATGCAAAGACAGGTCAAGAAAAATACACATATCTACAGATCTAAAATAGACAGTCTGTCAGGAAAATAAGTGTGTTTTGAAACCAATGTGCAGTGATGCAAAAAAAAAAGTATGTCACCTTTACAGAGCTTTTAAGGCAATACCACACTGAAAGGAAAGGGGAGGAATCAAGGCTCTCTCGAGCTCCTGTGAAAACCAATATCCAAATTAACTGTTTTTCAAGAGATTGGGTGGAAATATTTGAAATCTCCCATCCTCAGTAGCAGCTGATCTCTTCTCCCAGTATTCCCAAGGAGAAATGTCTGATGATAAGGAGGAGAGGCAGCAGATAGAGAACCAGCCCTGCTCTGACAAACCCCGGGACTTTCTCAGATAACTTCACTCTCTCATGGCCAGCAGGGGAGCGGGCAGTGCCTCTTGGAGCACGGAAGGGAGAGCAGTGGATGCAGCCAGCAAGTCTGTAGTTGTTCACATTGGCTCTTTATTGTGGCTGCATTGCCGGGGTGAACTCAGTGACTAATTTCACAACAGTGGAAAATCGAGATCCGCTTTCAAGCACGACATGACTCTGAGTTCCAGCAGCTCCCACGTCTGGGTTTAATGCTGCCATCCTCTGCTGTGCAAAATGAGCTGAACAACCGGGAGCTTTTCAGCTGCACAAATGGCAAAGTGTTCTATATGACTTTGTTGTTGGGAAAGCTATCTGTGCGATTATGTTAGTTTAATTTAATAGCAGGCTGTTTAGGTAAATGAGCAGGGAGGCGTATGAGTGTCTGCAAATAATGTGGAGCATGATTGCAAAATGATGCTGCAGGAGATGGGCTTGTCTGGCCCTTGTCAGGGCTCTCCAAACACCCTTGAGCAGGAGCAAAGAGTCTTCCTTAACCTTGGACAAAATCCCTCTGAGACAGAGACCCTAGGGTGAACCCTGGGCTGAAAGGCAGTAATTTGGCAGGTTGGGCAATGTCAGATGTGGTAGAGCCTTTGATGAGTTTGGACTTTTATATCAGCACAATGGAGTCTGGAACAGCACAAACCTGCATAGGATCTGAAATTAGATAGATTTTTTTTTATTATTATTATTCCTTGTGTTTAAAGGTAATTTTTTTTTCCTGTTGGAACCTGCACCTGTGGGATTGACTGTTGTAGTGGAGCTGGTCTGAGAATAGAGCAGTCAGGGACTTCTCATCCCGAATTGCATCAGAAGTCAAAGGGGTATTTTTAATGATTAGAGGTGTGCAGTCAGCTCTGTAGGGTCAAGGAAATGTCACTGCATTGAACAGCAGCTTTCCAGCTGTGGGCTCCATCCTGCCAGACCTTGGGTCACAACTCCCTTCCTGCAGTGCTCCACTGCTTCCCTTCCTTACCTTTGATTAACACAGGCAAACTCCTTGCTTTTCAAAAGATATTTTCCTCATTTGTGAAACGAAAGCCCTTTAGCTTGGCTGGACCAGCTTGTTCCTAAATCTAATTAAACAGACACAAAGTTTTAGCTCTTCCACCATGGAGCTTGTCAAGGAGAAGTCCCTTCCTCTTCCTCTAGAATGGCTCTGTTATTGTTTTAATGATCACTTTGCCCAGGAGTTTTCACCTCTGTTTCCCTGGAAAAATTAAAGAAAATCTAATATATTGATACAGATGATCCATTTCATGTGAGTCGGTGACACTCTGGCCGTGACAGTACCAGAGAATTCATTGCTGCAGGAGCCCATTGAATCTAATATTAGTGGCTGGGCTTTTAAAGGACACTGGGTAGTTTTATGCCCTGTTTCTACCTGTCTGAGTTAAGATAATGAGGGTAATTTAATATTATGCTTCAGGGCTTTAGTTACCTGCCTATGGGGTTCAGAAGGGAACTCTGCTTCCAGGGACTGTGCAGAGTTTAATTGGCCAAGTGCTTTATCATCTGTGTTTCATTTCCTCTGAAGCCTCAGGTACTGGCCACTGCCAGAGGACAGGTGCCAAACTGATGACACTCAGATTTTGTCTCCTTTTAATATCAGTGGGCTACCAGGCAGATACACCAACATTTCAGCTCCTCCCCCTCAACTCCAGATTATGCCATCACCAGAGGAGTTTTCTGGCTTTCCTCCAAAGCCCTGAAGAGAAAAATCCATTTTATGTTTCACCAGCACAAACCAAGAGTCATCTGGGATTTTAAAACTTCTAGAAGAATCGTGGCATCTGTTACTTATTTAAAGATAACAAAGTGATCTTTCTCTGTGAGTGATCTTTTTGATCATTGAAATGATTTTTTTTTTTTTTTAAATCAGAGTTACACACATATAATTTAAAATTATGCACGTGGGGTAGGGGCTTTTTATTTTGTCTCTCTAAATGTATCACATAGCTCTTCCTTGCTTAAGGAGGAAATCGATTTTTGTTTATATCAAACTTCTGGCAAAACTCTGACACCTCTCTGTAAATTTGGAATCAGTGTCCTACCTCACAAATGAGCTTTTATCTTCATCTCCAATGGACTGTACAGCTGCTATTTCTTGGTCCTTCCAGTCGTCAATCTGTTTATCTCCTCCTGAATTATCTGTTGTAATTAGAATACATTTTCTCATCTCAAGGGAAAACCAGCTCCAAATGAGTGTTCTATAAAAGCAATTACTTTTGATATTAGATATCTGTACATAAAAACACAATATTTCTTCCAATTAAAAAGCACTAATGAATTTTGTGTCTAGAGAGGCAGTAGCCTACGCAATGCTGCAGTTTCTGTGAAGCCAAGGAACAAAAGATTTGGCCTGTAAGAGGGCAGTGGTGTGTGTGCTGCACCAATGAACAGCAGATCCGGAGAGAACGTGGCTCTGCAAGGACAGCATGTTCCTTTTCGTCCCCAGCAGGCCTTTTGTCAACACTGCTGAACTGGATCCCTCTCCACATCGTGCCAAGATGACTAACACAGTTTGTCCTACTACGCCTGTCTCCTACACCTGGCCCTCAGTCTTTTTGTTTCCTCAGCTATTCCTCCCCTCTTCTTCAAAGTATGAAGTCATGCAGTAGGAATCTTGCATTTGGCATGGGGCAGCTTCACCAGAGGTTTGCATGGACTCCTTCCCTCTACAGACACAGAACTGCCACTTTTCATCATCTGAAAATAACCTGAATGAGCAGGGAGCTTTTATCACAAGCTTTTCTACAAAAAGGAGAATTTCAGAAACACCTTGACCATGTTATATTGTCTTCATGTCTTCTTTCTTCATTATCTTTCTTGCATGTGGTTCTTGTCTCCATTGATAGTGAGTTCCTTGGGGTGGGAACTGTCTTTTTGGGCTCCTGTAGCATCTGCTGCAGCAGTATCCTGATTCTGGACTACATGCTGTGGAAACACTAAGGAAAAAACTGTTCTGGCCCAATCCTGTCCTGGAAGGACTTACCATGTAAGATTTAAGGATTAAAGGATCAGTATGGTGGGAGCAGAGTGTGTAGGATGGAGTAAGGGTCAGCTTCCAGCCCAGATGCTGAGAACAGCCCTGGGCATCTTTATGGAATTTTCCATATCATGTATTTTGAGCACTTGGCAGACATTCGTATGTTGTGTTTTAGAGTGCTCTCTGCAACCCAGAAAAGTCCCTGTTTTGAAGAAGAAACATATGGCAAAGCACACAAGGGGTTGGATATTAGTCCTCTTTCCAGGTAATTTGTCCTAATCTACATAATTTCCAAGGCTCCTGGTTCTGCACTCTGCCTGAGTGGCTTCTGTGGGTGGGAAAGGAGCAGCCCCCTTACAGGCAGAGCTGCCAAATCGCTTCATCCCCTCACCATCATTCAGCAGTCCTCTCACAGATGGATGTCTTATAGGATTGCTTCTCATCTGGGCATCAAGACTGAGAAATACGGTCTCAGGCTTTCCATTGGGGTCTTGAGATGAGGTTAAGCTACAAAACCACTGCACCTCCTGTTTTCAGAGCCAAAAAGTTGCATATCAACTGCTTCAGCTTTACAAGTTGCTGCACTTTTTTCCTTTTCAAGCCATCAGCTGCTGGTTGCTGTTTGTCTTCTCCCTGATATATCTGCAGAGATACTTGGGGCTGATACCAGGCACCAGGGGACATAAACTTTTCAAGCAAGGATGCAGCAAACTTGACTACAACTATAAAAAAATAGGACTGTGTTTTGGGTTTCAGATAAATGGAAATGTTGGAGTCACTTAAATTAGATGGGGTTTTGTTTGTTGCACTCCAATTTCCAAAAGTTGGAGCTTGTATCCCTGTGGGATGTGATTTGCTGAATGTTGCTGTGCGTAAAATAAATCCCCCCCGCATTCAGCATTCCTTCTAGCTCAGAAAGTGAGCACCTTTTGATATGGGCAAAATTCAGATCAGTTCTCTGGGCAGCAAATCTTAACATATTATGTAGGCTTGCTTCAGGGTCATGGTGGGAGAAGCTGATTTGGGATATGGAAAGTTGGGATATGCAGAAATTAAGGGCCAGGATCTGTTTAACATTTAGATTGAATCATGAGCTAGACACTACCAACTCCCTTTGCTGCATGCTACTGTTTGCTGAAACACTGCCAAATAGTGAAATAGTTCCAAATAAGAAATTTTTTTCTGTATATTGTTGATCCTCATTCTAGGAACTGCAAAATACTTTTACTTTCTCAGGTTTAATATTGGTGCACTGAGCTGCCAATGCATTCACTGAATTTATGCCTATGAGGCTGTGCTGGGTGTGTGAGAGACAAGGGGCTGTTTACACCAGCAAGCCTTTCTCTAGTGTGAGTGTGTTCTTTTAGAAGCTGTCAGCTAATAGTTATTTCCAGGGTTCACTAAAATGAAGTTATAAACAGCTGGTGAGCTGAGACCTTTAGCTTGGTGTTGAATGGCTCGCTCGTAGTGCGCTTTTCTTCCTCTTCCTCCAACCAGCTGCTTTCCTTGTGCATCTGCTTCACTCTGACATGTAGCTCCTGAAGGAGGAAGATCAGTGCCTCACTCCATGCCTACAGATATGCCATTTATTGAGGCTGTAACCTTCACCTGAAGTTTCTAGCTGCAACAGAATAAGATCACAAAATTAGCACGATGCAGTAATTCAAGGTGGAAGCATTAGGGCTGATCCAGTAGTTGCAACTGTTCTAATTCCTGCCTCTGAACAGGTGGTTTTATATAAAAATAGCTTTAAAGGACATTGTAAGCTGAGTCCTGTTTAAGCTGTTACTGAACCTATTCCAGAATCTCTGAACCTTTTCTTTCCAAAGCTGTAACTGGAAATGCTAAAAGTCAGCTTTGTCCATCTATGTGGAGTTGCTATTGTCCCTGATTCTTTTTCCCTGGTTGAGCTAGGATCCAGAGATTTTTTTGTTGCCTTACATAGTATGCAGTGATATTTTCAGCTGAGAAATAATAAGTGGAAAAGGAAGAAAACAACTGATTTGCTGATAAGTTTTATATTTCCTGTTTAAAAGAGAGAAGTGTTTCAGGAGTCACAGGCAGAACTGCTGGGTGACCATGGTTTTTTTGACCTATGCCGGGTGTTTCAGAAGGAAATGTTTTATCCCCTCCTTTTAAGGTCCTATAAACTGAAATACTTTCCTGTAATTATTCAAATGTGCAGGTGATCTAAGTGCAGATAAAGCTCAGAAGTCAGGCTTTGGAGCCCTTCTCAAGCTAAGGCTGGGACAGGCCAGCAAGGGCATTTCAGAGATTTTGCAGCAGTTCTGTCTGCATTCTGACAGTCCATTATTATTTTCAATCACTTATTTTTATTTTGATTTATCAAAAGTTTAATTTTGTCTGAGAACCTTGGCTGAACCTGATTTACAGCTGCCTGTAATTGTGTTGCAAATAAGAAAAAATGATAGTAAAATAATCACAGCCATAATCTGATCTAGCTTTTGCCATAGTTTCTCGTGTAAATCTCCTTAGTACTTTTCCCATTGTGACAGGGTTTATGATGAAAAATAGAAGATCTCTTTTCTTCCTAGAAAATTACGCATCCTGTGGAGTAATTAATCTGGTTAAGGAACTAAGGCTGGTTTGATCTGCTCTCCACTCTCCCAACGATTTCTGTCCTACACAGAAATCTCTGCAGTGAGAGCAATAAATTTGAAATGAGTGGCAGACACTAATTATTTGTGACCTCATTGTCATCTGCAGTGTTGAACGGGCTATGACCATTCCCAGTGTATCAGCTGCAGATATTTTTAGTCTAGAAATTTTGAAGAAAAGACAGCTTTAAAAATAGCTGCTCGCTGGGCATCCCCTTTCTGCACATCCCCATTTCAGAGCTGGCCCCGTGATCTCAATCCTTGGCTCTGGCTGTCAGCAAAGCTGCTGTGCCTTGTCTTCACTGGGTTCACGTGCCATGGAAAAATGGGGGTGAGTTAGGACTGTAGGTGAGTAACCCAAAGATAAGAGGAGGATCTGGAAGTCTGCAATAATCTTCAAAAAAAAGAAGGAAACAGAAAAGTGCTCTCAGATGAGGGCGTGGAGGATGTGCTGGAAGGTGTTCACCAGCAGCCTCTGCTCCAGCCAGACTGGGGGATGCTCATCCCATCACCTGCCTCCTGATCCCATCTCTTAATACCAACCTATTTTTGGGAAGATGCTGCTGAACTGTCGCTCCTTTTCTGTTTTGTTGGAAGGCTGACCAGTGCAGGAACTGTGGATTTGGGGGCTAGCAATTCATCATCTTGGCTTAGAGAGTGTTGGGAAAAAGCCTTCTGCTGAGGAGACATTGGCTGAAGGAGCAGCAAATCAGCTTTGAGATGGAAAATGCAATGCAAATATGTGAGACATGGTTATATTGGGTCTGGCTAACTAACCATGCATAGAGGAACATGGCCTGTAATTGCTGCATCTAACACACAGGCACATATGTAAAATATAGTATATTCATTGATCCTAAGAATTTCTAGAGACATTTTAGTTTTCTTCTTAAAGAAGGAAGCAGTGTGATATCATTTATTTAATTGCTGCTATATATTGGTCAAAGTTACTGCATTGATGGAATGACTGTCAGTCAGACTAAGCTACAGTTTGGGTAAGGAATGGAGAGAAAACCTCACAGCAGTGTGCTCAGAGAGCAAGTCAGACATATGATTTCTCCTTCCCAGAACAAGATCAGATTAGCAGCACAAAGAGCTAGAATATCAGATTTAGAAAAAGGTGTATGAAATAATTGTCATTATGCATGGTTTGGCAGGCTGTCTAAATGATTCTCACAGAAGCAAAATAGCCAAGTGCTTGATGCTTCTTGTGGGTTGGCAGTTTCATTCTCACATTACTTGTGCCATAAAGACTCAAGCGTTTTGTTCCATAAACTGCAAGAACATGTAGTATGAAGAATAAAGTTCTCAACTAGTGGAATTAAATTGTTGCATCAAGTCAAATGAGCACGCCACATCTTGGAGACCCTTTCATTAAAGCAGGTCAGTTAATTTTAATGAAGTCATCTTCAATCTGCTTTGATGTTATATCAGAACCTAGCCCAGATGATTCCAAATGATCATCAAATGAATTTCAACATTATGGTCTTTCAAGGACATAGGCTATGTCAAGTTTTCTGGGGTTTTGGCTTTTAAAGTGCATAATTTACTCCTTTTTTTGGAGGGAAATGCTGACTTTTCTCTGAAACTGAGCCCTCTTTAAGATTCCCTATATTGGGCATGTAAAGCAGAGCTTGCAGCATCACTGCTGGTGGTGTCTGTTAAGTCTGAGACTGTATCATGCAGGAAGATTAGGCTGCTGTGTTTTTCCTTTTGGATGGGGAGAGATTCAGAGTCTCAGACATGTAATTTGTGTAATTACTTGAGCAAGGAGTCATTGTCAGGCCAGCCATGGAGGGCCCTCTGTTCTAATTTTTCCAAAAGCAAGTCAAAGTGCCAAGTAGACTCTCATCCTGGAAAACAAAAAGGACAAGTGTTAGAATTTTCTTCAGAATGAAGCTCCCTAAAATATTTTCAGAAATACTGAACATGGATTGAAATGCTTCGCTTAATAAGCTGAAGAATTTCTGTGGTTTGAAATCAAGACAAGTCTTGTGTTTAAGTCATGTTTCAGTGCCTGGTGATGAGGACCATGAAGAAGCTATGAAAGGCACAAACAGAAGCAAGGTCTGTCCTGACTCAGGACCACTGATTGCAGTATTTGTGTATTTTTGTAGGCAGTGTCTGAAATTCAGTAGCAGAATTCCTTTTATGTTAATTTGTGGCTGTTTGTATGGTTGCACTTTATATTAGCACAGGATTGTGTCATAAGCATTGCAGTAAAAATGCACAACTTCACTCTTTCAAGCAGTAATGAACCACTGTCTCTCTGGTCTGTCCTGTCATGAAACAGAGATGGTGATGGAGCTGTAACAAGTAAGGACATCGTTAGCAGCGAGGTGTAAGAGAATTCCTTCATGAGGGTCTGAACTGCCCTCCTTAATGTGCTGTGGAGAAGCCAGTCCCACATTTGTACTGCCATGTGTGTTTGTTGCTTCCAAATGCTGACAGTTTCTCTCTTTCTTTTTTAATCATTTAGTTGAAATAATGACTTTGCCTCTTGAAGAAGTCTTGATTTGAAAAATGTTGAGCGGGTCAAACTCCAATTGCTTTACTTGGTGCCGTAAATGATTTGGGGGAGAGTCACACATTCCTGTGTGGTATTCCCAACATTATTATAAATAGCTTTGTCGCTTATAATGACTTGTTGATAGCGAGCCTTTTGGAAAGGAAGGCTTTGACATTAAACACAGGATATTTGAGGAGCTTATTTATGGGAATTCAGCACCAAATTAAATGCCTGTTGCCATGGAAGAGGTTCTTGGCGATGTGATCATATGGACATTTTTTATGTTGGTTTAGTTCTGCTTTATTTTTGAGTTGACCAGTGAATGAAACCTGTAAATGCATTGTTGACTGGCTAATTTCTCAGCACTTACCAAGTGTCCAAACTTTCTGCTGCTATGAGCTGTACAGAGCTGAGTATCTTACATATCTCATGTGTCAGATGTGAAGTGCAGAGGAAATCTGGAGTGATTCCCAGGTGAGAGACAGTGTCAGCTCCATTAAAATAGTTTTAGCACATCTTTGTGGGAACAGGCTGGGCAGGGTGTGCAGCTGAGTCCAAATGACCCATCTGTTGACTCAGGCAGTGAAATCAGATTTATCCTCTATTTCCTACCCAGCAGAAGCTGGTGACCAGTCCACAGCTGTGTCCCCATCATGGGAACCAAACCTTGACCAGAGCTGCAGTGGTCTTGGAGTCACAGAGCAGAACTGACATTAATGTGGAGTTAAGCTGGCACACCCACATGTGGTAGAAATTCAACATCTCTCCCTTAAAATGAGTGAAGCTATAATGGGCTACACGGGGAAACCCTCCAGTTCTTATGGGGAAAATTTTTTCGTAATTATCTTAACAATAATTAGGCATTATGGAAAAAGAAGAAGTCGTGAAAGCTGCTAATTGATTCTTTATAGTTTGCTCATTACGCACAGATACTACAAGATGTGTTGGCTTGGACTCTGGTTTGAAAAGCTGAGGATGATTTCCACAGAGCCATGAGGGTTTCAGAGCTGAGCTTCCTGGGAGTTCAGATCTCAGTTATCTGAAAATATTCTGTGGTCACAGAAGAGGTTCTGTCTGTATCCTTTATATTAATAATTTGATTTTTTTTTTTGTATCTATTTCATTTAGGTCTGGCAAAGCCCATGGGATTAGTTGAAGGTCCAGGAGGCTTGGGCCAGGGGGGAATGGCTGCTACCCTGAGAGACGATAGCCATGAATCAGAGACTAAGTATGAAGAATATGGGTACAATGCCCAGCTCAGTGACAGGATATCACTGGACAGGTCCATCCCTGACTACAGACCAAAAAAGTAAGTTGAATTCTGTATTATTATTGGGAGTAAGAGATTGATTGTTGTTCTGTTGACCCATGGTGGCATTATTCTCTTCACATCCCTTCCTGGTTGGAATACAACAGCAGTTACTTGTGCAGATACCCCTCAGCTGAGTGAAAATTAAAGAGACCACTGCCATCTCAAGCAGGAAGTGCCATATTGAATGCATAGCTAATTCTGCCAGTAGTGCATTAATATGCATGTTCAAGGCCTCAGATCAAAAATGACATCAGGATATTGGTGCTTATTGGGTTTGGTTCATTCAGAAAAAGCCTTCAGAGGTGGCAGCTTTAGTCTGAGCTTCTTGCAGCCACATGCAGTGAGAGGGGGGCAGTGCAACAAACACTTTATAGTTACTGGTCCCTTAAAAATAACCCCAGCTTGTCAAATCAGCTGTCTTTAATTGCATCTGATATTCTTAGAATTGTTTAGTCAGGGTTTGCAGTGTGCTGAAACACGGACTAAGTGCAATCCATCGGCGTCCTGTAATTGCAGTAAGATCTTTTTTGTCTTTGGAATGTGTGTCTATTTTTATTCCAGTGTTTATAGTCTTCACACGCCCGTGCCGTGCTTGACATTGCAATTACATGTTTATTATTTGCACAGATTTATTATATTTTGTATTAAATAACTTCCAGATTTTTCATATTTATGGAGTTATATATTTTCCAGATGAGACATCCGCACTGTCATCCCATGAATGACAATCAGTAATGTCTTAATGCAGAGGAGATCAGCAACAATGCCTAGTTGCTCTCAGGAGACAGAATTGAAAAGAATACTTAATTAATTTCTAATAATAATCTTCTGTTTTAGAAGACCCACTGGGGCTCCTAGGCAGAACTGAAAGTTAAATAAAAAAGTATCTTATTAAGTGGTGAGAAAAGTTTAGCCAAGCAAAACAGCTGTGCTCTGTGAGTAGATTGCAATTGAATTAGGATTTTAGGCAGTTCAAGCTGCCAAAAACAAAACTTCAGCTTAACTAGAAATTTCATTAGCTGTGTTCCATATTAATCTGATCTCAGAAGTATTGACTCAGCGTTTGTTTTCTCAAACCCTTGCTATAGAAAAGAAAACCCAGGTAACAGAAGTGGCAAAGAGAAAACAATTTACCTTGATACCACATTTGATGCACGTACACTGACTTGTTCAATGGTCTCATCTCACCTTCTCTTGTGATCTATCATAAAAATCCACCGTGGGATTATGCTGGGGAAAAAGGAGTCTGTAGTTATGCAAATATTGGAGTTGTGCATCAGGTCTGGCCCAGAGACCCTTAAAGTCAAAGTGAAGTTTCCCAAATGGAGGTCGGTGAGGTTTGACCTGGCTGGTTTTTGCTGCTGTGGCTGGGGGGATGAGGATAAATGAGATATGTTCTGCTAGGAAATGCAAAAGCAAAGGCTGCAGAGCTCCAATCCAGCTCAGCAGCTGTCAGAGGCATGAGACCATTTGCAAGGCAGTGATGTTTCACTTCAGATTATGCTCTCCCACAGTTTTACTTAGAAGCTTTGATGCGTCATTCAGATGAGCTTTTTGACATTCTCCCATTCTCTCATTGTGGTTATCTCAGAAGGCCGTGCCACATGATTAAATGTCTCAGTTACTGGGGGAACTGCCTTCCTTGTCATGTTTTGACACTTTGAGGTGGTTCTGCTTAGATCTAGATGCTGCAATTGATGCACTTGTCTCTAGATGCTTATGAGTCACAGGAAAGCCCTTCAGACTGAATTTGCTATGGAAAATGAGTGAAAGTTTGGAGAAGGTAGAAGGTCTTGGTATAAGAAGACTTTTGCCCACTTGGATGGATTGAGAGCAGCCCTGGGGAGGAGGACATGGGGGTGTTGGTTGACACAGAGCCCAGCATGGCCAAGCACACTCGGAGTCCAGAAAGCAAACGTGTCCTGGGCTCATCCCTCACCGTGGACAGCAGGGAAGGGAGGGGATTCTGCCCCTCTGCTCCACTCTTATGAGACCCACCTGGAACTGCATCCAGCTCTGGGGCCACCAACATAAGAAGGACGTGTACCAAAGCTGAGCTTGACTGTTTGGTTTAGACACTCTGCTCTAATTATGTTTTGGAGAGAACCGAACCTCCAGGAGCTTGAGACAGGCTTTGAAAAACCCTGCTTGTCCAGCTTCTCTGTGTGCTGACTGGCCCTCCCCTCTCCATCGCTGAGCACTTCTCAGTTTGCTTGTGATTTATATTCATGTAATTCCCAGAACTGTTCATTTTTAAGAAGAGAGGGCTTTTCATTTTTAAATCGAGAAGCAGGGTAGAATCAATGTCCAAGACCATGTAAAAAGTCCATGGCCAGTCTGTGAATAAAAACACTTACCTGAATTTGCATTCCCCAAAGTATTAAACTCTGCTTTCTCTCCATTCTGGCTTCCATTTAAACTATTCAGTCTATGTATTTGCACACACCAGTAGGTATTAAAGATACAAACTGGGAGGATTTATACTCAAGTTTGCATTGCATAGGCACAATTTGTGAAAGTAAACATGATTTCAGTGACTTGTAACATCCCAAGCTTGATGAGAAATACTGTATTTTAGTTCATATGAGCTCCCCTTTTACTGTTGTCCACTATCTTATTCTGATAGAATAAGCCTTCTGTTCCATCTGCAAGCATAGGTTCATAAACATTTGGCAGTTTAATTGCTTTTCAGGAGACACTTTCATCCCCATGCAGCAAATTAAAAAATATGTTGCACTACAGAGGTGCACAGTCAGCCAGTGTGACCATGAAGGCTCCTAAATTGGAGTCACCTCCCTGTCCTTCCACTGCAGCAAAGTCTCAAGCCTGGGTGGATACTCCTGCCCTCAAGATGCTTTTCTCACATTTTGTTCTGCTCTCCTACCTGCTGCTGCCACTGCAGATATTCCTTTTAGCTCAGACACCTTTTCTTCAGGATACGAATTTGTGTCAGTACAGGAGACAAGAGCAAATTTTGTGAATGTTGTTTTTATGTGCCAACACAATGAGGCAGTGGCAGTAAACAGCTTGCTTGTGATTACAAATCACACAATAATTACAAAATTGTAGTTTGGTTCTAGTGTGGTGTAATAAATATATCTCAGCTTTTTCTTCTCAATATCAGAGATTTTTAAAAATCTATCAGAGATGTATAAATAATATAATACTTGAAGTTTTTTAAGGGCTGTACCACTGTAGAAAATATGTTGCAGAGAGCTCAGAATGTTTGACATCCTGATTTCTCTTCCCAGCAATAAAGTATTAGCAGGACTTCAAGCCCTCACTAACACATCTTACATCCTCTGTGCAAGGGAAGAAAGAGAAGCTCTTCTTGTAAGGAACAAGTTATTTTTGTTTTGGAAGCACATGGCTTAAGCTAGAGCTTGCTCTGTAGTTCTCCAGGAAAAGTGTTATTTGATGGTGAAGTGTTATTGGATTAATTTCCATATATGTTCTTCCATATATAAAAGGAGTGTCGTGATTGAAAAACTGAACACTTAGTGAAAATAATCCACTGATGCCAATGAACCTTGTGTGTGGGAAAGCATAAGAACATGGATTCGTGTCAGTTATCCCTCCCAATGTGTGTAGGTGTAGAATAGTCCTGAATCCTGGCCCTGGGGATGCTGTGAAATCTGCTGGGCCCTGTCCATGCCTTTTTGCCATAATGTCAAAGGGACAATGTTTGATTGAATAGTCAAAACTGGACCTGGAGCCACAGAGCTGAGATTTTGGTGGAGTTTCTGCACTTCCCGGAGTCAGCCACCTAAACCCCTGCAGGCACTGAGCAGAGGAGAACAGGTTACCCTGTGTGGCTACAGCAGGCTGCCAGAATTCATCCTCCTAGTTTTTTGGGGGAATAACAGCCACTGCTGCCAGCTCTAGCACAAAATATCAGCTTCTGCTCCAGTAACAAAGGATCAGACTCAGTCCTTCCCAGCCATGCATGAAGGCAGAGGTGTAGAGCCCCATGTGACAGTAGATTTTGACTTTATCAAAGATAAAGAAAGTAGAAAAAGTCCAACATATTAGGGAATGTCATTCAAAGATGGGGGAAAGGCCCCCAAACTCACAAAAGCTGTTTGTTTCACAGTGTAGCATGCTGGAAAATTAGGAAGTGTCAACTAACCAGATGCTTTCAAACATAGGCATTGTCTCTCAGGATAACATCAATTCCCCTGTTCTTTTTGATGCACAGCCTGGATAGCAAGGGGTTGAATTGAACAGGTGCAACACCTGTAAATCCAGCATTTTCTATCTTTCTATCACTTGACTTTGCAACTTAAATAACTTCAGGGGTTTCTTTACATGCAGGACACATCCACACACACACAGACTCACACACACTCAGGCACTTGTCAAAACCACTTGCTGTCATGCATTATGCATACTTTTGAGAAAAGTTAATATGATCCTGGAGCTTCCATAATGGCTAAATTGGCTTTTACACAAAATTGTCGCTGCTTGGTGAGGATCTTTAATTTAACTGATCCTTTTTTGTGCAACTGGATGCTGAGTGCATTGTGGCAGTTCAGTGATAGCAATAATATTAATATATGGATTCAGTCTGCTGGCTCTATCAGCCAAAGAAGATATTTCTTTGTGTTATGGTCAGGGATGTTTGTACTGAGAAAATTCAGCCCTAAAGAACAAACTTATTAATGCTGTGGCAACTCAAGTCTTTAGCCATAAAATGCAGACACATCTGGGTCTCGAGGAAATTGCTTTCATTTATTCAGTTCTTTTATGGAGGCAAGCATTTTTGTGGTTTGCTATAGACATTTCACAATAGCAGAAGAATTGCATCTCTGGGGCTGTGAAGTGTAATTAATGGTTCAATCCACTCCATACCTAAGGAAAAGCTTTTTTAATTACCTATCAAAGAGAATTCTGGAGTTGATCAAATAGTGTTATCAAGGGGGCAGGCTTGGTAAATAGACCTCTGATTTGTTCATTCAGAGGCTTAAGAACAGCAGCTCGAGTGAGGCCAGCAGCTGGAGAGCAGCCCTGCTGTCAGAGATGGTCCTTAGTGACCCGTGAGCTCCAGCTGTCTGCAAAGGCAGAACGACCACCTTTAATTCTGACCCTTTCTTTTGGTGGCAGATCTCTGTGGAGTCCCTGTGACACCCGAGCCATCAGTCAGCAGCTCTCCTGAGCCACATCATGTGTGTGTTTGCAGTTTCTCTGTGCTGGGAGGAGGGTCAGTGGTGTGGCTGGATGGCCCCTGCCCGAGGCCGTCGGCAGCCGCTCCTCTGCCCGGCCGTGCTGGACGTCGCTGCAGGAGCAGGGCATGGAGGCAGATGGCTTTCAAAGAGCATCAGCTTTTGGATCAGTGCACTGGAGAAGGCTAGATCTGGGATTATTTGGTTTTCCCCACCTCTGCTGCTTGCTCTGCCTCGTGACCCGTTTTCCAGATCCTCTGGGGACGCTGGGTGTTCTTTGAGCCACTTAGAGAAATGACACAAGAAACTCCAAATTAAAATAGACCCGTAGGATTCTTTCCAGGCTAACCAGAGTGCAATGTAATGGGCTTCTTCACAAGGAATATTTGAAGTGGAACAGATCCAGAGCTTTCCAGGAATCAGAATTTCTGATTAGCAGAAAATGACAAGTGAAAAAAAAATCGCCTAAAAATATTTTGTGTTAGGCTGAAGATCTTCTGTCAAATGTTTGTTTAAACAAAGAGTTTAGACCACTGAAACCTTTAGTTTCCCATTTTATAAATCAGTCTTGAAATGGTGAATTTTCCATTACTAGCTTGTTCCAATACTTCCAGATTAAATATCAGGTCACAGTAAAGTGAAACATTAGCTGAAGTTAAGCATTTCATTTTTTTAAGCAGAGCAATGTTTCACAATCAAAGTATAGGCATGATATTTTGATTTCAATTAGGCTTATTTTTTATAGGAAAGCATTTGACTTTTTTTTTGCACCCACTCTCAATCAATCTGAAAAACCATGCTAAAATTCTGAAAAATCCCTTTTTTGGGCACTCTGAACATATGACATAAATTGAAGCAGAGAGAAGGAAAAACACAGACAGAAAATGGAGCAGACAGATTTACCTCTGGGCAACAGATTAAGATTGTTTATTGGAGGGAAATTCAGTAAGAGATGAAACTAACTGAAGTGTTTTAATTAGATCCCCCAATCAGTGTCCAGATGTGGATTTTGAACAGGGCGAAGGAGGGGGGTGTGTACACGTGCTGTGGGACCTCCTGTAGCTGTTGAGCAGCTTTGCCAAGTTACATGGGCTGGGCATTTTCCTCAGGCTGTGAACCCCCTACAATCAGCACCTTTGCACGCACATTATCTGTGTGAACAGCTGGAGATACAGCCCCAGAGAGATGTAGCCAAGCTTCAGCTGACTTTTGCCTTGCCCAGGAGGAGAAGGAACTGGTGAGGACTGAGTAAATCCCTGTGCTGCTTCCTCTGCAGCGAGCTGGGCTCTGCCCAGCTCCTCCTCAGCGTTTGGTGTTGTAGTTCTGACTCAGATCATTTGGGATATCAGCTGACAACCTAAATTCACTCACGCTGCTGCCTCTGGGCCAGCTGTGCTTAGTTGTGTATCCCTGTGTACGCCACAGGCTTGTCACTGCGTTTTGGGGAATGTTTCTTGTTTGGTTGTAAAGGGCTCAGACTGGAACTGTGCAAAGCCCTCAAAGGAGAGGAAAAAAAATCACCTGTTTCTTTGGCTGGGGGACAAAACTCTGAGTCATAAGTACTTCCAGCACCTACACCCCAGTGCTCTGAATTAGCCCAGTCTGTAGCTGGCACTGAGTCCTGGAGTCATGTCCTGACCCTGTTTGTGAAGGTACTTCAGGTCTTCTCCCAACCTCTGCTGGAGCTCTGCTGGAGCTCTGCTGGAGCTCTGCTGGCCTTGCACAAATAATGATTGATTAGTTGGAATGTGGGCTCAAACCTTTGTCTCCCAAGTCCCAGGTCACCTTTAGGTCTTTGTATATTTAGTTGTGCATTGTTAAATTACTCCACTGAGAAGACTGACTGAGAAACAGGGTAACACAGTGACTGTGTTTCCCAATAATAATAAAAAAAAATATTGAGAAACCTTCCATCCTCTTTTTGAGGGCAGTACCACAGTTTTTTGCAGGACATGGCTCATGAGCAGAGCCTCCCCATCACCGGACTCCAGGCTGTCTCCATAGCAGCAGTGCTGGACACGTGGCAGTATCTCACAGTTGTTTCTGATATTCGATAGCTGTTTTCTCTGGCTTTTCCCATTAGAGTCATTATTGATTCCCTTTTGTTTAGGGCTAGGCTTTCCAATTAAGTAGTGACTTTAATTATACTGCAAAGTGTATAACATAGGTCTTGATTATTAACACTGACCCATGGGATGAAAGGAGCACCAGAAAGGCTAAATTAAAAAGAACCGTAAAAATGAACAACCTTTTCCAGAAAGCCACCTTATGTTCAAATGTAGTAATTTTCCTCTTCTACATTTTTGCAGTGCCTTTGTGTATACTAATTGTTGAAGACAAGTTCTGCATGACTGTCAGCACTAATAAATGTGGATTTAGTGAAGGCTGAATTTGATTAACTAGGGAGTATGAAAAATAACTGATTGCAGTGTTGTGTTTAAATGCAGTGAGACTGGAAGCCATTCCCTGCAATTTGTCTGCACCAGAATGTACTCTTGAATACATGAATAGTTTACCTGAGGTGGGTTGCATAACACTGACTAGAAATTAGACATCTAATTTAGGGTAATCGACTTGGCTGCCTGTGTAGTCGATGGAGATGCCAGGGCAGCATTGCTTATCATGTACAGAGTGTAATGTCCTCTGGAAGGCCCTCCCTCAGGAGCCTAGGGCAGCCAGCTTAAATAGGATTTCAGGTGAATCCAGCCCAAAGTGTTACATGCTCCAAGGCATGCAGGAACAAGAAGGGATTTCTGTACCAGCAACACTCATTGAAGAATGACCTGCCAGCATGGGCAGCCTGGGCAGCTGGGAGGAAAATAAAAGATGCTCTATTTTGCATCCCTCCATTTTTCTCATCAGTCCTCAGACTAAATGTGTCTCATGTGACCTGCACATTCACAGGTACCTTAAACATGTTTTTTTTCTCTTTTAAAGTATGCTTTAGAGACTGTAGTAGTTTCTTGAACTTAAAAACAGAAAGCCACAATATTTCCATGGCAGAAGGAGTATTTCCTCCTAAAGAAGAGCAATGGTGGGGTGCTGTCTACAAATTGTGTGAGCTGTTCTTTCATAGGTAAATGCATATCTGTAGTGCAGAAGCACTGCTCAGATCCAGCCAGGACATGCAGCTGTGTGCTGGCATTTTAGAATTTCTTTCATTTCCCTCCCCTGAGCCCATGGCTGGTTGTTGCCTGCTATCACTTCCAGGGAGAAAAGGGTATTCCTGTAAATTTCTGAACTGTCATGTTATGTTACACTCCATGATATCACATTACAGGATAAAAAGAAGTAACACAACAAGACAGGCAATGAATTCAGGGTGGTATTTCTTTCCCTTTTATGTTTCCTTGCATGTATATCTCTGTTACACTACACCTGAGATTCTTCATAGGGCTTTGAAGGAGTTTGAAATAATGTTTCCCATTTCTTTCTTAAAAGGTGCATGCAAATTTAGTTCTGCTGGCAGTGTGAGGTATGTGTTATCTCCAGGTGTCTGCCTGATGTAGCTTTAAAAATTACCAAGTTCTGATTCCTGTTTTATTTGGATAGGTTTCATAGTATAGGAAAGTCAAGGTTTCAGGTCACATAACCTCAAGGTTTTTTAGTTGTTGTTGTTTGTGTCTTTGTGATAAAAACATGAACAGGCCAAAATGTCAGACAATTTACTCTTCTGTCTGAAATAAAACTGAATTGTGAACTCCAGGTTGATGCAGTGTTTCATTTTAATAGTGTCAGTTCGTGCTTGTTTTGCCTGTGTCTCCTGTTTTGAGTGAATTTAGTGCTAATAAAAGTGAGAGACTCTTAAAAGTAGCCAGAGCCAGAAATACCTGACAGATACAGGCTGGCAAATGTTAGCTCCCTGTCTTGGTTAGCTTGATCTAGATGCTTTCCAAGGTTTGCTTTCTCTGAAACAGCATCTGCCAGTTAAGCTGTTTGAAAGTTTTGTGATATTGGAGAGTGGGGACTCTATTTCCTTTTCCTCCAGCTTTCTGAAATGTTCTTGTCTCCTGTTACATTGCATCTAGACCTTCTGCTGTGGTCTCAAAAACAAACCACCGTCAACCCAGGCTACCTTGCCAAATGCAGCTCCAAAGGAGCTTGGCCTAAGACGTGCCCCCACAATTTCAGGTGGTGTTGGTGTGTCAGGATTTATCAGTGAGGCACTGGGCAGCTTTAAATTACTGCAGATATCATCTCTGTGTGTTACTGCTGCACCAGCTCCCTGTTTCTCAGCTTCTGGAAACGAAACCCTCTGGAATTGCTTTTTACCTGTGTGAGATGCCTTCAGGTTGTCAAATAGTTCCTTAATTAGTTTATTTTCTCCTTTGCTCCAGGGGATGAGAATATTATTTATTCTACACTCCTAGACTTTTGTTAGTCTGCATTTATGTGTTTTGTCTTGTGAAGGCCCCAGCAGTGGGCTGGCCTCTGGGGTGGTATGAAACACACCTCTCAGGCAGACACGGTACTTCAGACTTGAATAATGGTGGAATATTAATAGCAGCAGAAATAATTAAAGCAGTGCACTAAAATACCCTGGGGTGTTGTTGCTAAGTTAGTCTGTACCCCTAAAATTTCAGAGGAAAGGCATAAATTTTAGTTATTTCCCTCCACAAAGTGAACAGTTGTCTCATTCAGCGGCTGGAGTAAGCTTTCATCCCCGCCGTGGATGTTTCATTAGGACACAGTTCTCCCAGAGGGTCATGGTGCAGTTTACATTAAACTCAAGATAAAAATGACATTGAAGCTTTGCTCCTGCATTTTCTACACTGCCTGAAAACAAATGCTTGACCTCCAGCTACTCCATTGGCTTATTGCCTTGGTGTTATTAACCCGCATGTACCAAGAGACAGGGAATTTGTGTTCTGTTTGCTCAGAGAGGAGCACTCCTCTCCTTTGCCTGACAGACCTGGGAATCTATGGAAGCACTGGGGGGAAAGTTTCTCTAAGTGCAGGTCTGAGCAAACAGCCTGGAAGGAACTGGTTGGATGTGTGTGTCTACAGATGAGGGATGAGGAAGGGCACGGTTGTGAACAGAACCTCGGCCTGCTGGGCACGCAGTTAATGGCAATGCTCTGTTCCCCCAGCGCAGAGCACTCACTCCTGGCTTTCTCTATGGTGGCAAATTAATTTAAGTCTGCAAACACTGAGGATGTGAATTTAAAATGCTTGCGGTTTGTGGACAAGATAGAAAAGATCCCGGGAAACATAAAGTGAAAAGGGAAGTAGTTTCTGAGCTGGCTGGTTTGGGCAGGAGCAGTGCAGGGACACTGATGTGCTGCAGTGGCCAAATCTTCTCAGAGCCAGGAAAAGGCTCTCAATGTCCTCGGCCTGCTCAAATTCACAGCCTTACTTAAGTACGTTGCCTGGTCTAGGACATGTGCCTAATTTCTGTCAACCTGAGTGAAAGGCAAGCACATGTTGACCTGTTTTTGGTGGGTTTTTTTGAATTAGAATAAGAACTCATAAATATAAAAATTCCCCATACATTGCACTGTTTTGCTGCTGTCAAGAGTGTAGTCTAGGTATTAGCTGTGTGCTAGACAGTAAATGTGGCTGGATTTTTAAAAACTGTTTTCATTTCTAAATGTAACCAAAGCTAAATAAAAACACAGGAGTTTTCTCAAGTGATATAAACTGAAGCTGTATAAATAGTTAGAAAGGAACTGTTGTTAACATTTAACTTCTAAGTGCATGAAATTGTCGAATACTGTGCTATTCACCTCTAACTAGCCTTTAATTTAAACAAAAGCTATAAAAGTGCAATTAGGCTCCAGTCCAATGAAGCACTTAAATATGTTCCTAGTTTTAAGTGTATGAATAACCCCAGTGAAGTTAAGACAAGCCTAGGTGCTTTACCTGAATAGGACATTTCACGGAGTAGTTACAATGCATAGAGGACAATCCTGCAAGTATCACTGGGGGAGATGTAGAGAGGAGTGAAGTCCCATCTGCACTTCAGGATCTGATTGCTGTTGCCTAATGATTTATCCTATGGGATCCTGATCCAGAGTTCATTGAGACCTTTGGGTGTGCTCCATCATCTGATGGTCAGGCAGCTTCCTACCCACATACAGCACATGCACCTTCCTTTGTCCTCTCTGCCTGTCTCAAACTTTTTATAAACACTCTGCTGCTGCCACCAGGCTCTCTCCTCAATCCCATATAAAGCACCTAAACATCATGGATTTAATACTCCCATTTTCAGTGCTAAATCAATGTTCTTTATGCGTTTGTTCTTGGAACACTGCTCTGTTTGAACCATAATTCTTCCCACATACCATAAACTTGGTTCTGTTTTCACTCTGATAGGAATTGATCATTTAAAGTAAGAGGAAGCCCGTGACTACTGTTCAAACATTTCAAGGCCATTGCTGGTTAGTCAAATGAGCTTGTGCACCACCTCAGCCAAGTGCTGTGATTACCAGGTGAGCATTACCTTTCTGGGCTACAACCAGCCTTGCAGCAGCTGGCACAAGTCAGGATTAAAGACCTCTCACTACATTTTTGGCAGGCAGTGGTGGGTTGGGTTTATTCATTTTATGGCTGACCTCCCATTTGGTGGTTTACTCCTCCAACCATCCTGTATTTGTACATAGGTAGAAAGAATCATTCTGCTGCATAACTGAATTTGACCAAAGATTAAAGCTGGTCTCTTGTGGAACACACTGGAGCCCATTAAAGAAGGGATTGTTTGCCAAACGTTGTTGTATATCCTCCCAAGACCATAAAAAACGTTGTTAGCTGAAGTGATAGTGGAAAATTATTGCATTCCTCTATTCTCCTCCTTACCACTACACTGCAGCGTGACAGCAAACCCGTAATGAAATTCATGAAGAGCTCTGCAGCAGTTACCTTGAAAACTTTTTTATTGCCCTACATTTCCAGGTAACATTGTGATTCTCAGCCTCTGTCCAGCACCAGCAACACCAGCTGAGGCAGAGAGATAGTCAAAATTAAACAAAAGTACCTGGAATTTTTAATATTAAATACTTGCAGTACATTTTTTAATAGTCAAGGATAACTTCCTGTATTTACATATTATTATCTGAATAACAAATAGCTTCAAGGGTACAGCAAAATGTTCTGTGCAAATGGAAAAGGGTGAGTTTACTCTAATGCATTATTTATTGAAAAATAATTCCTTTGATTTCATCAACTCCCCTGCTTTTCCCTTGTGTCTGGCATGGGCTCAGTAGGCAGTAGGAGAGATGCTTCAGAGGAGGTGGTATCTTCAGATCCGTAACCTGCTGTTGGATATCTGGGCTGTTACCATCTCACTCCCTGCAGACATGCTGCGATTAATTATTCCTTTGCCATAAAGAACCTTTTCTGGGATCTTGATGCATCACCTTGAGTGGAAAAGTACTTCTTTAATGGGAAATGTGCTAGCAGTCGCTGCTGGAAGTGCAGCTAAATGGCTTCACATGGCTCGCTGGAGAGCAAGGACCCTTGGTGGCAGCAACAAGAAGTGGTGCCACTGGGTAGCAGCCAATTTTGTGAATGCACCCTGGAAAACATCTCCTGGCTTTTTGGATAGCTCTTTGTGAACCTTCCCTATTTGGAACTTGAGGTCTTAGTTCTGGCAAAGCAGAAATGAGAGTGTGTATTCTCTGTTCCCCGCAGACAACATGGTTCCCAGAATTAAGATTAAAAAAGTTGCACAAAAGGTAGCGTTTTCCTGAATGTGTTTTGCTGATAAGAACTTCAAATCAAATTGACACAAAGTTTGGCCTTAATTTAATAATCGCTTCATCAGTTTCACCAATTTTTATATTTCACTTAACTTCAAAGAGCTCTGCAATCTCAAAGCAGAATTTTGTAAGACTGCCTTTCATGGCTTTTTTTAAAGAAAAGTCTTCTCTAGTTTTTACTTCAAAAGGATGCAAGCTAAGAATCTAGTTGGAATAGGGGTGAGGATATTTGTGAAATCATGAGAATCACTAAACAAGCCATTTGTTTTAATCACCTAAAATGAGGCAGAATACATGTCACTTGGAATTTAGCTGAGCTCCTCCTTAAATTTAAGTGCAGCACCATTAAAAACAAAGTTGCACAGGGGATCTGTTTTCTTTGGGGATCTTTGGAAAGCATTTGAAAGCAGATTTCAGCCTCTCCATTAATTTCCAATGAGCCTAATGCTTTGTGATGCAGCATGCATACAGCCAGAGGCAGATCCGGGCTGGCACACTGGGGGATAGAGTGGAAATTTTTTACAGATGGTATTTCAAAACATATTAGTGACTCAAGGTAAGTTACCAAAAAAAAAGGCAAAGACTTTTTACTACAGAAGGATGTGAGCACGAGCTTTTAGCCATTTTTCATGTTAATAAAGAGGCTTGTTTTAAAAGTGATTGAAACTAGTTTTAGCATTTTTATATGTATAAATCAATAAGGGTATTAGGCATAATGGCATGTTTCTGGTATTGTTTGCCTGAGGAAAACCAGAAATAGCTCACTGAAATACAAAGCCTCTTACTTTATGTGTGCAGCAGCTACTTCTGAAGAGTCTAATAATCTTAAATATAAGGGTTAATATTCTTTACAAGTAGAGTTGTCTTCATGCTGCATATGTTAATTCTGCATTTATATTGTGCTATCAGTCACTGATGGACAGTTCTCAGGGCTTTCTACTATAAATATAAAAATAATTTGTCATAGAGAAAGGAGGAATTAAACCAAATGGAGCCAAGTGTGTTATAAAACAAAAGGCACAAACATGTGTTGGGTTTTTATGTGCAGAGCAATTAGTCACAGTTGTACTGGCCTGGAATTTAAAAGGAAAAAGAACAAAAAGTAAAGCTGTGATTCTCAGGAAATGCTTGTCCAATGTGTGTTACTGAAAGTTCATGGGGAGCTTTAACCTACCTGTGTCCAGCTTGAAAGGGCTCTCTGCTTCATAGAAATATTACAGGACAGAAATTCCTGTGAATTTGGTCTTTCCTGTAGGAAATAGGACAGTGAAGAGAGAGTCATAAAGTATAAAAGACAGTTATTTTAGGAAGGCTGCTGCTGCTCTTCAGTCTGCAAATCCTACAGACATCAAATCCAATCGTTCAGCCTGGGAATGTGGGAAATTCCCATGACCAGATGTGTTCTGGAAAACTCATTGCACATTGCAGTAATTTGTTTGTGGTTGACATGGAAGAACATTTTTCCTTGATACAGGAAGTGTTTGAGGTTAGCTCAGGTACAAGGACTTGGCCTGGTTTCTTTCTGATGAGTGTGAGGGATTTCTTTCTTAGACTTTTGGATGCAAAATGAGAACAAATATGTCAAGGAGCATGTGAAAAAAGCTGCTGCGAATTCCCACAGTATGGAGTAGATTTAAGATCTCACTTTATGAGAAAACGGTCATCAACATCACTGTGTACGAGAAAAGATGGAGAACAGGTTATTTTAGTGGATTTCCTCTGACTTACAGCACCAACAAGAATTGCACTGTGTCTTGTACCTGCACTTCTCCAAACAAATTCAGGAAGAAGGAGAAGGCGTTGATTTTTCTGCTGTAGGATATTTGAAAATGAGGCTGTTCCATAAGGAGCACAGAAGAAGGTATCTTCTCTATCACCATAATTTCTAGGCTTTTTCTGAAAATGAGTCCCTTCTCTTTTTACCTTAGTTGTAAATGCAGTGTGCTGTTTTTCTCAGGGTACATAGAGCATCTGTGTTCTGTACCACTGCTCTCTCATTCACAGTTGTATTTATATTATGTGTTCTTAGGGTATGCTGTCCCTGAGCTGAAAAACAGGAGGAGAAAGTAAGAGCATATCTTGAACTCAAAAATTTTCCATTTGGGTTTTTGGATAGGGCAGGAAAATCCACCCTCAATAGAAGGAGAATGTTGTGCTGTAATACAGTTAACATCTTCTGTTGAGAAGGAGAATTAATTAGGAAGGAGTTGGAGCCTCTGGCTGACAGATTCATGATCCATGGAGCTAATCAGTTTTGTGGCCTGTCAGTGCTTTTGCTGCAGACTGGTCAGCAGCTGGATCTCATGCTGGGGAAGGAGACATTTGCAGCTTGTCACGTTTCCTCTGTGGTGCCAGTGGGGAGCAGGAAGGTAATGTTAGTTTATTTCTGCAGCTCAAAAGTTACTATTATATCCAGCACTAGCTGTAAAGCCCCAGTGCCTTTCTGGAGAACGAAATTGGGCATTGAGCAAGACACTAAATTCAGTGATTTAGCTGTGGTAAATCGTCTGTGCCTATAGAAGTCACAGCAGCATTTAGGTGCTAAAAGGTAACCATGTAGGTAAGATTAGTGTGAGCCTTTGGTTTAACAGGGCTCAAAATACATATTGACCTGGTGATTAAAAGTAGTGTTTGTTAGTATTAAAGAGCAAGAGTTCAATAATCTTTTTTAATATTTATCTTTGGCCTTTCATTGATCATGTACCAAATAAGGAGCTGTTCCAACTCATTTTCCTGCTGTGGCTATAAAACATGAACACAGATCATTCTGAAGTTTTCAAGGTACAGAACATGTTGGGATAGGGTTTTTTTGTGCCAGAACTGCAGATGTTTCTTCATGCCCAGCAATTTCATCAAGTTTGTGAAGGAGAGAAACCTTCAGTCGTCTCCATCCCAGTAGTTCATTGGAAAAACATATCTTGTATTAAACACTTTAAAGATTCATGAAGCAGCTTTAATTTTGTTTGCATTTCTTCCTGAAGGGTAACGCTGTCAGAAACCTCTAAATGCATTGCTTAATCCATTTCCAAACTCAGTATATTAAGGTCTGCAAGCAAAACTCATTTTTGGAGTTTAGCAAGTTTGCAGACAGGAAAAAAGGGCAGGGGAAATAGAGCAGGAAAGATTTTTCTTTCTGTGGTAATGCACTGAACTACCTGCATGGCTGCAGTGTCAGTCCTTCACAAAAAATAGTGCAACCCAAATAGACTGTAAGAGCAACCTGATAAACAGAGGACTTCATGTGTTTCTCTTGGATCAGATACAAGTAAACTAAATACATCTATCAGGGAATGAAGGTTCAGGCAAAGGAAAATTTCCTTCCCTTTATTGCCTCCAAGCTTACAATGTTGCCATGAGCAGGTTCATGTGCAGCTGAGTACCTTTCGTTTTCCCATGTCCCAGTTTCTAATCTATGACCTTTTTATGTTAGTACATGATTTTTTTTTCCCGAGGTTCTGGTCTGCCAACCAAAGAGCTTTTCCTGTTTTCTTATGCCTGCAAGACAGTGCTCACAGTTGGGCTCAAGAGGCTGGCTGGGAAATGTTCTTCTAAGGAACCAGTTCAATGTGAGGGAAAGAATGAGTGAAAATCACCTCCAGAATAGAGAAAAATGATCTGACATCAGGCTCTCTGTCATGTACTAAGGAAATACCTCTGGGTTGCCAGCCAAGCTCTGCAGTAGCAAACACAGAATGAGAACACTCAAAAGACCTTTCCCAAGACAACAGCAGGATGCCCCAGGTTTGATGCTTGGCGTGTTGTATGAAAGGTGCCTGAAGGGCTGTTTCACATATCAGGTCTAATCCGTCCTCAGCTGGCCCATGGAAGTGATTAGCCATGGCACTGGGAGCCTTTGCTGGAGTCCCTGGTCCTGCACACATCCAGCAGTGTGTCCCACCCAGGGTACCTGTGTGCCCTGGAGACCCGAGCTCCTCTGCTGCCTGTACCCTGTGGGGCCTGCTGGCAGTTCAGGATGCTGATTTAAAATCACAGGAATATTCAATGTGAGCTATGCCTGCCCAGCTCAGACTATCCTTAGCTACCACAGAGGTCAAATGTGCACTCTGAATTCTTCCTGAACTCAGGAGTGCTGGGTGTTAACGAGGCCAAGTTTCAGCTATCAATTACTGTAATTGTCCTCCCTCACCTGGCTGCCACAGTTCACTCTGTGGTCAGAGCTGGTGCAGAGAAGTGGAGGCTGTGCTGGCACCCAGCTCCCTTCCCTGACGGAGCATTGGGTGCTTTAAACACTCAGGCACTTCCCTGCACAGCATCAGGGCTGAAAAAGGGATGATTTCTAAATTTCTTACTACAATTCTGTTGGCGGTAAGGCTGAAGGGTTATAGAGGTGTGCCTTGCTAGTACATTTTGTACAGTTTGATTTCTTCACATTCTGGTAATTTTCTTCTCAAAAGAAATAATAAAAGTGACTAGTCTTGTGCTAAGCTGCTTCATCATTAGCTCGTAGGTTTCTTGCTGAAACCTCTGCGTCCAGGCTGCTGCTCCAACCATTTTCTGCAAGGATGCCCTTTGGCTCATTGAAAGTCAATAGGTTTGTTACAGCCTTACCTTTTTCCTCTGTAATGAACTGTCCCCTGCTGCCTTGCTCCAGGGCCATCAAGGGCTGCTCCAAGGAGGACTCTGTGTGTTCTGACACTCTGATTTTCTGTCCCTTGCATACAGGCACCACTGGCTGACCCACTGCAGTGCACCTGGTCCATTGTCAGCCTCTGGCTGAGCAAAGGTGGTGAGAGGTGACAGTGAAGAGTTTTCTTTGGCAGTTTGAGATTTGCTAATGTCACTGTTCGGCTCGGAGTGGCAAGCTCTGGTTAGAGTTTCTTGGAATGAAGGAAGTATTAACTGTAAATTGCTGTGGCTGGTGTCTAATTAGAGAACACATTGGGAAGAACTCGGGCGACAATCCAGCAAAGCACTTAAGCACCCACTGATTTTTAAGGAAAGACACCTCAGCTGGGATTGCTCATGCTCTCAAACACCATCAGAAGTGTTTGGTAGTGGACTGGTAATTTGTTCTGACTACCTCAGCACATCGATCTCATTTTCTGAAGTGACCTAAGGAGTTGGGAGTTCAAGGTTGACTTGAAGTCTGCAGGAAATAAACCCTTAAATCACTTCTGTGCTTTGGAAAGTGCTCAGCTGGACAGCTGCTTTTGCTGTTCTTCATCCTCACTGCAGTAAATAAATTTATGACAGCTTTTAAACCTCTGCTAAATTCTGAGGTTTTGCTTTTGCCCATCTAGGTGTTCCTGTTGCAGTGGCATTACCAAAAATATTCCAATATATATTGTTTGGGGTGCTCTTTCCAAATGCAGCCAAAATGCAGTTTTTCAACTATGTCCTGCTAATAGCAAAAAAAAGGGGAGAACTGCCAGACAGAAGGTTGCAGTGAGAAGTGATAGGGATGACTTCATCCAGGTGGAATAAGAAATTCAAACCAGCTTTTTATATAAAGCAGTCCCTGATGCCCTACAGTGTAAGTAACCACTGAGAACTAAGGCTTGAAAAGTCTTGTGAACCAGCAAGGCCATGGAGTGACACTTGGGACAATAATGCATTGATTTCTTGTGATGGAGAACAAATAAATCTAAAATTAGGAAGTTATGGTTTAGGTGTGCTGATTTTAAAGCTTGAATTAGATTTTTTTTTTTCCTCAGAATGAAAGTGGGAGGGTGGCAGAAAAGCACTGGAATTAGTCCTGCTCATGCTCACCCTGTCAGACTGACCAGGAACCTGTGGCTGGGTGCCCAGGTGTTTCAGTTCACTTGCCAATAAAACAAATACTTTTTACTCTGGGAAGTTAAGCAAAATTCCTAATTCTCTGAGCTCTTGTAGCATTCCAGTGGTTCCCCATCTTTTCCTAGGCAACCTTGGTTCTTCCACACATGCCTCTCTGTTTTGGACATCTGTGGTGATCCCACCTTTCCTTTAATTGCTTGTCCCTTCTGTAGTTAAGTGCTGCTTTGACTGACCTCTCATTCTTGCTGTAATTCCTCCTCCGGTGCCACAACCTCCTTTTTTTTGTCTCCAGGTGGGTTACACACTTTCTTTCCTGCCCTCCTTTCCTGCCAGCTCTGAGTGCTGCTGCAGGACCCCACGAGGACGGATGGCCTGGGGTGGGCTCCCTCCTCTGCCTCATCTCCACCAGCAGTGCACCCACTCCCTGGGGACTGGTCTGGCTTCCTGAGGTGCAGTTTGGGATGTGTTGATACAAGTGAGACTCTAGAGAAAATTGCTGTCAGGTAGAAGATGTCCCTCATCATGGGACATCTTGCAAAGTCCATGTTTTTAGCTGATGGCTCTTTCCTGTTACTGAAGTATTCCTGATGGACTTCTTTGATACGTTGGTGTGCCCAAGAGGAAAATTGCATTCAAAAAAGAAATTCAAAAAAGAGGGCTGTGTCAGAGCATTCATGCCCTGCTGAAAACCTCTCTCCTTGTTCCAGGCTTATTTTTAGGCTGTGTAAGAGTGCTGCTTAGCCAGAAGTTTTACACAGTGGTCCTCTGTGTGGTACAGGCCACCAGCAAGCTGCCAGTAAGTAGCTATGGTAACACTGGGATCAATGACAAGTGCTCAGGTCTCTGAGCAAATAGTGCTGGGATCAGGAATTATGAACAATTACACTTTACTAGAATTCATAACTGACTTCCAGAGGTTACTCAGCAGTCAAGCATTTGTCACCTGCCCTATCCCCATGACTGCTGATAGTGGGGAAAAAAGTGATTGTTATGCCAAAGTAATGAGCTCAGAGGTCAGAAAGTTTGATAAGAGCAGGAGAAGTCATTTTCTGTGATATCATTAGCAGTATTTTAGAGAGCAGGTTCAGTAATTGCTATGGTAATTCTGAATGGCTTTTGACTGTGAGAACACGTAGGTAGTTTTCAAAGTTAGATCTTAGCTAATGGGAGAGAATTCCACTGAAATAAGGCAGTATGGTGTTACAGAGGGGCACGGGCCGAGGACTTGGGAAGCAGGAGCTCTGCTCTGTGCTGTGCGACTTCTCCAGGCCTCAATTTTTCTTCTCCAAATGGTCTGTGGTAAAACAGATGTGTCGGTGAGCAGCACAGAAACAAATTGTGAATCAGGATGTAGCAGCCTAGCAAGGCAACGTCTCAGAGGGAGCAGACCTGCTTGCAGATATTCCAGCAGGTGCAGGCCTGTACGACAGCCAGCACGTGCTTGTTGTTGCTGCACAAACTGCACAGTCAGAAAGGGTGGCAAGTGCTCTCTGTGTGGGCAAATACAAAATTTGCTGGAGTGAATGCTGGTTTTAAAAGCATGAGATGCAGTTGTGAGTTACCAGCAGAGCTGCTGATGGTTCCCCTGGGAGCACAGCCAGGGTGTGGCATTGTAGGCCTTCCCCAGGCTGGTTTTGAGCAGAGTCATTGATGTTCCTTTGGTTTTCAAGAGATGCTTTAGCCTTCCTGGGAATGAGAGCTGCTACAAATCCGTGTGCATGCACACACCCTGTGTTTTATACTGGGCTGATGGAGAGGTTCCTGCTCCTGACCACGTTGATTCTTTCAAGCCTTTACCACATCTTTCTGTGGGTGTCATTTCCTTAGAAATGACAAAGTCTGCAAATCCCTACACAGATGGAGAGCAAGGAGAAGAGGACGCTCTTCAGTCTGTTTTGCCTCCCAGTGGCTGCTTGGGTTTTAATTATGTCTTTCTTCTCTCCAGGTGCAAGCAGATGACCTACCCTGATGACCTGCCCCAGATCTCTGTGGTGTTTATATTCGTGAACGAGGCTCTCTCTGTCATCCTGCGCTCTGTGCACAGCGTGGTGAACCACACCCCATCCCACCTGCTCAAGGAAATCATCCTGGTGGATGACAACAGTGACAATGGTGAGTTTTTGTCGCTTTGCCTCTGAGCACTGCGCCCTGTGGGATTTCTGGATGTGCCATGTAAATGTGTTTGTTGATGAGAGGGTTGATTGAGCCATTTGCACAAAGCTGTGAGTAAATATTGACTATTTGTATAACAAATAAACATTATGTGGATAAAGCCTGTTGATTTCATTGAAATCCTCACAGAACAAATGGCATTTGTGTAGGCAGTCTTAACATGACACTTTCCTCCAAATTTTCAGGCCCAGAAGAATATCGTCATTAACAGACTAAAAGTTTAAATTCTGCTTCCAAGGAAAAGTGAGGCCATAGATTCTCTCTAAAGAAAGTTTCTGCTCTTTTACATGGCAGCACACTGTTTCTTCATGATTTAATCCAAAATCAAAACATTGGTGAGCATACAGGGTGCTGTTGATCAGCATGTTTCACAATACAGTCATGTTTGAAGAATTCTCAGGATTCAAGGGACTAGCAGTGTTGTTGTGTTTAAAGTTGTTGTACCTTAGACTTCTAGAACTGATACGTCTTCTAAAATCATATTAATTTCCAATAAGCCTAAAATTTAGCGCTTCCTCCTCAAATCAACAGCTTTAAGTTCTTTCAGTTTTAAGTTGCTCTTACTCTTCAAGATCCCCAAAGAGAAGGGAGAGCTGAGAGAAGAGGTAACTCAAACAAAAATAAGTTCCAAAACCTGTAGATTTAAGAAAATGTTTATGCAATTCAGATTTCAGTTATGGCAGTGTAACCTGTGGAGTAATTACGTGAGATTGCAAAGTGTTTGAGGCAAGGCAATCCTGAGGAGAATTGAACTCATCATTTCTCAGTGAACTCTTCGATGGCTTTTCTCTGCCACTCTTCTAAATAACTGGAGATTTATCAAGTCTTTGATTCCAATGATAATGATTCTATTGTCTAATATAGATCAGAAAAATGAGGCTCCTAATGTCCTGGAAGCTTCTACTAGTTTTCCTGATAAATATATTAGGGCAAAAGCCACTTTATGAATAAGTTTCAGTGTAAATGAATTACCAAACTACATTGATTTTAAAAAAATAGAGAGACCATTTTGGTAATTTGCCTGTTTATGAGCCTCTTGAAATGAAGCTGAAAAAGGGTGAATGAGTTCTGCTCCGTCTGTGATTGAATGCCTGAAAATGAACAAAAGAGAAGTCTATTTGAGATCTTCAATATCCATTTAGTTAAAAAAGAAAGAAGCCTGGTATTGAGGGATCTTAATTATATTTAAGGGAAAACCCTGAAATTTAAGGGAAATTAATTGTGATCTGAATTAGGTCTTGACCCAAAATCCATTGAGGTTATTGCTCAAACTCTTACTGAACAGCATAAATCAGAAAAAAAAATCACCAGACTGACATGTTACACTTCCTTATGGTCAGAATTGCTCTTCCAGAGGCCAGTTGTAACCTAACACAAATCATCAGGGAATTAGAGCAGTAATTATTTAAAAATATTTGGACAAACTACCTCTTCAACACTATACTCAAATCCATCAGGCCATATTAAACCTGGGCAACTCTCTGATGTGTAGGGAATTTCTCTGAGCTGAAACCCCTGGAACTGGTCCACACCTCATCTGTGGTACTGGATTTGTATCTGGGAGACTGACCAGGGGTTTAGGAATATTTAAGGATTCCTTTCCCTTTCTGTTGCAGAATAAGAGTAGAACACAACATTGCAGGGCCTTTCTCCTTCTAAATGTCGGTGTGGTTTGGTTTTTCCTGTCCTGCAGTTGAGCTAAAATTTAACCTGGACCAGTATGTCCACAAGAGATACCCGGGCCTGGTGAAAATAGTGCGCAACAACAAACGGGAGGGGCTGATCCGAGCCAGGATCCAGGGCTGGAAAGCAGCAACCTCTCCTGTGGTCGGGTTCTTTGATGCCCACGTGGAGTTCAACATTGGCTGGTAAGTGCTGGCCGTTCCCAGAGGGGCAGTGGCCCTGGGACAGGGGCTCCAAGGCTGTGGGAGGGCTTTGCTCAGCTCCGCTGCAGGGATGAGGCGGCTGCAGAAGAAAAAATGAGAGCCAGCAATTACTCCTGAGTTGTGTTCCTGATTATTGCAACGTTGCTGACAGGCTCCTGCAAGATCCATAAAAAAGCTGTTGTGCCTGGTGTAGCGCAGCTCAGTGGAGAGAGGAGTAATTGGAACCACAATGGATGTGAAATCCCAAAGCAGTCAAATGGAGAGACACCATTAAGGAGGCTCTGGGCTGGAGGATTTCAAATGCTTTTTTTACGTCCTTGTCATTTTCTGTCATTTCTTCTTAGAAACTTGAATACCAATCTGATTTCCTCATAAATTTTCTTGCATTTACATTTGAGGGAAACATTAAATTATTGCCTGAATACTTTAATAGGGCTTGAAATTAGCATGCCTTTCCCCATCCCCTTTTGGTTTAATGGGCCGGAACTGCATTTGGAACAAACCTTTGTAGCACCACTTGGTGGCCAGTATTTGGCATTACTGGAAGTCGGGACTGTAGGAGCTGATCTGTACCATCAGCTGCAGAAGGGCTGCTGGGACCTTCGGCATGTAAAACGTGCATTTTCCAAAGATAGGCTGGTATTTGATAAGGATGATGCAGAGTTATAGTGGAAATGATTATGCTCTGCAATTCTGGGAGATATCCTCAAATTAAAACTAAAAATAGCTGTACTTACAACTAGAGAGAAACTTAATTGCAAAGAAGTTGAGTGTTTATTTTTATATGTTCATGAATATCTTTATAAAATGGAAGATGCAATAAAATAAGTCTTGTAGTGCACCTGCTTTATGTTCATCCCATTTTTTTTTCCTTAGGACTATGTTAAACTATAATAGCAGCTATAGTTAATTTTCTAGAAGCTTAAGAGCTGCTTTAATTTATTTATTTGCTTTTAAAGCAAGTAGATCTTTCAGATCTTTTCAAACATTCATCTAGGGTAATATCAGCTACAGGACAGGATCAGGGACAGGGGAGAGGATGCTCTGGGTGCTGTCCCCAGTGCTTGTCCTGCCTAAGCTGCAGTTTTCTGAGGCTTGAGAAGAATTGTGTTATCATTTTTTAAGGACATCGAGATCTAACTGGTGTACTGTGCCCAGGGAAGCTCGGCAGTGGTGTCAGTAAGCAGGAAAGGGCTTTGTGGTTGCTTTGGGGTTTGTTAGCGCTTGTTGTTTTTACTGTACTGCTTTGCATTAATGTCAGAAAGGGTTGAAATCAGCATAGCAAGAACCTGGGCTGCTCAGTGAGTGAGTGTGTGTGTGTATCCAAGATAAAGAGTCTGTGTTTCCTGCCCCTCCCTGGTGCACCCTCCTTCCAGCAGAGTGCTCAGGTCTCAGTTGTTCTGCTGAGCCAGGCTCTGCCCCTGCTGTGGGGCACTCAGTGGACAAATGGGGACAGCAAACGTGCACCAGGAGCATCCTGTATCCCTTCATTGCAGAGCTGCCCCTGTGGGCTTGCAGTGTTCCCTGCTGCTGTTTCTCCTCTTGTTCCACTCAACCTTTGTGGTTGCTCAGAGCCATCTCAAACCCTGTTCCACCCACTTCCTCCTAGTTTTAATTCTGTCCACCTGTGCACGTGTGGTTGCTTGTCATCTCCATTTTCATCTCCTCTCCTTTGACTGGGAGGAACTAAAGTCCTTCCATCTGCACTGCTCTATTTTTTCCCACCAGGTTAGCACTGCCCCCACTCCACAGCCCTATAAACTCGGGAGTCAGGTGGGAGTCTCTTGTTAAAGCTCTGCTGTTCTATTCTCCTACTAAGTTGCACCTTGCCTGAATATTTCCCCCCATTTTAAATGCTTATTTATGTATTCAGAGGCCACACGGATTGCTCCCACTAAAAGCTGTCTATGGATTATTTGTGAGGCAATTAAAAAGAAGCCAATTCCTTTACCACACAAAAGAGCATTAGCTTTCTGTTTGGTGTGTGTTCCGTCTAAAAGTCAAGTGCCTGCAGTGCAATTTAGTTTCCCAATCTATGGCTGTTTTACCTGCCTAATCAGTTGGCAGATTAATTCATAAAGAATCAAAGAAGGACTTCATCACTTTCTCATGAAATATGCAGGACTGACAACAAAAAAACTTCTTTAAACAATAGCGGCCCATTTACAGGTGGCTTTTTGCCTGATATCGCACTATAGCATTTTATGGGCTCTCGCAGCATTGCTCTCCAGGGACACTTCTTCTAAACTAAATTACAATCTGGTAGGATATAAAAAAATACTCTACAACCTGGCAGGTCAAATTAGCTATTGAATTATTTATTTTGCTGTCCTTAATTGCTGCTTTTTGGCTTCTCAGGTGTAGAAATATGTTATCTCAGAGCAGTGATTTTTGACTGACCTGTTCCCCTTAAGGCTTTTGGTAGTGTGAGCCAATACTGCTGCTGTGAGAGTGGAAGTGGAGAGGACTGCCTGAAAGGGAGGCCATTGCTATTCATTCTCAAATGGAATTTTAAATTAGAATTACAGGGTAATGTATGTGTACAGTTAACATGTAAAATTCTACCTGTCCCACTGTAGAACCCGGTCTGTTTTTAATGGTTACTTGATGGTCAGCAACCCAGCAGAAACAAGAGAGAGGAAAAGCTCCTGTGCTTTCCTCTCTGAGGGTATATTTAAGCTTGTTCCATCTAAAAGTTCAGTTTTCCTTCAGTCCTCTGAAGATCTCAGCATTCTTGCTGTGAATTTTGGGCTAGGTCCACCCGGTGTGCCTGAAGCCACCCACAGTAACACTGAGAGCAGATCAGCACATCCTGCACGCTGATTGTGTTGCAGAACATGCAGAGCATTGTACAGACTCGTGCCTTTGAGAGATGGGAAAGAATAACATGGCAAGGAGAAGAGACCTTCCCTACATTATGTCTGGGAGCAGGAAAGAGATTACAGAGATAGGGTGTTAATTCTCTGGGTGAGAAAAAGGACACATTGAGTGAAGGAGAGCAGAAATCAGTACGTGAAAGGCAGAAACCTTTCAATATATTAGCAGCCATAAAGAGGGTGCTAGGAGCCATAAAAGAAGACACAGTGATAGAGTACTATAGTTGCATCCTATCTTAGGAATTGCTTTTGCTCCTATCACAGAGGTATTATCAGAGCACTGAATGGAGTTATGCAGTCCTGTAGTAATTAAAATTTTGCCAGACAAAGGGCGAGTATCAATAAGGAAGCAGTGAAGTAAGAGGATTTAATCAAAAGATGTCAACATACCAGAAAGACAGAGCCCGACATGAGAAAGAGAACATGAAATACAAGTTGAGTATCCATCAGATTGTGTCACACACGTCCCATCATTATGGATTATCCCTGAAGTTGTCAGTGTTTTAAAAATATACAAAGCTGGTGTTTTAATGAACTAAGAAGAGCTAAAGATCAAGACCCCTAGGCCTGTGGATGGTACTTTGCAGATGCTGCTTTATACTGTAAGGTGCAGTTTGCTGTGGTGACCAGAAGCAACTGATTCTCAAAAAGGTGTGTAAAGGAGGAAGGAAGATGATTTCCTCCTAATCTTCTACTGACTTTGGTTATCCTAAGTACTCTGTAAGAGAGATGTGGTTGTGCTTTTTTAGGGGCAATGCCACAGGGTCTTTGTCCCCCTGAGAGCTCCCTGGTAACATTTTCGTGCAATGTACAGGAAGCCAATCTCTACCCACAAGTAACCTGTCCCTGCTGTTCAAGCTCAGGTGGCTTTCTGGGGACATGACAAGGTCCAGGTGGCTCTTTCCTTCTAGTGAGAGAGGTGGTGAAGGTGAAATTACCTTTGCAGTCCTTCTCCTGTGCAGTCTCTCCCCTCTGGAGTGTTCAAGTGCATCCCTCCTGCTCAGGACATGGTTCATTGCAATGTCCCTGGTACCGGGCCAAGGCTGACCTGGGAAACCCAAATGAAAAGGAAAGGAAAGCAGGACATGTGTTTATTAGGGGAGGTTTTCCTCATCCAAAGCCTTTGGATCATTTTGGTAACTTAATGGAATACATGATTTAGATAGCAAAAGTGAACCAATATAATCTGAGTGGAGCATGCAACATAAACCACGTGGGCCTTCGGGATCCATGGGACCGTGCCAGCCGACACGCAGAGGATGTACCAGAAAAACAGCTTCAACTATTCATCTACCTCAACAACCTAGAATGTTCACTGAAGCATCCTCATTGCTCTTCAGTGGTGCAGAAAAGAGCTATTGAGGTTTGGCAGCCAAAGAGCTGATCTCTAACTCTCCAGCAGGCGTTGGTGCCGCGTTCCCTCCGTTCTGGCTGGGGGCTCTGGGTTTGAAACTTCCCTGGGCACACGGGCATGCTGATAGAGATGTCAGGCAGGACAGATGGGGAAGTTCTCTCTTCTTTTAGAGACCAAGGAAGGGAGAATGAAATTTATTTCTTTTTTAGTTCTCTGAACACTTATTTACAGGAAGGGCATTCCACATTAAATATTCCGCAGTTGGCCTCAGTGAAGAATTATGTATGTCAGTAGATCTGCTTGTCTGCATCTGATAAATGTATATTGTCAGTGAAATGTGAGGTAGCATGTAAAATCATGCAAAATAAGCTTTCAGTTTATACAGATTTCTTTTTTCTTACATTTCTCTGTTAAGTTTATACTTCATGGTACCTGACAGTGGTAGAGCCAGAGTAAGATACGGTGTTAAACCCACTGAGCCATAAAATCTAGCAGATGAGACCATGTTGTCTTTCATTTATGTCTTATAAGGACTCTTCCCTAACTGTTTGCAAGAAAAAGAAATTCTGATTTGTGAGAGCAGGAAAAAGAAGGTTGGAGTTTTTTAATGTTAGTTCTTCATTTTTTATTGGAGTAAAAAGCAGCGTAGTGATGGTGAAGAAAAAATGAGAGCCACGTTTATTTCAAAAGAACCCAGAGATCAGGGTACTTGGATACCCGCCTGGGATAGGGCAGAATTGGAGAGACATTTCCCAATGCAATTCCTGTCATTTAGGAAAGGATTTACTTTTTGAACAAATTTAGAAAAAGTGACATTTGGGCTGCAGGGAGGAATTTATTGACAAATGCCTTGTACAGCCATTCTGATTAAGAGCTGGAAGGTAAGATCTGCTTCTCAGATGCTGCATCCCTGAAGTTGTGAAGGCCATTGAAGTGGCAGAGTTGGGCAGCAGAGGATCTGGCCTGCAGCATGCATGTGGATTCCCTTGGATTGTGTGCATTTATTCCGATGTTGTGCCTTTTTAAAAGTCTGCTTGAAGTCGGCAGGTGTTTTTACATATTTTAAAAGGTGAATTATATAATCATGTGCACTGAGGAGCTCATTACTAACTTCTTTTTATCTGTTTTTTTATCTGGAAGAAGCTGTTCTTTTTAGCATTGTGAAAAATCAGGCTTCCCCTTTGGCATGAATTCTCCAGCAATCTGATAAGGATGTAAGACAACACAGAGTTTTTGTTTGCTGTGGTTTCCCAGGGGGTTGAGCTGCTCTGAATCAAGCCAGTGTTAAATGCAGAATGCATATATGTTCAGAGATAGACTTACAGTGGGATTAGAGAGGCCTGTGTGATCACAGTATGGCCCCTGCCTTTGCTCTCAATCTTCTTACAAGCTTATTCTGTACTCTGCCTTAAATTCTGCCTTCCAACTCTTTTCCTACCTCCAGTGTTTATCTTGGGAGCATTTACTCTTTGAATCCCACAGAACCAGCATTTCTGGAACTCCCAGTAAAGTCATCATGGGTGCTCAACACCTTGGAAAATCCGCTGTTAATGAAGAAATCTTTCCACTGGTAGGCCAAAGCATTTAATGCACGTGCTGTTTAGTGATGTGCTCAACGGACTTGGACAAATCAAAGTGAATAAAATTGACATGAAAATACCCTTTAGCCTTGTGGAGTCTATAAGAGAACTAAATTTACTGTCCTTTCTCTTCTGGTTTTATTAATTCACCAACAATCTATTCAGAGAGAGAGGAGGACACTGACAAATACGTAGTTTTAGAGAGGATGGAAGGGAGAGGATCTTCATATGTCACTCAAATTCCAGTCCAAATTGTCTGCTTGGTTTTTATTAAGTGGAAAAAAAAACCCCACTGGATGATGTGAAGCACTACCTATAAAGCAGGATCTTTTGATTATATTTAGTTTACTGAAATCCATCATGCCTACGAATATGCCTGGGAGAACTTTCCCTCGTGCTCCAGTAAATAACTTGTTAACAATGCATGCTGCTCTTTGCCCATAAAGTACCTTGACTCAGATGCAAGCTAGGAACCTAATATTATTGCAGCTGAGTGAAAAATGGAGATGGATCCCAAAATTCACATCTGGCTTCTGCAGGGCTGAATCCTGCCTCGCTGCCAGTGGTGGCCATGTGGAAAGGAAATATATCAACAACACATTGCAGCCCATCAGCTCCGTGTGTTGGACATACCTGGACTGCAGCAACCTCTTCCCCTCTTACCCTTTCAGTCCTGTGAGCTGCCAGAAGCACCTGACTTCTGCAGATGGACAGCAGAAAAAACAAGATAAAGTGGGAAAGAAAGTGCTGAAAGAATGCTGGTGTCTATAAAGAGGATGGGTAAATCTACACAATAATGTAGCAGTTTGAAATTAGGGAAAAAATTAGAAATTACTAGGAAAGATTTAATCATAATCCTTTCAAAAACCTGAAGCAATTACATAAAGCCAGAGTGACCAGGAAAGGTGACAAAGGATTTGATGAATGTGCAGCTCAGCTCAGCCTTACAGACTGACTCCGAGGCTGGACTTTGCTAGCCATGAATAGCAATGAAACCCCCTCTTATTTCAAGGATTACTCAAGATAAGCAATGCAAACACAGTCCATTGCCCAGTCCTGTTCATAGTCCTTCTTTATTGGCCATTACCTGGGGATCTTGGCAGGCAGAAAAATAGCCCACAAGCAGTGTTGGCAGTGCGAGGGCATTGGCAGATCTGGGATTTGAGTGTTCCTGCAGATCTCACTGAGATGAGCTTGGGCTGAGCCTCTGAATACCCCATTGCTCTCTCTGCTGTCTTTTATAGGGCAGGACAGGCTGTGAAATCTCTCAGGTATGCAATGTTTAATTAAAAGGCTCTCCATTCTGGGTTTTTGCTAAGAGAACAGCTCTGCCCTGGATTTTCTCTTTCCATCTGTGACTCAGAGCCTACTTTCTTACTTGTGGGTGTGAAAATATTTTGGGAGTTAGGTAGCTGTGCAGTCTGCCCAGATACTGAACCTTTCCTGTTCCTAATACGTGCAGGGGTGTGATTTCCACACATGTGGATACCAACAGAGCTAGGAAATCACCTCCATGGGTGAGATGGGAGGTTTACAAGATGAAGTTCCAGCAGTTGCTTTCATACCATTTGACTCCATAACCCTGGCATGGTGCTTGACTTCGTCTGTAACCTGAGGGTAGAGAAATTAACACTTGTTGAAGCAGTAGTACCTTAAACATTTACATTTCTTCAGTGCAGGGGACTTAAACAGAGCTTCCATCACATGGACAGCTTACAGATGCCTCCGATTTCATGAAAGTTCAGAATCTGTGATTTCACATTAAGAGGTTGATAGAGATTAATGGAATTTCATCATGTATTTTGACCACAACTGTTGTATTACATACCAGAGATCCCCCTTTGCGCCATTCAGATGCAAAACACGCAGGCAGTAATAAATGTGGTAAAGTCAGGTGGTAATAAATGTGAGCCACACAAATGGGAAAACACAGAAGTTCCTCAGATGTAGAGTGGCAGGAGTAGTTTGGTGACAGCTGGTGTGAGAGAGCTGGGAATGGATTGTTCTTCCTGTAAAGGGTAAAATGAGGACCCAGGTTAGCATTTCCAAGACTCAAGTATTGGATTAACACAATCCCAAATATGATTAAGGGCTGGAAACCAGTGTGACTGTTGAATATTTTCTTCACATTCTTTCTCTAACCATTATTTGGGATACACTTCAGCAGTCCAATTTTAGGATGTCTTGCAAAGTAGCTAAATTCCCTTTATATTCAAGATAGGCTCCTCTGGAACATTATTAATCTCACCCAGTTTCAGTGTCTACATTATTATGAGAAGCATCTGACTATAAAAGTGCCAGCCTCTGCCTTTCTCTGCTGAGAATGAAAGTTTGAGGCAATTACCACGTGTGTGGGGGGTCCATTGCAGATATCTGCCATTAAGGGAGAAGAATTCCTTATCTCCTTTCAGCTTTTTCATTACACAATCTCAATCTGCCCTACAAAGTAAAATACTTGAAAAATGAGCACCCCAGGAGGAGCTGTAGAAGGGACATAGAACCTCCAGGATAGTTTTGCTTTGTATCAACATAAATATGCCATTAATTGAGGACTTGAGAACTTGGTGACCAAAGAATTCCCACCAAGAGAGAGAAAAGTAGTTTGGAAAACTCCCAGTCTTTCCTTGTTTGTCCAAGACCTGTTTCCAGAATCAGACAGTAGTGAATGGCAGAGTTTGGTTCTTACAACAGAAACCCATTTACAGATTTCTGCTTCAGAAGGCATGCAAGCAGCTTTTCTGCTTTGCAGGGCAGGTCTGGAAATCAGACCCAAACATAATACATTTCCTCATGCTGTGGGAGTCACTGGTGCAGCCACGTCCTGCCGTGTGCACCAGGTCCCACTGGAGGGTGTCATCCCTCTGCTCTGTGGCTTCCCCTCCCACCAAACCTTGGAAGCAGTGCCCGAGGGCTTCAGGAGTGGACCCCTTCCCAGGGAGGTGTTTGGATTGCAGAGGAGCTCAGAGGCAGTTCTGTGGCAAGGGTTCTGCTGTAAATGCTCCACATGGACAGTGATCCGCACCAAGGTCATTTTTTTCCTCTACAACCTTGAAGAGGAGGATTCTTCTTCCAGGCAAACAATTAGTGACACCTGTACCTGTTGTCTGGTATTTTGAAATCCTTTGTTTCAGAGTCTAGAAGGGAGTAGGAGAGCTTTTTGCCCAAGGGTTACTGTGTCCATGCATGGAGTCGTTGGATTTGTGATGACATGTCCATCGTTCTTTATTTTCTTCTGCTGATGAGCAGAGATAACATGATGGAAAGAACAAAGCAGATTCAGCTTTTCTGCATTTGTCCCTGCTTTGTTGGATTTGCAAGAGTTTTTCTGCTACCCAGCCACTGGTTTTTAAAACACTTAATCTCGTAAATATAATCTCATACTAATAATGGAAGTGGCTTATCCAGATCTGGGAGGTCACACTGGTGCTATGGGGGTGCACAAGTGTGGCCTAAAACCCACATGAATTGAGAGTCTGAATCAGGTGCAGTATCTTCCGTTGGCCTACACAAGAAAATTCATGGTAACAAACTAAATATAACAAACAAAATATAAGGTAACAACATTGAAACCACAAAGGAGCAATTGCCTTCTGACCAACAGCAAAAGAAAAATGAGAAAAGATCAGTGTTCAAATCCTCCTACCTCTGTGAGTTGCAGCAAACCACCATTCCCTTAAAGATCCATGTGAGAGCTCTGCAAAATCTTCAAAGCTCATTTCAAGGGGAAACACGCTTACAAAGGAGTGAACCAGTGGCTCTTTCTAATACTGCTTTGAGGAACGATTTCCACCCTTATGTAAGTCTTCTACCTCTTTGGATCAGTTTCTCTGTAAATTCAGAGCAAACTCAGACTACCTTGGTCAGAAATGAGTGTTTGCACTGAAGCTTTTTACTTTCCTTTAGGGATGTAGCTTCTGTGGAAAGCACATTGATGTTTTAAAGCCTTTTGAAATGGTGGAACATTTCCTGCAGTTCGCTGCTTTTGCACCATCTGGCACCTGAAATCTTCTCATCACCAAAGAGGTTTTAGAAGGCATAATGCAGCCACATTTGTCATTCAGACTGGATCTGATGGGGGTCAGTCTTGGGAAACAGGATTAAAATGTTTGAGTAACCTTCAGATTCTTGCAGCCCCCGGTGTGTGTTTAGTTCTTCAGGCCATGTGAGCCAGTATCTAATTGCTACCAGGAATCCTGGTGGTGTAGCCAGTAGGAGACCATTTAGCTGCTGTTGGTGATGGTGTCTCTCAGCATTTGTCCATTGTGAAATGAATTAACAGTCTCTAGGCCTCAGAATAAGTGTTTGGTCAGGTTTTGTGTTGTTAGGCTCTGGTGCAGCTTGGCAGAGGTGATAATTCCTGTGCAGGTGCTGTGTGCACTATCCCGCACCAGCTGCAGTCCCGGCAGCGCGTGGCTGGGATCTGTACCCTGTCCCTTTTTCCAATTCACCGGGCTCACGCTCACAGGATTAGAGAACCTCATTTTATCAGCCTGCAAAGCAGGACCTGGGATTACTGGCTGGCTGTAAAACATTGTGCTGTTTTCATTGCTCTCAGGGTGGAACCTGCGCTCACCCGGATCAAGGAGGATCGCAAGCGGATCATCCTGCCCGCCATTGACAATATCAAGTACAACACTTTTGAAGTGCAGCAATATGCCAACGCAGCCCACGGCTACAACTGGGGGCTCTGGTGCATGTACATAATCCCACCACAGGACTGGCTCGATAAAGGGGATGAGTCAGCTCCCATCAGGTAAATCTCCCCTGTGCTGTCACTTTGGGCTGAGCGATGTTTCCATCTCGGCTGTCTGCCGAGGGGGAGTTTAGGTGAGCGAGGCTGCGGGCTTTGTGCAGGACTAACACAGACTGGGGAAAAAGGATGGCTCTACAAAGCTGTGGGTGCATGTGCTGCCTCTCAGAGCTGCCCCACAATGTACACAAGTGCTCTGGCTCTGAGTGTGTGCTTCAAGCACCTTTTCTGGCCCTTGGCAGGATAGCAGGATCCTTTTCATCTAACCTTTTATTTTCCAGTGGACTCTGGCCTATTGTGTGCATGAGAAACAAAGGTATTGTGTATATGATTACAAAGAGGCTGGGCTCACTCCTGTTCTATGGGCAGCAGTCTTGGCCATCAGCCCAAACCAGAGCTTCCCAGGAGCACCAGTAAGAGTTGTGTTTGAGAGTTGCTCTTTTTAATTTTTTTCTTTTTCTTTTGAGAACTTTGCAGATGTTCAGAGTTTTCCTACTGGTTGAATTTTAAAATGAAACAACACCAGACCATGTAGTCAGTGTGTCAATTTACTTGACCCTTTAAGAGAACGTTTTACATTACAGAAATGGAATTATCTGAGGAAATGCTGTTACAGGAACTGTGAAGGCGTTTTGGAGAATCGTTACAGTGGGAAAACTGGAACTGATGTGAAAAGGGCTTTCTCTCCCCTTCATTTGAAAATTCACGTCTCCTAGCCTTTCATCTCCAGTGCAGATGCTTGTCTAACAGCTCCCCTGGGACATATTGTGCTGGGTTAAGGGTACTGTTGTTACCAACTCTAGAAATAAATGCTAAAAAATATGTAGCCCAAGTATGCACTTTAGGATGCTCTTATTTTTAAGAGTTCCTAAGAAGGACACAAATTACCACCTTAAAGGCATCTTCATTTTCATGTATATCAGCTTCATCTTAAAGTAAGCTAAAACTCCACTGTATGGTCCCAATGTGGGCTCTGGCAGAGGAGCTGGTGTACTTCCAGTGCAAGGCTTGAGTTGTCAGATCCTGAAAAGTTCATCCAGGCGCTTCAAACAACACACCCACCTGAAAAAATGCAAGTGATCTTTTGGAAGTGAAAAGACACTGACAAACTGATCCCATTTCTAAGTGATCAGCGGGCTGGGACCACCTCACAGGATCCTTGCCTTACGCAGAGTAATATTCTAATCTGTATTTGAACAAGTGTTGCAAGTTGTACTTAGGTTCATTCTCATGCCCTGTGACTGCAAAACAGGGCTATGCAGTAATATTAACCTTATGTACTACAGGACAGCACAGTCCATCATCACTGACCTTTTGGTTGGCTTGAAACCTCAATAAGCAGGGAAGTAATTACTCAGGAAATCAGTTTTCCTGGATAACGTGCCCTGCTCGCCTCACATTGTTTTAAAAGTGCAGATGTTTTATACCTGTTTCAGTCAGCCCTGAGAAAGTTTATTGATAAAGGAAAATTAATCATCCAAAGCTTTCATTCCTGAAAGGTTTTGCACACTTCATGACTCACAGTTTATATGTGAAATCACTGCAGTAATTTTCACATGGATTGCTCCGGTATTTGAGTATCTTCTGTTCTGGAGACAATGATCACATAAACATATAAGACTGAACTAAGAGGTTAAACCTCAGTAATAAAGGGCCTGATTTACTGTGGACTTCCCTCAGATTTACGTTCAAGCTCTTGCTGGTGTCATGCTGGCACTGAGCTGGACTGATACAGAAGTGAGCGAATCCAAACTCAAGCACTGAGCAGTGTTAAAATCTGATGCACACGAGTAGCTGGCTCCCAAGAGCAGCAATTTTATTCTGAACCCGAGTGAAGAAACCCTCCCATTCAACAGTGCATAAACTGCCCAGAGACAGAGGAGGAGGACACCCAACCCTTGCTGGCAAATATCAGGAGCACTGACACACTGCAGCCGCCTAAGCATCTCTTCTGCAAATTAATTACATGCCCTGAAATGCAGAGACATCCACATCAAGCTGTGGACACCTCCATGTGTCCCTGGGCACAAGTTCTTTGGAGGCAGGGATCTAGGAGAGCAGAGCAGCCACTTTATGGCCACACTGCACTGCTTGCTGAGGGGCCTCTGCAGCTGTAGCACCTGGATGGATTTGCTAAAGCATTTGGCTGTTGTGTTGTTCCTGCCCGTGGAAATACAATGCAATTTTGTGGCTTTGAAGTGATATACCAGTGTAATTATGGTAATGGAAAGAGTGACTGTGTGATTGTTATTGATGAAAACAATCAGGGAGCCTGTCCTTAGGACTGAGATTTTAAAGCACTCATGATGGGAGCTTAGTAGATGTGAAATATTTAGTGTGTTTTCAAAAGGAAGGCAAAGTCAGGCTAGTGAGCAAACTTTTAAAAAAATCTCTGTTAGTTTGGTACAGATTTTGGTTTTGTAACCAGCTTTCCAAACCACATTCTGCAACCATGATTCCTGTTGCAGTCCACTTTGCAAGACATGCAAATTGGTGCACTTTGATGGGGTTTGAATCCATGTGTCTGTCCAGTGCATTCATAAGATGGCAAAGCTGTTCATCATCATGAAAACTGCAAGTTCATTTAGTCCTTGCTAACACTGTCCCTCTTGAGGCTTTCTTTGACACTGTCTTCAGCAAGTATTGGGTTTGGTTTGTGCCTCTCTGTGTTTTTTGTGAAAGAAAAGGCTGGTATAAATAAGCCTGTGACTGGTTTTGTGGTTGGTGTAGCTGAATACTTCCTGCCACATCTCCAAAGAGATTAGAGATTTTCAGCATTAAAGAACATGTGTACCCTGGTATCAGTGAGGATCAGAGCCCTGGCATTTCTCATGTTTGCCTTGTATGAATAAACACCATCAATGTGCAGAATTGGGTGAGGCATTTGGAAAGCAGGGTCCAATTCCTGTTTTCTTCTGCACAACAGATGTGCTTCTTTCCTAAGAATTCTTCTATTTGAAGCCTGATCCTCTAATTTCTTGAACACTGACAGTGGTGTGATTCTACTCAGAGCCTAGCTGGGAAAGAGCAGGAACTGTCCCTCACACCAGTGGGGCATTCATAGGCAGTCATGTCAAGTGTGCACCATAAAATGTCACATCAGCTGTTGTGAGCTAAGTGACAAAGGGGACGTGGCCTTGAAGTGCTAACAAAGGTAAAGAAATAGCAAGAACAAAGTGTCACATTTTGTAAAGATTTCTGATGCACTTTAAAGTCGGTTCTTTTTTTCCCCCACGTTAATACTCTGAACTTCAGAACAATTGATGTTCCCCGAGCCGGCTTCTGCAGGCAATCCATTTTACATGTTTGACATTTGAGATGTGAGATGTCTGTAACGTGAAGATTTAAATGAGGATTGTTATTTTGACACGCTGTGTCCATCACGTCATCTTCCATTTGTGTTCCTGCGAGCACGCTGCCCCAAAACGTCCTTATCATCTGGCAACAAACTGTGTGACAAAGGATCCTATTTCAGAGGGCTTCTAATGAATTTGACTATGCATTGAAACAAGCTGGGTTTTTTAATGCGTGCTGTATTTTTTTTTTCTGGGTTTTGGAACAGCAAGGAAGGTTTCTGGTATTCTGAGCTCCGGCTCTGACTCGTCCTCCCTCACCTGCCGTGATGATGATGGACTGCTCTGCATTTGATTTCTTGATCAGCAGCCACTAACATTAGAGTCATTAGTCAGCCTCACCCAGCCAAGCGCTGCACAGCTTTCCATTTTATCTTCCTCCAGCAGCAGTGGTGCATTTCATTGTTGCATATGTTCTCACTTACTGCTCTAATATGCCATAGCTTGGTACCAGTAGGGATGTGTATGTACCCGCACTGCATCAGCCGCTCCAGAAAGCGCCGGTGCCTTGCTCATGGACATAAATCAGAGTTTGATGTGCCCCCAGTGAAGTGTTTTGTGCTGCCTCCTCTCTCTGGGGGTGTGTGTGTGCCCATCTCACATGCAAGTCAGGCCCCGTGCTGGTCTGCAGTAACGATACTGATGGAGCCAGTCTGGGCCTTCACTGCTCTGGGAAGAAATCCACCTGTGTACCTGAGCTTAGGAAGGGAAGTCTTTCAGGATAAACCATGCTGTCATGTAATAATGAAGCTGGTGACTGTTTATTGAATGCTTATGGCCATCTTTTCAGTTTCTGGTTCACAGGAGCCCGTAACGGAGCAGTTTCGCTTTATTTGTCCAGGTTCTGATGGGTGTCCTGCCTGTTCCAAAAAATTTACTTCCACAGGGCATCAGAGAGTTATTCCACATCCGTATTTGCTCTGCCTTTCTAGCTGAGCATTAGCTTGTCATTTTGTCATTTTTTTTCCTGTATCTCCGGAGCAGCAAATCTGTTCTTGAGTTCTGTTCTCAAGGCCTGGTGTGACTCTTTCTTGCAGAAGACATGAGTTGTAAGAAAATTAGAAATACTGATGCAGGTGCCATGCAGGTTTCCCCACTTACATGTCAGACCAGGGCTGAGGTGCTGCTTAAGAGCCTGAATCAAAGAAACATCCTGCTGGGAGTAGTGGAAAGCTCAGAGATAGGATGTGTGATGTGTCATTTGAAACTCCTTGTCTCTCTCCTTATGCCTGTATATATACATTTATGCTTATATGTTTATTTATGGTTCTATTTGTGTTTGAATTTATGTATTTATTGTGAGCATTTCTCAGTCTTCCTGGAAATTGGAGTTGGCTGCTCAGGAAACTGTTTCAAATGCGACCTGATTGCACTGTGCACATATGTATATATAAATATATAAATATATGTATGCTGACCTTAAGGCAGGAGGGACAGATGCATAAGGCAGGGGAAGACTGACTGTATCACATGCAGTGTGTCAGCTTAGTGCCCATCCCCTTCTCCTTCACTTGTTCTTGGTGAAGCCCCCCCAGGCAGCTCCCTTCAGTTGTCTGTGAAGGGAAGGAGGGGGATGCACCTGGCTGGAGAAATGGGTGTCAGCACCTGCTGGAATTTTAGCAACAGAGCCGTGCTCCCGGGGATCTCACTGACACAAAATAATTCTGTCTCAGACCTACAGCAAGTGCCTTTCTTCCCTGGCCAATGTGCCCTCTGTTCCCTGTGCCCCATCCCATGGCAGGCACTGCCCTCCCCACACAGGGCCTCTCTTCCTGCTGCCGCAGGCAGGGAGGGAGGGAGAGTTCAGCACCAGAAACCTCTCTGTGCTTCCTCCCTTTCCCCAGGGCATTGCCCAGAGCAGTGTTTCTCCCGTGTCTCCCTTGCTACAACAGTGCTATCAGGTAATTCCCCCAAATTGACTATGCTGTGTCTTACTCCAGTGCAGAATCAATACAATTCTAGGCTGCATTTTAAGCTTTTAGCGGCAAAACCCATTTTGCTGTGTTTCCCACGTTATCCTTTGAGTGCTGCTGTTGATTATAATTAATGCTTATAACATCCTCCGTTGTGTCAAAGAATATTCCACAGATCAATTAAGTTTCACAACACCTTTGAGGTGTTGGTAAAAAACAGTACACTTCTAATTGCTGTTTTACTAGAAGGTGCATGATTAAGGAAAAGGGTTGTTTTATATAAAGCAGGTTAATATCTTGTGCTCTGAAGCTGTGAAGTGCTAAGGGCACTCACCTTCTCAAGTGCTGCCCCTTGGGCAGTGAGCAGTGGGTAAGAGGTGCTAACACAGCTGCTTTTGCCCATGTAGCCATTTCTAGCCTTCAAGATGAGTCTGCTGCACTGCCCTAAAAGTGGTGGATGGACTGGAGTATTTCAGGTACTGGAAAAACCCAGTGTTAGCACCAAGTGAGGGCCTTGAGCTTTTTTCAAGCAGGTTTTTTGAAAAGTGTTTGCAATACGTCAGTGTGACACTAGTCCAGTATAAAATTATAAAAGCTGGATATGGTTCCTTCTGTCATTGTGCTGCTGTTGTTGCTCAGTCCTGAAAACTTTTTTATTTTTTTCCTGAAAGAGCCATGAAGGTTTGTGAAGTCTATATTTGAATATATGTAATGAGCAGAAATAAACGCTAGAAAGGAGAGAGGGAGCTGCAAAGACAGTCCTCAGTGGCGTTCATCTGTGAGTGATGATTATGTAGTTGCATCTAAAATGTATTTCCCACCCCCATTCAATTAACAACACAGTGTTTTAATGGACAGAGCCGACAGCTGCAGAAATCCATCCCCCAGAGAGAGAGATTCCAGCACCTGAGAGCAGTCTGCAAAGCCTGGCAGTGCCGTTCCTCATTAGAAAGGGAGGAGATGTCCTCATGGGAGCATCCTACTGCTGTAAGGAGCTGCCTCCAGAGGATTTTTGTGGGGGAGGCAGGGCTGGAAAGAGAATGAGTCTAAGCCCAAACTAGCATCTCAGTTTTGCAAAGCAGTGGTGCCTTGATCCAGTGAAGCCTGTGTTTAGTTTTAAATACACAAAAAGGAAAATGAAGAAAGTGATGTGTGTTTCTTTCCCGCATCTCCTTCCTTCTTTTATCACGGGTGAAACTTAAAACTACACCTGAAATATTCTCTCCAAGGCTTATTTTATTGCAAAGGTGCTGGATTTCCTTACCTTGGTTGTGTCCTCCTTTTATTTCAGTTTCTAGACCAAATTTATTCCTTGTTAGCCTAAGATATGCTTTTCAGTGAGACAAGATGTGAAATCAAGATGTATATAGGATCTGTCTCATCCTGTGTACAGGAGAGCTCTCAGCTTTTTTAGGCAAAACTGTTTCCAGGCTTGACTCTGGGAAGTATAATCAAGAAAATGCATTTTATCAAATAACTTGAATTTATAAATGCAAAGATCCTGGTGTATAAATATATGCATCAGCAGAGGATGAAAGTCCCAAGCCAGGAGTATCCAAGACCCTGAGTGGTTTTCATAGAGTCTTGAGACCACTTCTAACTAGAGAATGATTCAACAGAAAGTCTTCAGAAATTACGGCACCAAATAGAGCAGCACTAGAATTTCTTGCACACATGAAGTGCCACGTGATTGATGCTAATGGGTAAATTTAAAGTGTTAATTTGAAGACTAAGAACTGTTTAATCTGTGTAAATTTGTTATGAGGTGGGATCTGTAATAGCTAATCAATTAATTTTTTGCTTCAATCTCTCTGTGCAGGACACCAGCCATGATCGGATGCTCTTTTGTGGTGGACCGAGAGTATTTTGGTGAGATTGGCTTGCTTGACCCTGGAATGGAGGTCTATGGAGGAGAAAACATCGAATTAGGCATGAGAGTGAGTAACAAAGAGCAGACCTTGTGCAGTGTCCCTTTGCAAAGAGTGCTGGGGAGCTTGTGGCCCAGCAGAGCTGCTGTCTGACTGATGGGCTGTCCTGCTGGAGTAATTGATGCTGCAACACTGTCTGGAAGTGCCAGTGCCAGTAAATGAATGTTCCTGGCCTTACGGGCCGTGAGAGAACTGATAACAGTCAGAAATATGCTATATTGGTTCATTCTGTCAGTGTCTGAACCCAATGAGAAAGATTTTCCCCTTTCCCAGTATCCTTCCTCGTGCAAACAGCCACTCTAAGTCTCCATGTGCTCATTGCCCTTAGCTGATGTTGTACATGTGTGGTCTAACAGATGCAATTCCTGCAGAAAACTAAGGCCAGGCTGGTAGAAGTCAGTTGTAATGTTCATCATACACACGTTATGAATGCTGGGATGTTTTACAACTCCAAGGATCCTCCTTATAGAATAACAACTACAGGGTACAGGTATTCAATCCTGTCGGACAGGCCAGTGCAAAGTGGGGACAGATGACTTTGGAACAACATCAGTCCCTGTGCCCTGGACCTGTAGGAAGTGTGATCCCTTGCCCTTGTTTTCAAGGGGGTGCTTGCCAGCAAGTCCTCCTGAAGCCCAAGGAATATGTCTTTGCTTAGCATTTGAAAATTAGGCCGCTTAATGTTGCATGAACAGAGTTTCCTCATTATAAAGCCGACTGTTTAATTATTTTCCCTTTACTCTTTATCCCCTGCTTCCCAGTAACATGTCCCTGGTGCATGTAATGTGCTCATTAAAGTATATATTCTGCTCATGGTGAAACATTGAACATCAAATTAGTCCATTTTTTATCTGACTCTTTTTTTTCTAAAATGGCTACAAACTCCTTCACACCACTGGACTGAGGAGGAAGGTCACTGCTGCAAGAGTTTATTTTCACATGTGGGTGTGTATTTGTTATTCCAGCATTGCAAGAGGGATGGGGTTTGTAATGGGACCGTGTGAACACACTGCTTATACTTTAAGGTTCAGAATTCACGTAGGGGACAGAAAAACTGCTACCACAAATCATCCAATTTTCCTTAAGAGGGTCAGGCTATTACCAGGATTGTGTGAGCTTTCCTTTATCATTGTGCAGGGCTTTGAGCTGTTTGAAACTTTTTCCACATGGCTGCTCCCAGAATAGATTGAACACTCTGGCAAAACCCTGGCGTGGTTGATGAATAAGCCTCCTAAGAAATCTGAAAGCTGTCGCTCCTCCTTAGACGAGGAGAACTTGCTGAGTCCGATTAGGGCTCCTGGTAAACAGAGGCAAAGGTTTTAATAGGATTATGAAATGGCACTTGCTTGAAGAGACAAGGATTTGAAGTGAGCAAGGACAGGTTTTCAGGGATAGGGAACCTGTTAAAGCCTGCAGAAATCTTAGATCTAGAAACCAGCTCTCATTCCTTGGGTTTTATTTTGGTTGGGTTTTTTTTTTTTTGCCCTGTAAGGAAAACTAACCCTACTGTTTGGAAAAGGTTTTATGAAAGTACAAGAGTATGAGTTTGTTTAATCTGAAATAAGCTGTGTGTCCATAGCATGGGTCTGTTACTCTGTGTTTCCAGCCTGGATCCATCATGGTAAGTAATATACAGTGTCTGCCTCCTAATTTGCAAATCCTGTGTGTGATCCCCTCCTGTGTGTCTTTCAGAGCTGTCAGAAACTAACAGCATGAAAATGCACGGGAACCTTTTCCCTTCTCTCCAGGCTATTTATAAAACCACTGTGAATTTACCAAGATGGGGGTTTTTTTAAACTCCAGAACCTGCCAGTAAATTGCAAAAAATCACTTCTTTCCAAAGGCCTGGTGCAGTGACCCATGCTGGGATATTTGGTGCATCCCCCACACCTGCACAGAGAGATGCTGCTGACCATGTGTGGCTGCTTGTGTAAAGCAATGAAAGACAGAAAAAGGAAAGAATAAATGAATGAATAAGTAAAGAACAAAAATTAATATAATAATAAATAATAAGACGTAGGGAAAGTGGTGGCACATGCTTGGCTGAAAACAGTCCCCATTTGAAATAGCTGTAACAATAATCCTTTCAAACATTTTTGCAAACTATTATCATGCTACTGCTAAAATAAAAGGGATTAGGTTTGGAGTGTCTGAAATAGATTACACTGCATCTAGTGAACCCTTGTTTAAATTGTTTTAATAAAGTGAAATAGGAAGACTCAGTGAAACTAATGAGCTGATTTGGGAGGATATTGTTTGATAACCCAGCTAATTCCCATGAAATCTATTGTTTCTTAAAAAATCATGCTCTTGGGTATTCCACAGCTAGCTTTGCCCTTTTCTAAATTCAATAGATGGAAGTATTTAAATAATTAACTGAAGTGATTTTCTGTATTGAATAAGCAGTGCAGCAACAGACTGGGGCTACCTACTATGCCTGTTGAAAATATTTAGGGCTCTGCAGCTCTTTTCTAAACTCCTGTTATTTTTTGTGTAAACTCCACAGTGGTTAGAGCTGCAACATTCTCCTGATGGGGCAACTTTACACTGAAGCCAGCGTCTGTTTGCCAAGAGAGGGAGATTCTGGTTTGGTTGAGAAAAAGCACCAGCTGTTCTGGGAAATAAAAGGGAGATGGACACATTTGCAGGCTTGTGAGCGTAAGGAAATAGATGGACGCTCACAGAATGTCATCTTGTACTGTATTTTTCAAAGGTGACAGTTTCACTGCAAGGTGGATAAATCCAGGGGAATTCTGTAAGGACAAATGGTGCTGTTCTCTCACTGTTCACCAACCAGCTACTGAAGCTGATGGGAGTTATTATTAGCACCTAAACACGGGAAATTACAGCATTACAGTCTTGGCTGACTCCTCTGTGGATGAGTTGCCCTTCATGAGCACAGGCTGAAGAAGACACTCTAAATTCAGGGTGGATCATCTTTGCTGCTCCTGAACATCAAATGGTCTCTCTGACCTGTAGTACAGAGAGATGTCCCAACAGGAAGAGAAATTCAAGCAGTGCTTGAATGTGGAGGAAGACAGGGATCCCTTTAAATGAGGGTCCCAAATTACGACCCTGTAAGAAACTGCGTGGTTTGCAAGCATCATGTGAGTTCCACTCCTAGTGGGAGCCCCAGACACACTTAATTATTTAGAAAGGGATCGTATAAACATTAAAAGCCTAGTTTATGATTTAACCTAATACAAGCAGTTTATGATGCATCTTTTTATAGTGAGTCATTAATCATTGCTGTAAGGATCCCTCGCTTCCTCTGGTGCTCAAGTGATAAGGTGAATGAATTACTGTTCTTTTTACTTTGTGCCCATCAGCTGTAATGGTGGCTGGGAAGAGATCAAGTGTTTATTTTAAAGGATGCTCTTGCAGAAATTAAATTCTGCTTCCACCATTAAAAATTCAAACAAATTAAATTGGAAAGTATCTCACCACATTAATAACCTCAAGTAAAACTGCTTTTCTTTAATGGCCAGCATCAACAGGCCAGGTTGCTCTATTCTCAGTAGCACTGTGTCAGCATCAGCAGGTGTGTCCCAGGTAACTTTGGCCAGTTTGCTGGCCACTGTCAGTGGCATGGCCCTGGGAACACACAGCTCATTCATACAGCACTGAAAAGAGCTGACCCAAACCAGGATCCAGCTCAGACCCTGTGTGCTGTCTGGTGTTGTGATTTAATTGGTGATGGAGGCCGGGCTGCCAAGCTGAATCCATGGGTTGTGTGAACAGAAATGCAGTCCCACCCCAGGCTTACACAAGTGCTGTGTGTACTGTAAAAAAGTCGTGATGCAGATGCACTGAAATCTCTTTATGAGGAAATGAAGCTCGTTACCTAATGGACTTCCATACACAGGCAAATCATTATACTTTCCAAACTTATGGTATATGCCCTGCCTTTGCTTTCTTTAAAAATAGATGAACTACATTTTTTCTGAGCAGAAATGCTAATGGTAGATTGTTGAGTAGTGAATTTTTGACCTCATTTTATTACCTTTAGCTAAAGAGATTTAGATTCCTTTGAGCAGTCAGTGTTTTAAATGCAGATTCCTGACTGGTATGCTGTAATAAAAATGTCACAAGGTTTATGTATAGCAAACTTTAATTCTGAATTCTGGACAATGCTTTTTGCTCTGTGTGATTCATGAGGCCAGGTCTCTAGTCTAAGAGCTAAATAGAAACCCAGTTCTGGTGAGTTACTCAAAATTCCAGCATTTTTTCACACATGCTGTGTTAAAATGTAAGTGAAAATTGTACAAAAATAGAGGTTAATCAAAGTGTATTTTGGTGAATGTGAAAATACTTCATTTTTATTTTGACCTTTCCCAAGCTGTAATTTTTAGTATAAATTAATTCAGTTTTGAATTAAAAGTCTTAAATCCTTTTAGTTTGAAGGCCTTTAATCACTTAAATGATGTTAACAAAACCCCACAATTGCTGACATCTGAAAATGTAGTGTGCTCTGTCCTTAGACATGCCTATTCACACTGGAGTGCAGTAAATCAGCATTTTCAGCATGAAGTTAAATGCCATTAAAATGTTTCTGAGCAGTTCTATCCTGCCTAAGCAAAATCCTAGTAAGTGATGTAATCTGCTGTTATTGGAAGTTGCCCCACTGCTTAGGTTGCAAAGATCTCAGTGATAAATCTCCCAGATCTCAGTGATAAATCTCCCAGGTCTCGGCCTCCAGATAAAGTGTCTAAGTGAAGGTGTCCCCTTTTTCCATCTCCAGTTTAATTTAGCTGCTTTATAGGTATTTCCTAAGGTAGAAGAATGCTAAGCTTGTAAAGCCAAGCATTAAGAAATCATGAAAGGATTGAAGTCATGGTGCCTGGATTACATTAATTCACAGCTCCCTTCCCCCTTCAGAACAGGGATTGGAGCAGTTGCTTCTGTGATGATGTGCATAAGTGATGAGCCAGGTCCTCAGCACATCCAAGTGTTCAGCATCTTCTAATTCCACTGGAGCTGCACAGATTCAGGCAGGATGGGATTAGCCCTGACGTTTGTGTAGAGCAGCAATGCATTCTGTCTGGAAAAGGAGACAGGCTTCGTGGTGAGTGAAGGAGCTCATGCAGGCATTAAACCCCAGGCTGCTGAGCCCTGGAGTGTCCAAAGCCACCTGGAGTCACCACTGGTGGCTCCCCATGGCCAAAGTGTGCCATGGCCAGTCCCAGTGTGCTGCAGAGGGCAATAACTGCATTAACAACTGCAAGGGAGCTGTCAGCAGTCCCAGGGACTCTGATCCCGGCTCTGAGGTCAGATCCCTGCCCCAAAACAGATCCAGCGCTGCCAGCAAACGGGAAAATGGTGGGAAAGCAGATGAGGACAGGCTGATTCCAGTGATAACCAGCACTGGGGACAGGGTTCAAATGTCTGACCTCAGCCACGTTTCAAGCCAGAGGGTTTCCTCTGTGAAGGGTCTTCCCCCACATGAAAGAACAGGATGTGCAAAGAGTGTAAAGCAAAGCCAAACAGCTAAAATGTGGCCCTGGGCCTGTTCTGATGAAGTTAAGAGTTCGTAGGTTTTTCTCTGACCAGATCATTAATATAGTCTTAATTGTACTTTTAATAGGATGCACGATCCTGGTTTTGGGGGACAGAACCCAACTCCCTGCCTGTCTGCAATTTCTTTGAACCACACTGTCCTTTTTCTCTTTTTTTCTTATTTTCTTCATTATTTTTCTTTTTATTAAATTGAGGATAACTTTAACCTAGCATGGAAAACAATGGTTTCATCAGAGCACAGCACAGTGGTGTTCTAGCATGAAATTGCCAGCGCACTACAGGACTAGAGCTTGTGAGTACCCTTAAAAACACTCTCTAAAGTGGGAGCATTGGAAATAGCTCAGAAAAGAGCATCTGGCCATTTGGCTCCAATACCACATCATGCTCCATCGAGTGTAACATTTTATGTTACAAACTCTTTCATGTACCAGGACATTATCAAAGCACAGGGCTGGAAATTTCAGAAAGAGATCGACAGCAAAAGAACTGAGGAAAGAAAATGCTTCCTTTGGTCTTTGCCACTTTCTTCTCAGCTACTTTCCTGCAGGTTTGATCTGAATCTAACACGAGTTCCTCTTCAGAGGCAAGTGTGAACTGAATGAGAGAGAGAGGGGGAAAATGAAGAGGAGTGTTAATTGTGTTGAGATTGAAATAGGTTTCACTTGCCTAATGATGAGTCTGAACCAAACACTAGAGATGAGCTACAGCTGGTCAGAAACTTTTCTGATACAACATATTTTGTGTTGCAAAATAACAGCTCATCCAGAACTCCAAATGGTCTGTAGAACTCTAAATTTTGATGCTGATTACTGAAAGCCTGGCTTGGGCTATGTTGTACCCAGAGGTGCCCAGCTGTCAGTCTTTAGTTTGGTCCCAGCACACCTGGCAAAAGAGTTCTTTGAGCTTTTCTGGAACCATTTTGAATCTCTCTCAAAACTATTAAAAAAGATGAAAAATCAGTTTTGTGGAAAGCATCCTTTTTCCACTCAAAAAACGAGATGTGAAAGTGATGCAGGATACCAGCTGTTCCCAGAGCAGGGGATGCCTGTTTCCTAATTGACTTTTTGAGTAGCTCCCCAGTTGGTTCTCATTTTTCTGGGGATGAGAGGTTTAATCAGGAATCTCTAGGAAATATAAAGGCTCTTAAGATGGGAGGACTCCTTACAGTCGGGGTTTCTGCAGCTGGAGCAGAAATTTGGCTTGGAGCAGTGTCCTGTGTGGTGGTTCCCCAGCCCAGCAGCCTGGGTAAGTGCTGGAGGAGCAGCTGGTGGATGTGAGGGTCACAGTCCAAGCTGCTTCCCTTGGCTGTGCCCAGGGCACTGTGTGTGGTTGTGTTGGTTTTCCCAGGTGCCTCCGGGTAAATGACTTCATTTGGGAAGGTTCTTTTCAGCCTTAGGGCTGAGCTGCCAGATTTAGGGGCTCCTCCAGGCTTGAGTGCAGGGTCTGGAGGTGGGGTTGTAGGTGTTTAAACGTACAGCTGAGGTGTTATCCTTGCAGGAGTGTTGAGGTCACCATTATTTATGATGTTAGATGTTAAGTCATCACCACTGGCAAGTGGAAGTGTTTTTGTCATGGGAGCATGAGGGTAACAGAGCTGATCTTTGGGAGTTGTGGGTTTGGAGGGTTAAGAGTTGTGGGGATTAGGTTTGCTTGGCTTTGTTTTAATTCTGCCTGGAAGATTTTGGGTGGTAATGTATTTTTTGCTCTATGTTTTCTGGCCTGCTAAGGAAACCTCTGACTAATAATTACCCTTGCACTAGTGTCACCTGATTAAGGCAAAGCATGTCGAGCTGGCCTGTGTGACAGGTACCTCTGAGCTGAGGAGCAGGGAAGGAATAATGCATGTGTTGTTGGATAAAGGTCCACTCCTTGGTGCCAAATTTATCATTATCTGCATTGTGTGTAACACATGGAAAAAAGGCAGCTTAACACTGTGCTTGAAAGAGCATTTTCTGTGAAGGCAGCAGCAGATTAGCCAGCAATGAGAGGTGCAGTTGGTGCTTCCGCCCCAAAGAGCTCCCAGAGGAGTGAGGCCTGGCACCTCCTCCTGGAGGAGCCAGAACAGGGCATGGAACAGGGATCTGGATCCCTATCTGGCTAAGCACAGACAGAAAAAAAACTTCATTAAAACACTTATAGCCACAAAATGTCAAGATAGTCTTAAATTTTGTTTTCTGCATAGGAAAAATAGGGAAGCAGGTTGGCTGGAAAGCTTTGTTAGCACATTTATTGTAACACAGCTCCATGTGTAGTTTCACTGCTTGCATGCTGCAGCCACTCTGGATACACATAGATAAATTCCCTCTGCATCCTCATATGTCATTGTTTCTCTTCCATGAACATCAGATTAGATTTCATGGCAGTGTTAGATGTATATTTAATGTGCACACAAGCATTGGTCAAGATGCCAATTGCTTTCCATTGGTAGCTTTCTTTCAATGTAATGGAAAGGTGTTAGCTATTTAAAAGAGAGGGGAAACAAACACAAAATGACATAACTGTCATTTCTATTTGTATTCGAGGCTTAGAAAAAGCAGATCTCACTGAAAAATCATACTTAATATGACATACAGAATTTATAGCATGAGAAATAGAGCCAAGGAGAACCCAGAGAAGCAACAAAATATATTTGCAAAATCTGTTCTGGGTGCAACTGCATATCACATAGTCAAGTGTTTTGACTGTGATAAAATAATCTGTTCACGTGTTTTGGTAAAACTGTAACTGCATATTTCTACCTAAAATGCCACTTAGATTTGCTCTGTGTCTCTGAGAGAATGCCATTTATACAAATACCTTCCTATCAGAAGAAAAACAAATGATTCAATAACCTCAGAGTGTGTCTGTAATTCCTGGCACACACTGAGGAAGCAGGTAAATGAGTTTGGTTTCATTAAACCAAGGGGAAACTGAGGCAGAAGGCTCCAAAGATGTCCTCATGGGAACTCTGAGAGTCATTTGTTGGCAGAGCCAGGCTGACACTATTTAAAGTAAACTTTATTGTATTTCTCTACGAATTGGTCTGCATTCAAAACCTGAAATGATTACTGGAGGTTACAGCATGTGCATACATTGTAAGAACTCTACTTGAAATTCCTGTGTTCCTTTAGGGCCTGATTGAGTGAGAAAAAGGACAAGGGTGATGGACTTCAGAAGGAATGAGTGAGTCCTAAATCCTGGGTCTGGTAGGAGTACGAGAGCACGTTCAAAGCAATCCTCTTGAAATCTGTCTTTTCTATTCCTGTTTCCAGCTGATGTTGCCACGTTGTGCTGGCAGGTACCTGCTGGGTTGCAGAGTTTCTGATACATCTTCTGTGGCCAGGTCACTGCTGCTGTCCCTGTCCCCCCAGGGAGGGGAGGTGGTGTCATTCTCTGTCTCTGCTTCCCCTGAACTTGCCAAGGACAGCCCTTGGGGCCAGTCTGGCAGCAGTCTGCTGAGGACAACACATGGCATATTCCTTCTTCACTCCCTTCCCTCACCCTTCTCACCCCTCATCAATAAACCCACTGGCTGCTGAACACTTGTGCTGCAGGACTGTGCAGTCTCAAGCTGCACTGGTGCATGTGCTGGGCTGGCTGGTGGCTCTGTGACCACTGAGCTGTGAATGGTGCTGTATTCCCTACCCCTCTGTCTGTGGCTCAGCCTTTCCTGCTCCTGGCCTGAGCGTCTGCTGCCCTGACACCGTGCCTTTAGCCGAGAGGCGCCGATCTGCCAGACCCCGTGAGCCTCAGAGAGCTGCTGACAGTTCAGCTCCAGTTAGCTGCAGTTCAAGGTCAAATGGGACTTTAAAATATGAATAAATGTCAGGGTTTGCTGGCGCATCGATCTCAGTCTTTTTGATTACTGCCAGATCGCATGAATAAATTAGCCTTGACAGGTGCGATAAATTGTATAGACTACTGATCTCAAACAGTAAATGTTAGAGAAGGACGTGGAAGGCCTGGAGGGGAAAATACCCTCTGCAGATGCTTGCATTAAATGAGGTGAGCTTTGATACAGTGCTCAGGGGGTGCTCCTCAGGCAGGAGGAGGCCTTTTGTTCGTTTGAGATTCTGTGCCACGCCAGGGCACGTCTCCGCCTGTCGTATTGATTTCCTTTGTCAGAAGGAGTTTGGGTTTCTGTGCGTTGTGAAGCGAGAGAGAGCTCGGCTGCCTTTCCCACCCACTGCCCTCCCCACCCTTCCAGGGGTGTTAAAATGGCCTGGGCTCAGGCCTCCTGGGTCCCAAGAGGAGACAAACAGCAGGCGGGTCTCTAACTACAGTAAAACACAAGTAGAAGGCGTTGGAAGTGGCTCTTGTTATGTTCTCATGCTATGCTGACCAGTGTAGAGCCACAACTGACTTTTACATGTCAGATCTTGGCTTTGCGGGGTCTTGTTACTTAGAAACCAATGCTGATATTCAGAGAAACTCACATGACATAGAGTACATGCTTTCTTCCCTATGATTTCCTGTAAAACATAACTGGGATGCTAAATTTCCCTATTATGCATAAATTTTGGCACTGTCAATCACCAGTTAAATTTGTTTTTACTAAGCATTTTTTTTCTTTTATTGATTGCTAAATGAGCATGTGAAAAGAATTTGAGGATAGGGTGGGGTTTTTTGATCCCGTTTCATGTATCTCCATCCAAGAACTTTCAGTTTTGTTAAATCTACAATCAAATATTGTAATCCTCTCCAATGTCAGACACATCACAAAGCCAGACTTTTTGTCACAGACATCTAGACTTGTTCTTTTACTGATATCCTTTAATTAAGTATGCCCTCCTTCTGCATCATCATGCACACATTCTGTCTCCCCATCTTGATAACTCATCTGTGTGTTTGTGTATACAAGTCTGTGTATCCATATTTATGTGTAAGTAGAGATCATGGGCTAGTGCTCATTTTGGGCCATTCCTCCTCACGAGGGCTTCTGTGAAATACTTGGATTTATGCCGAGACACTGAGCTTCACAGTACAGTTAATCTGAAATGCACAATTTCAAATGCAGAAGCATTTTTCTCTTCAAAAGCACAAAGGTATGGATGTGCTATATTTTGTAGCAAGAGAATTAAAGAGAGAACCTCTGGGTTTACCTCAGTCGATTTTGCAAAATGAAAGCAGAACAGAGTCTGAATTCAGTGGATTTTAAATTTTCATTGTGAATGTTCTGCGTAGCTCCATTGTCTTAACTATAAAAATACAGCCACCAGTTTTGCACATATATTGTCCCTTTAATATACATAATCAATAGTATATGTATAATTTAAAAGAGACTATTACAAATCTGTTGTTTATATGCCAAAGTGTTTGGGTTCTGTGATGAACTGATACATCTTCAATGCACGTGTAGTGTTAGAATGGAAGGAGTTACTGAAAAGGATTTTTACTTGTATAGAAATGCCTTTTTAATGTAAAAATAAGGTGGGGTGGACAGAGATCAAGACAGAAAAGGCTGGGGAAGAGAAAGGGCCTTTCCTATTACAAGATCTTTGCCGTGTGGGTGAAATCCTGCACAGACCATGCTAAGGAGGGTGTTAAGAACAGTGATGAGAAAATGGGGTGTATGACAGAAAGGAGGGTCAGCCGTGGTGCTGAGTGGTAAGAAGCAAATTGCCTGGCAAGAAGGATTTTGAGAATCATAGAGGAGCTCTGGGAAGATTAGCCAATGCAGGCAGGTGTCTCCAAGCCTCAAAATGTGTGCTTTTCTGATTACTGGTATTAGAGGAAAAAAAATGTTTACAAAGCGATAGGGAGGAGAATGAAGATTATATTTTGAGGGCCAGGGAAGTATCGTGCCAGACTCAGGAATCGCAGAAAAAAAAAAGCTGTTGAAGTAAATAGATAAGAGAGAAGCATTAGTATTGCTAGAACTGGGGCTTCTTGAACACATGCCAAATGAAATGTGGAGGGATTTGCTCGTAAGAGTCGAACGATCTTCAGTCAGAAAGGCTGCAGAGATTATTAAGGATATTTTTTGCATGCCTACAAAAGTGCTTCCCTGTTTCCACTCACAATATCTGTTGTTTTTCTGATCTGGGGCAGAGCAGCAGAATGGGGCATGGCTGTGATGATTCTGTGTCAAACCAAGCTTTGCCAGGCACCTCCTGAGAGAAGAGGTGGAGTCTTGGTAGAGTCAGTTTGGAAACTACCTGTGGTAGTACCAGCTGCTTGAAATGAACCTGGCCCACCCCTGGACGGGCTGGAGTTGTGGATAATAGATCATGGAGCCAAGCCCTGAGTGTTCTGCAGTGAGCACCCTCAATTTAAGCCAGACCTGGTATAAACTGAATCAGTCCATTAACTTTCCAACTTTGCCTTGCCTCCTCCTTCCCAGCTCCTCCCTAGGCTGTTTTTTAACTTCAGGGTCAATGTGTTTTGCTTCTGGAGTTGTGCTGAGGTGTTCTCTGGACTGCAGCAGAAGTGGGAAGTGATTTTGCAAAGCTGCATTCAGAGCCAGGCTTGTGTCACTCTGCTCAGGAGCACTGTAGGTGCTTTCATTCATACAGGTTACTCGTGGCTGTCTCCAGCTGGAAGCACAGCAAAAATAATTGCCGAGGGAAATGTGGTTCATTTTTCTCTTTCCTCATTAATCCCTATTCAGTATCTCTTCAGGAAGATGCAGTGATGTGCCAGTGTGCTGTAAGTTACTTTCTCTCCCTTTCCATTCCCTCTGCCTGTTTTAATTAAGCGTAGCCTGTTGTCCATCTTACTGGAGCAACATTTCCTGTCATGTCAAATGTCAAAGGCAGTTTCTATATGAAAATATAGCAAATTCTTGCACTTATTAAGATGGCTTTTTAAGATTTTTACACAAAACTTTGTCATTCTGCATACCTCGTGGGGCACTGACGTTATTTTCTAGAGTCTAGATGTGAAGGGCTGACTGTCAGCCACATCCCTTTTTATCTCTAGGTGCTTTCACAACAGTCTCTGGGGTAAACACGGATCTGCTGTCAGTTCTGCCTGGTGGTGTTTCAACATACAGAACCAGAGCAGGGCTAAGGAAGGTGTACATGTAACCATGCTGGTTGTGTGTCAGGCCCCAGCTTGAGAACCATGAAAATGAGGTGCAGAGGGAGGTACATGTTTGACTTCGCTCAGTTGTCAGCCCTGGCAGGAAGGTGTGGCATGCAAGCAGCACTCATGAAATCATCTCTAGGGAAGTCTTGGGGGTTTGGATGTCTTTTGCAATCCACACATGGAGCTGGGAACAAAGGAAGTGTTTTGTGGGGATAGTGGAGATGAGCCACTGAAGTGTGTGAGACAAACGGCCACAACTGAATCATCTTGAGCTGTGCAAGCGGGGTGCTGAAAATTCAACCCACCTTGGTTCAGCTTTTCTCCCAGTCTTAAATCCTTTATTTCTGGCAAGTCTTCAGACTTTCTCTCCACCTTCTGTCTCCTGCTCTTGCCAACATATCTCATTCTATTTCATCCCTCTCCTATCCCTCCCTCCGCCTTTCCTGGCTCAGCTCCACCAGGCCTTAATGTTCCACATTCTCCTCTAGCTGTGCCAGTGACTTATGAGCTCAGTGCTGCTGTGGACACCAGACCTCTTAAGTACCTTAGCAACTCCCAGGAAAGCTCATAAATGTCTTTCACAATGGATGTTCAAAGTAAGAGAAGCATTAGAGGTTTGAGTTTCTTGCCTAATAGGAGACACCTAAACTAGATGAGAAGGGGAAAACCTATTACCCAGGGCAGAAAAACATAGATGCCTTTTTAATTGAAAGAACAACCAACCAGGTCTGTGACATGAAGTGAGAATGTAAAGGAAATGTTTTAGTTTGAACAGAAATTAATTCAGAGGAAAAGTAGAAGAGGCTTATGCTTTGTAGGGAAATTAACCTTTTTTGATCATAGAGCCTTCTTTTGACACCCCCTCTGACTGTAGAAAGATGGTGGAGCAAAGACTTCTAGAGGTGTTGTGCGTTTGAAAGAAAAATTTGAAATAGTGACCTCAGGAAATGAACACAGAGGTGCAGGTAAATAGAATCTGATTAATGAGTCAAAGGAGGGCCAAACTCAGATGCACAGGGAGAAGTCTCTGAAACCCTCAAGGTCTCAAGAACTAATCCTCTTCTGAGGTTTGTCTGCTGTATCCCTTATACCCTTATATCCCTTATACCTGTGTTATCTCTTGCCTGATTGTCTCTTCTACTCCTTTGGTCTCTCTTTCTCTGTGTGACTGCTTGTTTTTGATGCTGCCTTCTTTCTTTCCATCCACTCGTTCCCCTCAGGTAGTCGGACGAAGTAGCTCGGAATTATCTCACACTAATGAGAATCCAATGCTGCCTTTCTCCCACTTGATGAAAACAGACCTTGAGGCCCCACACTGCACGAGGAGCAGATTGCATAATATGGGCATGGGTTTAGTACAAAAACAATCGTGGGGTGTAGAAGTGGAACAGAAAACACAGTTTAAATTCTTACGGTGCCTTGTATCATTAAATCCTGGGTATTTGGGCTAGGTGCATCCTTCTTCATATCCAGTGCAGCCAAATTGTTTTAGGGGTGGTTTTGATGCTAATAACTGCTTGATATCATAAACAGGTTGATTTGGTTGGTTAATTTGGATGTTTCAGCTTATGTGCATGAGTGTTCCCAAACTACTCAGGGGTTTTTCCAACAGCTTGGCTGTGGTGGCATCAAGCTGTGGCTGACACTAACTGTGCCAGCTTACAGGTTCTGATCCAGTCAGTCTTTTCTCTCGCTCTGAACCAAAACATCAAAGTGCTATTTATTTTTTTTTAAACAATCACCTGTGAATTTCTATTGGTTTGCATCAGTTGCAGGTGGGTGTCCTAGGGACCAGTTCCTGTGGATGTTCAATGCCACGTGGTTTGAACACCCTAACAAAGAGATGTGCACAGGCTGGCTGCCTGCATGCAAAGCTGTGTTTTCACTGAATGGTCATGGTGGAGGTCAAACGAGTGAGCCCGTGCACACACTGCAATACTGCTGACATTCACGCGGCCAAATCTACTCTAAAGGGTTGGTGTCATCAGTCTGAGACACGTGATCTAATGTTTGCAGCTATCCTTTTGTTTCACGTGTATTTAGGACTCTTTTGAGCATCCATCTGAATAGGCCTTGGCTTCTGGAGGACACAGGCCTTGTGTTTCAGAGGAACTTAACTCTCTGTCAACTTGACTGCCCAACAACAGGAGCGCTCTGTCACCAGTGTTTCTTAGTGATTGATAGTCAGTAAGACACTGTAGAGTGACAACACTTTTCTACATATCCCGTAGCTAGGTTCCAGTGACATTCATGTGTTGGCTCCAGACAGACATTTGTATGACTCTGTCTACATCTCAGCCTAGTGCAAGATGAAACATTAGATGTCATTAACTGGGACAATGTGGTATGTAGATTTCCAGCCCAAATCTGGGCCGGAATGTGGTGTACATCCTGCTGTATGTAGGCATCAAGAACCAAAGAACCTGATAAATTGCTGTTGGGGTTCATTTTCAGAGTAGTGTCTAGCAATGTGGCTGGGCAATTCCATTAATATTAATAGGAATTTAGCAGATAAATCTCCTTGAATAACTTTTAGAAAATTTACCCTTAATGTGCCTTACATTTCAATAGGCTGAGCTGTGTTTTGAAATTCCATTTGAGAAGGGTAAAGTGATAGCTATAATAACAAGGGATATGCAAAAAACAGTAGGATGCATATTTCTGTGTGACACTAAAGGCTTACAGTACTTTTAAATCAGAGCATCCTGGAATACTATTAATGAAATCCCCTTTAACCTTAAGGGGTAATTTTTTCTAAGTGATCCACAGGGGATTTGGCTGTTAAATTTCCATTAGTGGTAATGTGATTCACAATATTACAAAGCAAGTTCCCCACTAGCCATGCTGAAATTCTACCCCCTGCGGCAATTAATCATGCCCATTGGGCTTGCTAATGGAAATATGAAGTAAATTATCTGGCTAATCATGATATGTGATCAATTGGCTCTCCTGCAATAATTGATTGCCAACAAGTCAAAGCCAGCTCACAGCTTTTGTAGCCAAGTGACGACAGACGGGGTGTCCCTGTCACAGGTGGAAGTGCCAAGGCCTCTGCAGCCCTTGGATAGCACAAACCAAGGCTTGCAAGTAGCTGTTCCTCCTTGTATTTTCCTGTCTTTCATCTCCTGGTTAACCCTTTTCCAGCAGTCCTGCAGGGGCTTCCTTCCTTTGCCAGGGGGTAGCAGTGTCCTTTTTATTTTTCCTTTTTTTTTTCATGCTTGGTTAAATCTAAGCCACTTAGTTGATTGGTTTGGGGGCCTTTTTCCTCACTGGCATTCTGTGAAGACCTCACATTCTGCCAAAATGTACCTTTAGCTGGGCTGCAGGCTCAACTCTATTTTTTGATATACATGATGGTATTATGGGTAAGCTAACTGGCAAACATGCAAATCCAGGAGTGCCGTGCAAAATCAATAGCATTTCTTCAGGCAGCAGCACACTAATTTATAGCCACACTGCATGACTCTGTCGTTTTCCTAATGAATTCTCCAGTGTGCAGAGGTGCACTAAACAACAAAGATAAATACTGGTGTGCAGAGGAGCATAATACAGATTTATAGCCATAACAGCACACAGAGTACAGATGTTTTGCATACAACCAAGATTGCTTTATGAGCTTTTGCAAGCAGGGGTATCTGTATTGTAACTAAGGACTGTTTTTCAATGGAACTTGAAATTAATAAAGCAACAGGAATCTTCTTAAAATACATTTAGGCACCATCCACCCAACGGCATTTTCTGAGTGTCCCACTACGTGTTTCAGCTCCTATTGAGAGCTGTCTGATGGCAGAGGTTGGGTGCTAAAAAGGGAGAATCCTTAAAGTCACCTGAGCAGCTGTGAAACAGATGTCATTGAAAAAGGACACTTCCAGGAGCACTAAGCAATTTTTAAAATCCCTCCCAGAATGTGTATTAGGTTAGCCAGGCACCAACATAATGAAGAACCTTTCATTGCCCACACTCTCATTTGGCACAGAAACATTTACTGCCTCGTTATTAATTTTTATGTATTCGGGAGCTTATTTCTGCAGAAATCTTGATTCTATTTTTCTTCTTGCTGGGGAAAAGAAACCAAACTGCTTCTATTATTCTGTGTTTCTGTGGGGAACTTTATTAATGTACATAATACGCAACAGCTGATGGCAAGTGATGATAAGCTGCTGATACCACGGGGAGCTCTGGAATGAGTGGTTTACAAAGCCGAGTAAGTAATGAAAGTCCATAAACAAGACACTCCACGGAGCATCAGAGTGACAGAATTTTGGCTCCAAGATTGAGGCTGTTTGGCTGGTATTGGAAATCCATATAACATCCTTCCCTCCTGGCATCTGCTACTTTGAGAAGGTTCAGTTCATTACAATAACAAATTTCAGCTAAGCCTGGTTGCAGTCTGTGGCCCCTTGGATGGATGGCCTTGCTGGAACATCCTGTAGCTTGGTCTCACACTTCTGTGTGCCACAAGACAAGGCCTCTGTGGTCATTTGTCACTCCCTGACTCTAGGCAGGGTACATGTGCTGATTTGTACTTAATGCAGGTGATCTTTGTAGCCTTTCTGATCAATCCAACCTAATTAAAGGAGTAATTCCCTGGTTTTGGGGCCAATTTACCTTTCCAAGATGGTGTGAATGCCTGCAGCTGAACTAATAATGAGGTAGCATCTTAGAGCCAATTAAGTGAAAATGAATCAGTAGAGCCCATTAGACTTGGTAGAGTTCAATAAGAGATGGAACAGGTGAATTTTTCCTTGTTAGGAACTCTGGTGTCTCATGGAAAGTTAGAAAAGTCACAGCAAGCAGCTTCTCACACAGGAACGTCAGGCTCTGAGCTCCTGAAAGCAATCCTCCTCTTCAGCTTCAGCCAGCAAACTGATGGCTTCCTAAAACAGCTGTGCTAGTTAGAGGCTAGGGATTCAGAACAACTTATATGTTACATATTTCTGGATGTTCTTTTAGTGAATGTTCTTGCAGATCAGCCCTCGTCCATGAAAATATTCTATTAATAAAGCCAGCTGTGGAATAGGAAGGGAGAATGGTGTTATTAGGAACTGCAAAACGCTTTCAAAGCACTATGCATCATCCAAATAATTTACTAAATGGTTTCTGAGAAGAACTATTAATTAACTGGCAAGAATGAGCCACATTAACATTTGTTTATTGCACTTTGTCTGTTGGCCTTGTGGGCTTGAACCAGAAGAGAAATTATTACAGAGGGGCGAATTTTAGCTGTGCCCTGCATGGACAGAATATCTCAGTGATTCACACTGTGAAAGCTGCTTGGGATTAAGGCCAGATGTGAAGCTGTGGTGCTGTAGCTGTTTGAGACTCGGTTCTGCCCTCCAGTCCTGCCTGATTCCCAGTCCTCCAGAGAAACAATTCAGTGGCTGTACTTTAATTAGGTGTTTAATGCTGTGCAAATCAACTTGATGAGAAGAAAGAATACATTATCAATGTAATTTAAAATATGCATTTGTTTTTCTCTTCTGAAATGATTTGAAACATTGATTCATTCTGTAATTTGGTTTTTCTCTATTGAAAAGTGCACTTCAATAATCACTATGATATAGAAGAAAAAATAATCATGTTTTTTTCAGTCCTCTCTTCTCTGCTTTATTCACATCTACCTGTGTTTCTATTTCATCTTTGCTTCTATGCAGATCATTAGGGTTTGTTCATTCAAAGGTGGTGGGATTGGAGAAACACGTGTTAAGCCTGAATTTTTTCTTGCATCCAGGTCATCACTACAAGATGAACCAACTCTTCAGCTTCCCCTTTGAGGTGAGGGAATAAAGAACAAAAAGCGTATTGTGTTTACCTGAATACTAAAAAAAGTGACCACACAGTGGCAGCCTTCGTTGCTGTAACTGAGCCCGTGCAGAGAGGGTTAGAAAGGCAAAGGGTGAGTTAGAAAAGGCTGCTTGAAGTGTCGATGCCAGCCTGGAATACAAACCTTGGGCTCATTTTGCCGGTTCTTCCAGTGTGAGATATCCATAAAATCATTAGATGGATTTTCTCAGCATGTGCTGTGTCATCCACACTGTTCTTCTTTCACAGGGGGGAAAAAGCTAATTGAGTGATTCAGAGATGTGAACAGAGCTGCTTATCACGAGTGCCCTATGCTTCCTTGTGGTGTGCAAACGGGAGAAGATGGTTGTACAGCTGATGGGCTTGTTAAATAGATCCGTGTCGTTGGTTCAGACATGAGATGGAAATCAGGGCCTGATGTTACTTTGCTTTGCAGGTGAAGTTTTCAGTAGTACATTACACACTTGTAAGCAGGTGCTATGGACAGCAGCTCCAGCCTAGCTGGTCTGGTCGGGTGTGTGAGCCACTGTCAGGACATCTCAGCAGCTGTGGTCAGTCCTGAGTCATGTTTGCATAGTCATGGAGGTTTAATTTTATTTTTTTAAAAAATGCTGTATGGGGTGCAGTAGGCTGGCAACGTGTGAAAGGCTTTTCCATGCCTTTGTTCCAAGCATCCTCAGTGAGGTTGTTTTCCTTCTTGTCTGCTGTCTCTGTGTTTACCAACTCCAGTTTTAGATTGCTTTAGATTGCTCCTCCAGCCGACATAAATGCCTTTCACTGTTCAATGTTTCACTTCAGTGTTTCAAAAGGGTGGCACTAAACTACTTATTCATGTCAACACTGAAGACTAAATCACTTCTCTCACTTACATGTCTGTGACAAATTTCAAAGTGTTTTTAGAATTTGACACATCCTTTCAGTGAAGATGTCAAAGAAACTAATGTCTTGCTGATTTGATTCAGAAAGAGGGAATCAATTCAAAGTGTGAAGGGAACATCTGTGTGCAAAGTTGCCTTAGACTGCTAACCCAGATCTGCCATGTAAAGAGACTTCCACCTCAATTAGAGCTTTCATAGTAGTCCACTATGTTTGTTTGATTACATATGTTCACTTTGATATCTGTTAATTAACCAGTCTTAATTGTCTTTGTGTTGAGAAGTCCTAAAGTATCCGGACCAAAAGGAAAAGTTTTGTATTGTGCCCTGCACCACTGAGCCCTTCAGTGGATTTTCTGTTGTGCTAGGGCCACATGGTGGGCTGCTGGAAGAGACCTGGGCTCAGTGACTGTTGTTCATGGATAAATTTATATATGAGACATGAAAAAGAATATCTGAGGACTCTAAAATAGTGGTCTGGTAGTGAAGAACAAGAGAACCTTTCCAGGAGGTTGAATTTGCATGACAAAGACTTAAAATCAAAGTGTAAAAATTTTGATTCTTATCTCTCCTCCAAGTCCTAGGCTATACCTTATTCTCCTTTTTGGCAATCTCAGACTTCCTTTAAAACTTTCAAGCATCTGTGAGAGTAAAAAATATGTTAGCCTAACCTCTGGAGACAAACTTCCATCTAGCATGAGAATCAACTCGAAGTTCTGGACTATAAATTTTGTTCTTGCCATTAGAGCTGAGAACCCTCAGCTGAAGATGGACTAAGAAATAGCAACATTCAGACTTTTGAAAAATTGCCTCTGATTTACAGCGGTGACACAAAGCTAAGTATTGAGTTATCAGCACATTCATCACTAGATTTAGTGCAGTATCTCAAGATAACTTTTTTTTTGAACAGTGTTACTGTCTGATTTTTGTGAAGCAATCTAATGTTCCTTTTTCATGCATCTCAACCCCTTTGTGCAAGTTATTACCCATCACTTCCTTTAGGCCTTTATTTATCTGCCCTGTGTAAACCTGCTGATATTGCATTTTCTTTAACTTCTGGGATGTATCCTAAAGCTTGGTTATGGCCAGTGATAAAGGGGTTATGTCCAATTCTCAGCTGACAGATGAGTGTGGTTCCCTTGAAATTGGTAATGAGATGCCAGTCCACACCAGTTCAGGGTATAAACCAGGAAGCTGTACTGGATCCAGAAGCATGTAGCACTTAAATTTTATTTATTTCTCAAATGTGTTAAAAAGCCTTGTGTGAAATGTTTCTGCCTTAGCAAGCTGAAAGCTGTTGATGTTTTTCCAGACATCGTCCTTTTAGAGCTGCAATCCTGAAGGAAGCTGGAAGGTGCCAGACTCGCTATTTCTATAGTCATGTACCAGTGAATCAGAACAGCTTGAATTTAGTGCTGGGGTTTTTTTGACAGCTTGGAAATGCCTTATGCCATTGGAACTCAGGTTTTGTGCATGGGATTTGCTCCTTCACCTGCTCAGAGGACAAACCTGTCAAGTTCAAACCTTGTGCCCGCTGAGATGTGAAATAGAACCTTGTAATGCTAATTTTTCCCCTGTGTGCCCGTTCTTCCCCATAATCTTGCCTTGAGATTACCCTAATGGCATCTCCCATGTTGCTGACTTGGGGTTTTATTTCCAAATTAAGCTTCCTGTCCAGAGTGACCTCTCTTTCCCATTTTAAAGACCAGACACACTGAGTTTTGTGAAGGGCAGTGTGATCCAGCACAGGAATTGTACCTGGGTGCTGAAACTGGGTCAGTTCCCAGGTAAGTGGCTCAAGAAGAAAATTAGCTGTTCTGGAGAAAATAAAATCCTTATGACTTCCATCAAAATGCCAAGAGGCTTTTCATTTTCCAGGGTCAGCCTTGCCAGAAGGGGCAGGCTTCTTGATCCTTCTTTATTTTGCAGGGTCTGGTAATGGTAGTATGGGGCCATGTGGACAGAAATGAAGCTGCAGCACTTAAAAAATTGTATTAAAGTAGAGATCAAGCAGGAATTAGGAGAGGGAAAGGAAAGGGGAGTCATTATGTGGGGACTGAGAAGCCACTTCAAAGGAACATTATGTCAGGAAAGAAAATCTGAGGCCATGACATTAAATTCTTTCAGTGTCCCTGCATTATCTGTCTGCCTGTTGGAACATCCTCGAGTATTACAGCAGCTGAAACCGCTGAAGGGGAACAGCGTGAAAAATAATAGAAAAATAATCTCTTTATAAGAACTGGGGGCTAATGCCCAGAGGCATCTTGACAACAAACAAATAACAAATCCCTTACACAAAGGAGAGGTACTCAAATAAGGCAGCAAGCCTCCCTGACACCAAAGCCTGCTGAACAAAGCTTCTCTTGTAAGCCCTGCCCACTTGCTTGCAGTAGATAAATACCACTAAACCTTTCCAGAAGAAGCTTAAGAAAACCAACAAATAAATCACAAACAAACAAAAAAATTCCATGAACCTGCAATCTTGGCTCTTTGCCCTGTCAAGTACCCAAGACATATTTATTTTGACGTGCAGCCAATAGAGACAATTCAGAAGAAAAATGAGGGCCAGGTCTTCTGGTAATGTAAATCCTTCTGACTTGACTGCTAGCCCAAAAAATCGAGTGGAGTGCAAGCAATAAAGTAATTGTAATATTAAATATTTTTTGGCTTGCAGTTCGGTGCCCTTTCCTTTCTCTCTCCCTTCCCAAGCACATGTGCAGTCACACTTCTGTTTCTTCATAAAGCTAGGTGTGTATCTGATTTAAGGAGTGATCAATAAAAAGGGTGAAATTTTCCCAGAGGATGTTTGATTACCTGGATGTCCTAAATCCCATTGAATTTTCACTTGAAAATTTCACTGGTAACACTTTGGCTGCAGTTCTGTGAGATCCTCTCTGCAGGGAGCTTGCAGTACTGTAGCACACCTCAAACTTAATTTCATACTTGTGATGTTACTTTTGGTGAGGTGTTTGTTCAGTTGGAAGGATCTGGAAGTTAGCACTGTGGCACTTTCCCTCAAGCAAAAACTTTGTGGAAGGATACCAAGAGTGTGTGTATCTATCCCAAATATATATATAAACCAGATCCTAAAATTATGCTTGTGTTTATGTGATTTTAATATTTTGTATCAAAATATGTGTAGTCATCCTGTCATTTTAATGACTGACAGGGAAACATGCTCCCAAAATGTAAATGGTGTGCCAGAGCATCCATAGCCTGTTTGCCTGCGTGGTGATTCACATGTAGTAATAACAGGATTCACACATCAAAATAACAGAAAAAAAATCATTTCTATTAAAATTTTCTAACCTGATTTGCTGGGTAGGAGAGCACAGTGGTTTGTGTCTATGTTGTTTTTTTCAGTGAATAGCTTGGAGAAGCTTTGGGATGTGCCCCCAAAGCAGTCTCAGACTTCTACTGCATCTCTGGTGCTTTGCCATCAATGGAGCACTTGTGCAAGTCCCCTTGATGTCACCAGGAACTGAGTGCCTGGTTAAAATTAAGCACATGCTGAAGGACTTTGCTGCAGGAGATGAATGCAGGTGAGCTGTGAGATGTCCTTCTGTCTTAGCCTGCAAAATGAGTGCCTCAAACCCTAAACAGTGACATTTGAAAAGTGTTGTGGCATTCATTTTTCACAAAGACACCACGAAGAAGTTTGTGAGAAAGCAGCAGGGAGCTGCTCAAACCAACGTGTAAATGAGTAACAGTAAGGAAGGGGATCTTGCCTGGGAGGAAGGAATACCAAATCTATTTTTCAGACTGGGAAGTGGTATTAAATACATACACCAGCTCCATGGCAGTCTCTTTCCTTAGAGAAAAACTGAGCTTTTAGGGAAGTTCCTGCCTTTCATTTGTTTCATCTGTTTTCTCCATTTGCCTGAGAGGGCAGCGAGTACTTTGAGGCAGGAGCTGGTTCCCTTTCAGTGTGTTTACAGTGCAATGATGCCCTCGTGTGATGCTGTACTGCCAGGAGTGATGGTGTGAACCAGTGCACCGTCTGAAAAGCAGGACAATTAGAACTTGTGCTCTTCACAGTGGCTCAAATCACTAAATGCTGCCTCTGCTTTGTTTCTTTGGAATGACTTGAAGGAGTTGCAAAAGCTCTGCCCAAACAGAATTGGACTTAGATAAGCTGGGTGGGTCGTGCTGCTCCCCTCTGACTTAGTGGTGCTGGCTTTAAAAGCTCATCTAAGATGAAAGATCACAATCATTTTAAGCAACAGGTTCATGAGGGACACCTCCTTACATTACAGAAGCATTCCTGAGAAACAAGGTTTTTAATATTTGATTCTCATATTTTATGCTATTGGAACTGCAGAGCAATAAGGAGCTGCTGAGGAGTCAATCAGATTTGTCTTCTGAAGAATTTCACAAAAGCTGGATTTTTTTTTTTTTTTGTAACATTGTCTTTCAGTAGATAGGTTGAGCAGGGCTGTATTTTGAATTCTGTCAGGCAAAACTCTTGTCAGTTGGTGGCAGTTTTCTCCAAAAAGCTTTTTCTTGTTCTGTTTTCTTTAAAACTTTTTTTTTTCATGCAGCAAAATGCTTTACCCACATTGCTACAGCCATTCCTTGTGGACTTTGCCACTCTTCTCTTTTGAAGCTTCCTTCAGGTTATATCAGAATAACAAGAAAGTTGGGTTGTTCCTAGGTTTTTCAGCCACAATTTTTGTTTAAATTCCCGTGTGGTGTCTTTATTGTGCACTTGGCAGAGCCAGGAGTCTGGCTTCCCACTCGTGGTGTTGATATCCCTGTTTGCATTGTGATGTCACCCTGTAATGCCAAGATGTGTGACTGGATGAAAAGAGAGGGTATTCCATGGGATCTTTGTTTCTAAGTGCCAGGTACAAAGGTCTGTGGGTCCAAACTAGATTTCCAATGTACTGCAGTGGAAGAAGGGAACAGTGGTGGTAAAACAGACAGGGAGTCATGTATTCAATAGCTGAAACCACAGAGAGAATATGTTTCATTAGTTCACGTATGTACATAGAAAAAATAGGAAGTTTTTGAGCTCAGAGACCTTCCTTCAATTATTTTTATCCCTAAACCACATGGCCATAATATCACTACAGCATGATTTTACAGCAGGGGTGAAACTTGTTTTGCATCATTTGGCTGAAGAAAATGGAAGTGATGTTTTCTGTAAAATTTTACAGCCCTGGGCTGCTTTTAAGGAGCATAAACAGAAATATCAGATCTTGTTTTCCTGAATCCATTGTATTTTTATCTGAGTTTTGAAAAGCAGCTGGTAGAAGCATCAGTTCCATGGTGTGGCAGGACTAAGGTGGTCATGAGAGAAGAAGGCACCTTGGTAGGAAGCGCTGGTGTCCCTGTGACAGAGGGTTTGAGCAGGCTGGTCCCCTCCTCAGCAGCAAGCCCTGACACGGGCTCTGATGTCCAATGCTGTCACTCTTGTGACTGCTAATTGCACTCATCAGGCTTCCTAACTGCTGCCTGGCAGTGCCCAGAACGTGTCTGGCACAGACGGGATCACCACGTCGAGGTTTTCTTGTGCTAAAAGCACTGTAAGGCTCTCAGAAAGCGAAAAATAGAGCAGTGTCATGTACATACTCCATCTTCAGTACCTTCAGATCCTCACTTTAAAATTTCATAACTGACAAATGATGCTGCAGACATTTCAGCAAATACAGTGCGTGGTTCTTAGAAGGGCTTTTATCATTTTAAAGCCGTGATGTTTCTTTTGGTTTTTCTCCTCTTCTCTTTCACTTTCACAAAGCAGATGCTTTATGTTTATAGGTTCAGTTTCTGTATTTCAGCTGATGAAAATGTATTTTGTTTCTTTCTGTCTGAGTGCAAGAGTTGCCTGACAGTGTGCCAGTGTCACTAATCACCTCACTAATGGCACAGCCGAGCACTTCCAGTGCTTCTGTGTTTGCAGGTACATTTTCCACACCAACAGATGGGCCAGACTAATATAACTTGGAGCAAACTGAGAGTGCTCAAACCTCTACTCCAGGTGCTAAGGTTACCCAGGGGGACCGCCAGGCAGCTGGGGTGTAAATGCTTTGCTTCTTTCCAGGGTTGCAAAAAGGCAAGGGGAGCTGGAGACTAAACAATTTCTCCTTCAAGCCTCACTGAATTTACTCTTCTGGGCCTACTTGAGAGTCAACTTTTCTCTACCAGAACCTCATGCCATTCTTAATTTTGCTTCGGGAAACACTGAAAAAAGCAGAGGATCACCCTGATGCTAATCTTTGTATGGACAGGGCCTGTTCTGTGGCTGAAAATGCCTGAAAAGGATGAAAGCTGTATGCACTGCAAAGTTCACTTGTATAAATGGTTTAAATTGCTGCCCTTAAAGATCAAAGACTTAAAGGAGAACAATTTACTTCATTCTTGGTGTAGATATCATCCATTGCAGACATAAAATACTGGTTTGTCCTAATATGAGTCTTGATCAAATTGCTGGGAGTAGTACCCATTTCACAGATGACACTTCAGTCAGGGCACAATTATATTTAATGGTGTGTGCCCTTCCACTGCTGCTGATCCACCTAACAGAAGGAGTGATGTGCTGCACAGTGTGCTGAAGTAGGGAGTGGCACAAAGGGGGTCACCCTGCTCAGCCAGCATCTTCTTGCTGTTGCTAAATTGGGAAATAACTGCAGGTGGCTGAAAAGAGATGCAGTCATCGACTCTGAGGAGCCCCAAATCTGCCATATGCAAACTGAGGCACATCCATAATTGGGGATTTCTGGAGGACCCTCACTCTATGTCAGCACAGAAAGTCCTGCCTAAATATGCGTGAGCAAATTGTCAGTGTTTAAAAACTCCAGTGCTGTTTTGTTAGAAACAAAACAAAAAATCCCACCCCAGGGTCTTTTAATTGCTGTGTATTTTTTCAGCTTTGGCTTCTCCCGTGTCTTCAACAGAAGGCAGTTTTATTTTCTGACCTTTACATGGAGAACACTGAGGTGTGTGGGGTGTTTTATTCAAATACTCTGCTTTTGGCAGAACCAAGGATTCCAGCCAGCTCTGCTTCTCAGGCTTACAAAAATGCCCTACCCAAGGTTATGCTGTCTTCGTACATATGTATATTATGCATAGTTAATACCCATGAAATCAGTACCTGAATTTTCCACAGTCTCTTTATCATCCCGAGGCACAGTTTTTTTCAGCGTCTTGCTTTAGAAAACACACTTTATTTTGGCTTCTTTCATAGTTTCTATTAGAAGTAGTCATGGTTTGATATTAATGTTTGCAGTGCTTTTGACACAGTCTAAAGCATGAATATCTGAAACCAGCTCTGCTTTGTATATTTTGTCAGCAGTTTAATGTCATTTCTCTTGCTGAGCAAGTGAATTTGTTCAGAATACAAAACGACTGTAATTTAAGAAAAAAAAGCTGCCTCCTGTGCAGCAACTTGCAGATGTGAAATAGCAGAGAAGTGACACAAGGCAGGATTGGGGGGGAGTTCCATTTGTTGATTAGTACATTTTTTGCTAACTTAGCCTGCTTTTGCTAAGCTCAACACTTTAAACAAAATTGTTCAAAACATACCACATTTATCAAATATTGTTTGATTATTGTTACTTTGGTTGTTGGGTTGGTTTTTTTTTTTCCTGGTCAGACTCAGAATGTCCTTCAGTGATTAAATGCCATTTCTGAATAACAAATTAACCATGTTATCTATGTAGTGAACTCAGAATTCATCAAAACAAATGATGAGGACTGTAACTTGTCATCTGAAATTGTGTAATCACAGCTCTGCTGCGTTGTGTTTTGATTAAGTGGAAGATGATTACAGAGATCTGTCTCACAAAGATGCAAGAGCACCCAGGGCAGATTTAATTCCATTCCCCTATAATAGAGGTTTTTGAGCACAGTTTTAACTTCCCGCTCAGGTCAGGGAAAATGCTTAAAACTGTGCATGTGTTTAAGGCTGTGCACCCATCTGTTTCTTCATTTTTCTTTTCCAAATGAAGAAATGGATGACAGAGCAGAATAGGGACAGGAGGGAACGTGCAAATTTTGTTACCATAGTATAAAGCACAGACTTCTGATACTCAGCCAAGACTATCTCAGGGCTGCAGATTGGTTTCTTCAAGTTGTAGTATCCAGAGCTGGAGTGAAGAAGCAGGGCTGCCATCTTCCAGTTTGGTTTCGATAGCATGGACTGCTGTTTTGAATGAGTCTTTGAAGCAGTCAAAGGTTAGAATTGGAGCAGCTTTCTGTCCAGAATGAGGTCACTCAGAGGTCCCTACTTCTCTACAGTCATTATGACATCGAGGACTTTTTCTTCAAACCCTGAAAGTGTCAGCTGAGAAATGAAGTGAAAGTCTATTATCTGTAGTGTTCTCCTGAAAGCACGTGATCACCCTCTACAATACTTCTCCATAAGATAAAAATAGTGTAGAAATTCCATTTTAAAGTTCATTTTATTTAAGGTAAATGTCGAAATGTGAAGGCTCTCACTACAAAGCTGAGCACAGCATCTGAACTACCCCAAGAGGTTCATAAGACAAATTGTAGAAATACTCCACTAGTTTCATTATCAGTTGGCTCTTTTTTTATTTTAATATACTGAAATCACAGAGAATTCCCAGGCCCAGTTGTGATAACAAATCAGGTGACAGGAGAGGATCACAAAAGCTGTTCTTATGGCCAGCTGCTGCCTTTAGGCAAGTACAGTTTCAGAGTAACTTCCCCACAGTCAATGAATCATTGTAAATTTACAACAGCCAGACTGAAAGTACAGTTTAGTCTTGTTATAGGAACAAAGGTAAAAAGAGAAGGAAACAGAAGATGTAGACAGTATGTCAATGATAAATTGTAGGGCACACTTCCTAGAGAGCATCCAAAGGAGAGCACTGAGGCAGCTTTAAATGTAGAGAAGTGTTGATGATCAAGGAATGGGCATTTTCTCTGGCAAGGAAGCTTTTTACTCTCTGTGGCTCTTGATGTTCTCTGGGAAATATTCCTTATGATTTTGTGAAAAGAGACAAATTGTTACAGTGCATCAGACTAGGTACATAATGGAAAATTTTACTTGCACAAAAGACTCATATAATTCACTTATGGCTGGGGTACTTGTGAGTTATTGGGCTTTCAGATGTGAGAAATAACCCTCATAAGTCGTTGCTGCTATTGTGACCCATCCTCTTCTCCTTTACACACAGTTTTTCTTCCTTACCCTTCTAGCTGAAGCATATTACAATTATTTGATTAGATCTGTTACATGCTGCTCTATGGAGCAAAATGATGAGACTGTTTTCCCAAGTGAAGTTCTGTTTTCAAAAATGCCAATTTCATCCTGAGGTTACATATGCTATTCTCAGTTTAAATGAAACCCAAAAATCATCTCTTCCCAGAATTTTGGTAGTCAAAGTCTGAGTGCTCCAGAAAGTTCTTTCAAGATTAACTCTCATTTTTCACATACCAGCACTTTCAGGCTTCAGCTGAACTAGAAAGGTGAGAGGCTGTTTCTGTGCCTTTTCCAGCCTCACTGTTCTGGGGAAGCCAAGTCTGTGCCTTTGGGAAGCTCGCCCAAAGCAAACCTGTCGGTGGGACAGAGACAGGAGCTCTCCTTGCCCCCTCTCTGGACCTCAGAGCATTTTGACTTTCCCTCCTTATCTGCAGTAGAACGCTGCAGGGAGTTATGTCTGTTGTGACAAGGATTGGTAATTCTTTACTGATGAACACATTGCTGCAGCCTTGCCAAATCTGGCTGGGCAATCAGATTGTACCAGTTGGTTTTGTGAGGTCTCTGATGTCCTAAGTGTCAGCACACACCCAAGGCTGCTACTCACAGACACGGAGCTTCTCTCCCTCAAGCATTTTTGGCTTGATTTCATTAGCAAGAGGCACTACTTAGTGCCACTTTCTTCATGAAGTTTATTAGGTATTAAATTGTTTTATTGGGTATAAAATTGGTTTAGAACATTACATCCCAGGCTACTGTAGCTATAAAGATTTCAGGGGAAATTCATGAGATTCATGGAAAATTAGAGACAGCAAGGCTTCCTAGGTAAATCAAAAAAAGGAAGACCCACCCACACGGTATGTACTGCCTGAGGAGATGACTGCTAATGAGATAAGTGTGATGTACAGCTCTGTTATAAAAAATTACATAAGTTGGAAAGATAGCAGGTTCTTCAGTAGTTCTCCTCATGGGTGTTTTCAGGAGCACATTTACTTGTTCAACTTGGAGTTAAAAGGAGCTTTTAAACTCCAGAGAAGCACTGCAGTGAGAAGGAGCGACAGCCTAAGCAGGTTGAGGTATTGGCGGTGAATTGTTAACCAGCCAAAAACCTACAAGGCACTCAACCAGGCATTTAATTTTAACTGTGTGAGTGGTCCTGCTCTAGTCAATGGAATAACACAGAGCTCTGCAGTTAGGCAAGCAGTCAAGTGCTTGGCTGGATCTGGAACTACAGGCAATTGCAAATTGCTTTCCTGCCCTCAGTAAGGCCATTCTGCAGCAGCAGCCGAGGCAGGAAGGGATTTCCTAATGATCTCAAGGGATATAAAAGATTTCTACTCACACGTTTTCCTTATGTCAGCAGGCAAAGGCAAAATGCAGTCTAATGGTTAAGAATGGAAAGCAGTTTGGAAGTAAGGTCCAAGTTGAGATAATCCACACAGGGATACAGGGAGAGTCCTGACATCTGCCTTGGGACTGCCCTGCAGAGACACCTCGGAGTCCCTGGCAGTCCTGGGCAGTCACCCTGACAGGCTGGGAGGTGGCTTTGATCTGCTGGTTAGGGAGGACAATTTGGGAGCACCTCCCTTCACCTGCCTTCTTCCCAGTAATTCTGCTGCTAGCTTTTTTTGCCTTTTTTTTTTTTAAACCCAGCACCAAATGACAATTGTCCCAAGGGCCAGCTTAAAAATAAAGTTTCCACTTTCTACTCAGCAAAGACATTTACAGAACATTTGCTTCTGAGGTGTTGTCACACAGAGTGCTCAGTCCTGGCTGTGGTTAGTCCTGTTTGGTAATAGCTGTTACTTGCTGCCTACTCCTGTGTTTATTAATATAAAACCATGACTGTACTGCTCACAAGTGCAGCAAGTTTGTTCTGCTTGATAACTTTTGGGTTGCTGCACATCCTTAGTCATGACAAGCAGAGGAAGACGTTGTTCTTTTGTATCCTGGATTACCAGAAACTGATGCACTGGGCATTCATTATTTTTCAGCTCGTGAAGGAGTTGTTAATCTCCACCTGTATCTCTTGCCCTGTAACTACAGTAATTGTAGCATGTGATATTTGAGGAAAGAAATATTGTTTGAAGAAATTCTAATTCTACACCAAAGGATCATTAGGCTGAATTTAGCCTACTCTAGGAAGCTTACCTTACTATTTTTTAATACATAGAAGTTTTATATGATTTATAAACATTGGAGAAGTTTGCCAATTTTTGGACTTTCTTTTGAGATGTGGTATTTTCTTCCTCCTTAATGTTTTGTGAATTTGATATACAAGGTTAAATTCCTCAACTCCTATAAGGCTTCTTTAATTAAACTGGCTAATGAAGGGCCAAGATCCTGACCCAGCAGCTTACACAGAGAGCCCCATCATTTCTGTTTGAGTTTTTTGGTAGGTTTTAGAAGATGCCTACTCCGACTGCAAAAACCCTCAAAGTGGTAGGGAATTTGCCACAGAGGGCCAGCAAGCTGTTCAATCTTTAATTATCTTTGTTGTTTAAAAAGCTCCAATTTATTCTGAAGTCAGAATTTCTCTAGCATTATCTACCAATTATTAGCTTTCATTCTGTCTTCTTCTGCTACATTAAAGAGCTACAACCAGGAATTTCTTCCCATGCAGCTGCTTATTAAACTGTCTCTTGGACTTCTCTCAGAAAATAGATTGGGCTTCTTACATCTCGCTTTATTGCACATTTTTGAGGTTTAAAACCACACTTCTGCTATTTAGGGGGAGCACTAGTGAAATACACAATTTGTCAGAGGAAGACAAGGACTTTTTCTTGGTCTGTTTGCACAAGTTTGAGCAAGTTTGAGCACTTTGACAAAAGTAGACATGGGACAGGTTTACCAGCAGAGTTTTTTGGTGCTGTATGGCTGCCCCTTTAGATGCCCTGCAGTGCCTGATGAGCAGCTCTGGGGATGCTGGAAGCTCGTGGCCAGGCTGTGTATCCACAGGGCCCTGTCCTGGCTCACCTGGGGCTGCCAGTGCTTCTCAGCTCCTGTCAGAGCACCAAGGGGGATTTCTCTTCAAAATAAGAAAGGTGAGAAAGACTGGGTTGGACACTAATTTTGAAATACTGAGCAGAAGTGATGTTTTGTAGGCAGCAATCCTGCAGAGACGTGCTGCTGAGTAACAGCTCTCTGCCTGTTCCGTGCAGAGCCCGGAGACTCACCATAGCTGGTTGTGTTAGGATGATTTTTTGGCTAAAGATTTCCAAAACTTGGGAAACCTGAGTTCATTTTTTCTGACTTTGCTGTAGGTTCAGATTTGACTTTTAATAAGGCATTCTATTTTTGTATATTCAGGGTTTTTTTCTATGGCAGATGGGAGGAAACATTTGTTTCTGTCCGTGTCCATCTTTCAGAGGATGAAATGCTCCTGGTATTTCAAACTGCATGTGTAGCATCTGGATGTAATTGAGGCTTCCATAACTGCTGCCACATTAACAGCCACAGTACTGCTCTTTTAAAATAACTGAAATTTACCCTTTAACAGGTCCATGCCAACATAAATTATAGTCGGGCATTTTATTTCCAGCAAAGCTACGAGAAACATGGCCTCCTCTTCATCTTCATTCTGAAACAGAGATTACCATTTGCTTAAACCTCAGTGCATGCTTAGCCTCCCCAAATCTGTTAAAACAATGCAATATCTTATTATTTAAGTGTTTAAACTAGACTGTATCATTTTGAATCATGATTTACCCAACTTACAGAGCATTTGCACAACCAGCTCAAGCAGCAGGGATGGGGGAATAGGAAGGCAGGGGGACTGAACCAGGACTGGCACAAACACCTCTGGGAAAAGGTCTTGGCCCAGCCAAAATAAACCAACCAACCTCCAGTTTAGTCTGAGCAATGGGGCAGGAGCAGCCACAAGGCCCTTTCTGCTGCTGTGGTACAGGGTACTTGAATTATTCTTTTAAGCACAGCATCCTTCATGTAAAACTGGACCTGCTCAGCTCTCAGTTCAATCACAGAGCAGAGGCTGCTACCAGAGCTGGTTGGCAGAAGGTGGCAGAAACAGGGGAAACGGGGAAAGGAAATAGTTGTTGCCATCACCTGACAGAGCAGATGATAAGGCCGGAATCCCTCTGAAAACGCGAGTGGTAGAAGCAGCAGAGCATGTAAACATTGACACAGGGCACCAGGGCAGGATGTTGATAGAGTGGACACTGTAGTTAGAGCTAGTGAAGGAATCCCTGGGGGCCTTGACTGTGGTTATTGCTTTTGTCTTATTTTATCTCTGTAGAGGTATTAGCTGCTTGTGACAGCCTGACTCTGAGAGTAGATGGAAAGAGATTATTTAGAGACAAGAGGACAGACAAGTGGGTTGTATTCCATGTTACTCACAGCAGACGTGCTCCAGGGCAAAATTAAATGAACTGCAAGTCCAGAAAAGTGCCTTCATAAAAATGATGTAAAGCTATATTTTTTTCAAATGTTCTTATAGGTGATAGGCAGAGCAATGCAGCCCCTGTAATGTTTTGTTGGTTTGGGTTTTTATAATCATCCATCCCATTTTACCAGAAAAGGGTTTTTTTTAACAGAATTGTATTTAAGTTGAATAGGAAAGACTCTTGGTTATTTCTTGGGCAGCTCAGAATGTTTACAACAAAGGCTCCACAAATAAATAGTTGGATGAAACCTGGAGCTCAGTAAACGAAGAGCACTTGTGACCCAGCAGGGATAAAACCTATCAGCCATGTGATGAAAGAATTACTTAACCCTGTGGCACTGTCTCTCTCAGTTCTTGGAAATTCAGACTTTAATGAAGCAAAGTAGCATTTAATGATTACTGCTATTCTACAGAAACAAAAAATTACTGGGGTAACAGAGGAGTTGCTTTTGTTTATTTATTTTAGCCAAGCTGAGGTTGAAGTGGATATTCTGAAGTAAAAGTACAGGCACTGTCTGGGAAGATAAAATGCTGTGGGTCACCATGTAAGCTCTGTATTTATTCTAATGCAGTATTTTTCTGGTCACATCTGACACACTTTTAAGGTCAGTTTTGTGCTGATACAAGTGAAGAATGGTGATGAATGACTTAATTAGGGAAGCTGTGAAAAGGCAAAAGGTAAATGTTAATGCCTTCTTTGTAATCAGCTAATGATCTTTTTGTCTATAATGGGACATTAATTTGCCAAATAATTTATCTGAGAAAGAATACAGATTTGGCAAGCAAATATATCTAAATTCATGTGTTGAGAAAGGCGAAGCCATTACCTTACATCCTCAAAAAGGTTCTTTTCAGATGTTGTTGAAACAAAATATTTTGCTGGATCTGAAATGAACTTTCATTCCGTACTTTGAGTTGTCAAACACCTTGAAATGCCAGTACAATTTTGGCTCAGTTTGAAACCATATCTGTATCTCTATATATTTAACTTCTAGAAATCTCTTGCAAACAAAGAACATCACTTATTGGCTCAGCACTTTTGTAATATGGGACACTATCTTCCCAATAAGCTGGAGGTAATATTTACAGAGTTCAATTGTGAGGACACTTTTAGCTCTTGGGAGAAATACTGCCAAATTCGTGTGTGTATCTTCACATCCTTATGCTAGATGGAATGTGGCCTAGGTAATTTAAAGAATAAAAACATGCCTAGCAAAGTCTTTTATATGTCACCACTGATAAACTTCTGTTGGTTTCATTATACAACACAACAACCAACCAAAAAGAAAATCCACCAAACGAAAGAATTTGCCAACTAAAGCAAACCCTAATCTAAATCTTTGCAAATGGGAGCAACTGGTCTTGAAGAAATGAAAGGAAAAGAGACAGTAAAAGGCTGTGTCTGGTGATACACCTCGCTTCAAATTTCCCTGGAGAGGCAACAAATCTACGGATGTGACAGCCTGCTTTGCCATCCTGGAATGTGGAGATTCTTTAGGGAGCTGTCCATCAAAATCACAAACAGCCTTTTTCTCTTGTGTTTTACCCAAATTGCATCCCCTTACCAGCTCTTGAGGTGATGTACAAAATAGCTTAGTTTGTCAGTCACTTCACAGCCTGTGATTAATGATAATATCTGTCCATTAATAGCAGCAATAAAGCATTTAACCAGAGTGAATCACTAGGACATAATAGCACTTTCTTCTCTAAAAGTTCCATTTCTCTGCCATTTTGCATTTTCTCTGCGGTATCCAAAGACCGTTCCAGACATCTGCTGTCTGATAGTCAGAAAGGTAAAATCAAAGAATGTTGTAACAGACTCACCAGAGGGGGGTTTTGCATCTTTTCATGTTCTTTTTGCAGCTCAGGTAGTTGCCAAGGCTGGTGGTGCCTGGGTGAGAGTGCAGTGTAGGCAGAGGCTTTTTTCAAGCTCCAGACATGTTTCAAATATCCTATTCCAGTCGTTTATGGGCATTGCCCCTCCTTTGGCACTTTCCCATAGCTCTGGGAGGAGAATATTAATCATGGGTTTGTCATCCCAAGTAAATAAGCATTCCCAGGGAAAGCCATGCTCACACATCTGCATCTTATGTTAATTGAGGATTTGGCACTTACTGTGTAAAACAGGACATCAGCTGAATTCAGTAATCATGTGTTGTTTCAGTGAGCAGATGCTCCAGCTGAGCTTGTCCTTTATAAGCAGGTGATGATTTGTGAGGTTTTTAAGTATAAGTTGCATGTTTAGTTTGCTGCTTTAGAACGGGTGTGTGGGAAGGGCTGCCTGGAATCACTGTAATGATTTGTTAATACTTCTACTGATGAACTGATCTTTTTCTTACTGCTCACCTCAGATATTTTATTAATTATCCTTCTGGAGATCAGTTTTCAGTGTAAATTCTAGCTCCAGTTTGAGTTCTGCTGTTCAGGGCACAGGAGAGAATGCTTTACTGTGGTGTCACTAGTCTGGCTGGGCTCTGTGCATGTGAGGGATGAGTTCACACTGTTCCTTACAGCAGGATTACCTCTGCTGTACACTTAAAGCACTAAGACTTAGCAAGATTTGTAGAACTATTAAGGAAGAGCTATCAGGTAGATCTCCTGGATGATAATATTCATCGTTCTGCATTCGTACAACTGCTCCCTCGGGAAGGTCACGGAGGAGGAGCAAGGTGGAATTAATGCTTTGAAAAACAGGAGTGCCCCCCCTCATCCTCAGTCCCTCTGCAGGTCCCAGCTGCCAGGTGAGTGTTTAAAGAGCACTAACAAGAGATGGAAACAGTCACAGCACGCTGAGTGCCAAACACCCAGCATGAGGACAGTGGTTTTGCTCACTTCTGCCATTTTTCCCATTTTTGCCTTGCTTTATTTCCTGGTTTTTTTCTGTCAGCACTGCCCTGGAGATTGTCATGGAGCAGGGCTGTGGAGAACTCACACCTCTCATCTTGTGTGTCTTCCTTAGAGGTCCTGGTGAACATCTCTGCTGCTGCACCTCTGCTGCCTGGATGCCTCCGGTGCCAAGGCTTGAACAAATCAAACCTTTTGTGCTTCAGTCACTGAGCAGCCAAGTGACAAATGTGCCTCATCTGTGATGGCTTCATAATGTGGCCTCTAAGCTCTGTGTGACCACCCATGGTACTGCTTTGTGCCCCTAGCACCGAGTTCTTGGGGCTTCTTGTAACCATGTTCAAAGCTAAATTTAAGCTGAGACAGCAGATTTTTTCAGATTTTTTCGCGTGCTAAAATATTAGTAATTGATCAGAGTTTGTAGTGTTCCTGCTCTGGAAGAAGCTTTTACTTTAATAGCCTTTTTTTTTTTTTTTTTTTTTTGAAAATGTTATTCTAAGTAGATCAGCGTGCTGAAATTTGCATCGTAAAAGATTGTTTTGGAACAAAGCAGGATCTAATGAGCATATAGTAAATCCCTTGGCTCTGCAGCACAGCCACAATAAGCATAATAGCTCTCACTGAATGAATCCCTTGCAGCCTAAAAGCTTTTTTCTTTAAAATGAAATAGCAACCCTGCAGGATTTAGTGTAGACAATATGCAAAGATCATTTAAGGGTCTGCTGTGGAAAGAGAAAACAAATGAGGATGACTCCACTTAGGGTCCTTTGAAAAGACCCTTTGTGATCACTTCATTAGTCAGTCTGTTTCAATATTTTCTTACTCAAGAATGACTTTATTCTAATTGAAGCATCAATAAATTCCGCTCTTTATTCTTCCTCCCTGTGGTCTCAGCTAAAATGTCAGGAAGCATTTTATCATTTTTCAGCCTTCTTACTGAAGGCTAAGCACACAGTAAGTATTATTTCATTAGCAAAATGCTGAAAGTGTGAACTACTGGTATGGCACAAGAAAGCTGAGAACTCACTTTGGGGGGAAAAAAAAAGTTGAACAACTTTTACTTTTTACTTCCACCCTGGCTTAGCTTAGGTAACAATTGAAGGGAGAAGCTGCTGGAGGGTTAGTGTTGTGCTCTTCAAGAGATTTCTGTGGTCATGTGAACATCTGTATGTCAAGCAAGGCATCCCTGCTCTGACCTAAGGTATTCTTGCTGATCTACCCCTGGCATCTGACAGAGATTAAACGTGGTTTGGAGATTGCTGCCGTGCTCAGCTGATCTAATCTTGAGCCTCTTTTAAGCATTTTCTGTGGACTGCACTGTGTTCCAGAAGCAGCTGCTGAGCTGAGCAGGCAGCATTGCCTGGTGGTTTGGTGCAGGTTAATAAAGCTCTGTCTGGCAAAAGGGGTATTTTCCTAAGAACTTAAATGTTGCAGGAGCTCAGCTGCAGATTTTCTCATGTAAGCTTAGTGTACATAAGACTTTATCCCTTGCGGGGCTTTGAATTTGGAGGGAGATTTTCTCTATGGTCCATTGGGATAAGCGAGGAAAAACAACCTAAAGCAATCCCATGAAGGAGATGTGAGGAACAGGAATAACAGGCTGGTCTTTGATGCTGTTCAATATATCCCATACAGATTGTACTTTTCCAAGGCAAATTTGTTGAATTTTAACAGTTACAGTACAAACAGTATCTGTGCTGACATATTTACAGAAATCACTGGCAGTGATTCTGTTGGTTTGGGAAAAAGTTGAGTAAATTTGTAAGAAAGCAGAAAATTATTCTCATCAAATCCATTCTTAAAGAATATGTTATGAGAAGCATCTGCCTGGGACAATTAGCAAACTACATTAGAGATACCAAATTTCATTTACTTTAGAGAGGAAAAATTATTTGTGCTTGCAAAACACAACATATATGGTATAAGACCAGAAGAAATCTGCAGCCTCTTTCAGACTTGAGGAGAATTCAGAGAAAAATAGAGTTATTATCTCTAGTCTATGAAGTTTGAGGGTTTGCCTCAAAGCAGTCTCTTTCCTGTGCCTGTCATTTACATGATAGAAGCTGTTAACATCTCCTGGAGCATTTTGAGGTGCCAACATCCATTAATTTGCTACGAAAAACAAGCCTTTGAAAATTAAAGCCTTGCTCTTAGGCTGTCCTGTTTCCCTTCTCCCCTTCCTCACTGCTTCCTTGCCTGTCAGACCCTGCTGCCCTCCCTGAGCAGTGATGTCAGGGAGGCTGGAGTAGGGGGGATTTGTACAGCATCCCTGCACTGACTGAACTCCCCTGGTGGGAAAGAAGAATTCCCCAACCACCACCACCTTTTGGAGTCTGGGATGTTTTATTTTTTGCCATTTGAAGTCTGTGTGTAAAGCCCAGAAGTGTGGTACAGGGCATCCTGCCTGTGCAGGGTCAGGCTGCTCTTCTTGCTCTGAAGGGTTTTTGCGATTTCCATCTCCCATCAGCAAGACATTTCAGAGAGTCTGGAATTTTCCTTGGAGAAGGGAGATCTGCTTCACACATCAAATCATCAGCTTCTTCCCCAGACATGCTTTTTTCAAAGGTGCATTACCCTTTGTAAAAGTTGTGCAAAATATGGGTTTATGGAGATCAGATTAGTGGTTAAAGCATATGGGGCATTTTTAATAACATTTTAAACCCTATCTCCTCCCTTGCATAGCAGCCAGTCTATTGATTTATCAGCCCTACTTCTTTACACACAAAGTTTATCTTTACAGCAAGATAGCAGTTGCTGAGTGTTTCTCTAGAACATGTTTCAATTTCTTCCTGCTTATCTATTTCCTTCTGTAAGAGGGTTAACAGAAGGGTTTTATCTTCTCGCTGTTGTCACATCTGAGATCTTAACTGGCTTGAGGTTCTGCGTAACCTCTAAGAAACGTGTGAAGGACAGTCTCTAAATTTGCCACTGAAGAGCCACCAGACAAATATAAAACATGCCTGTGTTGAGTGTCTCATTGCAAGAATGTTATTGTTCCACTGCCTTTTTTTTCTGAAAGCAATTGTTCTGTAAATACCAGAATACCCCAAGGGATCAAAGCTAAGAGGTCAAACTAACAAAGTATTAGGGAAAAAAAGCTAAATTCTTACAAATTTTGAAGGCTAATCAAGCACCTAAATTGGTTTACTTTTCTATAAAGAAAAGGTATCATTTTGAGTCTGCCATGAAATTCAAGTTAAATAATTCTGCAGAAGGACCTTGCAGCACACTCTTGTACTCTATTGTAATAGTTCTAGGAAAAGCAGCAAAATTCCAAGTAGTCCTCACTGGGACAATTGAAATATTGATAAAAATAATAATCATAAAGCAATAATATTAGAGCCAAACATATCCTGATGACTTGTATGGCTACATCTACATAGCATCTATGTCTGCTTCTCTCTTCAAATTAAGTTCTTGCTGTTTGAGCCAGGAAAAAAAAACATGAGGAGAGCCCCAGGTGAAATCCAACCCTTCAGAATCATCAGTCCAAAACCACTGCTTTGTGTTCCCAGCCTTCCAGGGCAGCAAGAGTAAGGGATGGTATTGACACACTTAGGATAAGAAGATCCCTAATAACAGAATTAGCTTTCATGTTTGAGGTTTTGCCACACTCCCTCTACATCTGCTGTGAGCAGATTATCTGCAGACTGCTTTGGGCAGGAGTTGAGAGCAAAAAGGAAGGATTGTCACCAAGTCAATGTCAGGATCAGTTGAACAAGGACCCTTTTGAGTCCTGTAATTTGAAAGCATAGGTCAAAAGTTTATCCTGAAGCCTCTGACAAAACAAAGATCTGTGGATCTTGAGATGTGATTTCTTTCTTTTTTTCCAGTCTCTTTTTGGAGCTGAAAGTCTCTCTGATGTAAGCTGGTTTGTCCCAGCGTGGAAAGATTTTTGCTCTATAAGTGCACCATTAAATAGCACAGGCTATTTTGGGAAATGACAGTTGAGACTTTTTTAAGCCATAATTATGGCTGCCTTTAAAGATGATGATAAAAATGCAGTTGATGAACAAAACGAGACCATGTGATTAATTTTTCCATATGATGTGTTTGATTATGACAGATCCCCAGTCTTTAACAGCTTCCTATGTGAAGTGAAAAACAGAGAGAGAGCACTTTATCTAGCACAGCTGATTAAATATGACTATCTAGGCAGCTCTGGAAAGGAAAATATCCATAAAACTCCATTAGAAAACAAGAAAATGTCAGGCTATAAATTACTTTGGAAAATCAGTTTTCAGTGAACTACGTAAATTGTCAATATCAGAGCTGCAAGAACACTAAGAGTGCTATATTCATGTTAATTTCTTGTTTCTAGTGTGGGCACTAGAAGAGTTGGCACATCCCTTAAAGGCTGGAGGATAAGTACAGAGCTCCCATGTTTCAGATGGGAAAGGATTTTATTGTCATCTTTCAAATACACTTTGAAGAATCGCTTCTGATTTAGACCTTGTTGGTTCATGGCTGAGTGGAGAGAGAAGCTGAAACTCCAGCATCCTTTTCCTGTGCAGGTTTTAAAGAATTAAGAGTTACCTTTCTGTTTGGCTTCACCAGAGTGGGAATTTCCCTGTGCCTGCAGTACACATGGATTTTATTTACACCGTGGTGTTCAAGGGGCTGAAGAGGGCTCAGTGGTGCCTGCTGTTGAGAATTTACTACGTGTCCTCCTGCCCTTTGGGTATTGCAACTTCTGTCAGAAATCAGACTTTTGTCACCTCAAGCAACCACAATTTGATCCCTCTGTCAGATCCAGCCGATAAATTAAACAAAATATATTTCTTTTGAACACTCTGCACTTTGGCAAAGTTTCTAAATGGGAGCAAATACCTGGTTTTAATGTTGCCAAAAGATTGTGTTGTTCTATTTTTGCAACAAAGGTTTGTGTTTTCAGTTTAAACTGACTTTTCAGATTGAAAAATATATATATAATCTTACATTAAAAAAGCTTTTAACACCGAGCAGATATTCTGAAAATCATTAGTTACTCAGTTTCAGCAAAACCTTTGTGGGAAACACAGGTGGAGGTAACAAAGAGCTTGTGTTTCAACCAATGAAAACATTTAAAACTGATGTTATTTTTGAAAATTTAGGTCAACAAAATTTCTGAAACAGGTGGAGATTCTTTCATCATAGAAAAATCTTTTCCAATCCTGCTGCAGGGGTGTATAGGCAGTCTAGAAGACATCCATTTCTGGTAGGCTTTGCCTTGAAAATCAAGGAAAACCTGAGATCCCTGGCTTTTAAGAATTCCCACGCTGGAATATCATAAAACAGGGATATCTGAGCTACTTTAAAAACTCCTCCATCTCTTCTGCTGCCTTCACTCAGAAAAGAAAGTTTGAAATCTGAAAGGCTACTTCTGTGAAGTGCTGCTCAGGTGGAGTACAGAACTGCTCCATAGAACATCAGAGCCCTGTTCCAGCACAGGGGTTTTGTTTCGGGATGTGCTGAACATCCACGTCTGAAGCGCTGCCGCTGGCAGGGCCGTGGCACAAGGGCCAGGCGCCATCCTCTGCTGGGGGTATCAGAAATGAGGGACCCTGCTGCCACATGTGTGTTCTGAAGCCAGTTCCTTCCATTTTCTTACTGCTGGAAGATGCAGATTGTGATTATTCCCCTCAGGAAAGGACCACTGGAATGTCCACGAGTTCTTGGAAGGAGGTAAAGCACGAAGCTGCTACGACACCCGTGCACGTTGTGCAGTGATACCTCCAGAGAGATTGCTAACTAGGAAAAATGGGCCCAAAGCCTCAGAGTACTGAAATTTCATTAATTGCTGGGTGTTCTATACCATTAGAGAAGCTGGACTAACCCCAGCTTTACTGGAAAAGTCAGCAGGTTTTAAAAGAGATGGAGACCGAGACGTTGCAAATGCCTGGGTCACTCTTCATTGGAGTTGATTTGTCATCTATAAACTTGTGGTGTTGAGGGGAATGGATGGAACTGGTGTGTCTGTGAAGAGGGTGTGACAGTGTTAGCAAAGGGTGGTTATTTGGAAGCAAATCCCACACACCCTGAAGTGTCCTTTCCACTATTACATGTTCTGGGATACCTCATCTCTCCAGCTGCTCAAATCAAATGTGTGTTTGATGGAAAAAATAGTTGTAACAGAGAATCTGAGGCTTTTCTTTTTCTCTCTCACTGAGCACCAGGGTGTTTAAACTGAAAAATTCACAGCAAGGTACAGAGTTCTTAAGGATCACAATCTTTGCTTCCAGTCTAAGTTTTCAAAGTTAAAACTGTCTCCCCAGCTTTTCCTTCACACTGTGGTGCCATTTTTATTTTTACCTATTGATTTTGTTTTTAGTGAGATCATCTGTACCAAATTAAATAACCGTGTGCAGTCACTTCAGTGTACAAAATAATGTGATATTCAATTTACAGAGCACCAAGTCCATGGAGAGGGACGAGCCCTCTCTTGCCAGTGGCAAATATTAAATCCCAGGAATAATATTGAAGATACTAAAAATGGCAAATATTAAATCCCAGGATATTTCTGAGCTCTAACATTGGCTCAGCAGGACATGATGCTGTTGGAAACAGGTCTTACCTGCAGAGCAGGAGGCCACATCAGCAATGTTCTCTCTATATATATTGCCAAGATTTAGGAATTGATTAGCCCAGCAGCCTGGCCAGCTCTACTTCCTACTCAGTGGTGGCCAGGCTTGTCTAACTCCTTTTAACTTTAATTTTTTTAAAATCCTGATTAAGATGGTAGTTTCAAACTTCAGCAGAAAGTACTCGTGGGAAAATGCGTTTCCTCGGAAAATTTGTTCCTGTTTGGCAAGAATTAAAGCTTGGCACCTTATCAGCCTTTCTAAATAATGTACCCAACCTGCCTTCAGGGAACTTTGCTGATGCACAGTTGAGGCCATGGCAGACAAGACATGGCCTCATCTCAGCTTTTCTCTGGTGCATAGAATGTGATGTCCAGCTGGCTGCTGCATAAATAAACACTTCCTATAGGACAGCCACACCTCAGGTGTACAGGAATAGCTAATAATTAGTGTCAGTAAATCATTATAGTGCAAGCCACAAACATTATCACTCAGTTTGTAATTTACTCCTGATGTGGGTACTTCTTCTTCTCAATACTTAATATGTCTGTTTATAGAAAAGTTGATTGAGATAATTAGCAGTAAAAATGCTAAGGTAACACGGCTATGGTAACATTTAAATTGCTATCAATTTTGTTTATAGCAGCCTAAAGAGCAGTGCTGAAATTAGAAATTAGCTACAATTAGCAAATAAATTGAGTGTCTCTTGGAATTACTTGATCATGTCTTAAAACGTTGCACAGTGTGATGCTCAGAGAGGCAAAGCTGAGTCCCTGGGCTGCTCATCTGCACTGAGTCAAGGAGAGCACACTTTGCTTTGCTGCTGCTCCTGGCCTTCCATGGAGCCTGGGCTGTTGCCCCACAGTACAGGTTTGATGAGTGCATGCTGTGAAGCCAAAAACAATTGCTCCAAGAGATTTGTCTCTCCATGGGGGAAAAGAAGGCAGAGTGGGATTTTCAGTGATGTGCAGCCTTGTGAGGAGCAGCTCAGAGACTGAACACTTCCACCTTCTCAGTAAATGAACCTTGAGACACACATTTAATGTTGGAAGCTCCATTTGAGAGGAATGACTTGGGCTGGAAATGTGTTGTTATCCCAGAATATAAGCCATAGATATGGAAGTCAGTTTTCTCTGATTGCCTGAAATGTGGAGGGCCTTGGGCATCATTTTATGCTCACAGTTAGAAATAGTTTGCTTCCCCCAGTAAGGCACTTTAAGGATCCTGCTTGATAAATGCTTTACAGAGGCATGTAATTATTTTCCTGGCATAATTTCATAGTTTGATGTGGAAAGAAATGTGTTGTCTGCTACTGTTAAAATGGGTCATTAAGTACAGTTTTGAGAATGAAAAGAGGAGGGGAATCAACCAGTTTCAGGATCAGCCACTGACTCACCCCTCTCTTACCTGACTCATAAAATAAAACCTTCCTCATTCTTTCACCCTTTGTTAGAAGCAGACAGGCAATGGTTTTCTGCATCACAGGTGCCTTTCAGCTCTGTGTCCAGAGGGGAGAAGGTGCTGCTGAACCTCCCACCCTCCTCCTTCGAGCCCAAGTCTCGAGTACTCATCCAAATCTCACATGATGGCTCTTAACTGCTGGGATCTTGCCCAGTTTTGGATGCACATATTTGATTATGCTACAGAAACTCTTCAATTTACTGGAAGTTTAAGTAATTACTGGAAGGGAAGGAGACAAGATCTTCACTCTGTTCTTAGCCATGTGCTGAAAGGGTGTGGGGATACTGAGTTATGTCTGTGCTCCACTGAACAGTAACTAATCTTCATGAAGTAGAACAGGAGACTTTGTCTGGCCTGGAAAGAAATGACCCACAGCTGAGCAGCTGTGACATTTGTCTGGGATGTGGAGAAATAGTGGCACGATGATGTACACCTGGTGATCCCCAACCGTCTGACTCCTTGGCCCCCGTGCTCTACACCCAGTTCTCTTTCTCTGGGATTGGAAGTCCCCTCCTTGTCCAGGGAAACATCCCCTGCTGGTGGTAAAAGTTACATATTCCCAGAAAAAAACCAAGTTCTCTGGGGTAAATTTTAACATCTTGTAAGGAAGAAAAACTTCCTTGAGTATTTCCTGGCTGTCCCCTTCCTTCCTTCCACATCTTCAGCAGATGTTGCCTCTTTAAAGAGCAAAATGGGGCCGAGGGGAAAGGGAAGAAGTGACTGAATGTCAGTGGAAAGCAGTCCAAGGGATTATGGATGGGGCAGCCACACCACAGCCAGACCCACGCTGAGAGCTGAGCACCAGGATCCAACAGGGTGAGAGTTATCTGGCCTGAGGCTGCTGCTGCCTTTTTTTGTTGTGTTTCCTTCCAAGCCAGGTGTCTGTGTTCCCTGTGGATTTCATCTGTGGGGAATTTATCGCTGATAAATAACTGTTTGTGTGGAATTTACAGATGAGCTGAACTGTTTTCTTTAATGTTGCAGTTTAATACCTCTTCCTTTTCAGGTTTTTGTGAGCACTGGCGTTCTAAGGAAATAAATCTGTCACTCAGATAATGTACTTGCCCCTGGTACCAAAATATATAAATAAGAGTTACAAGGTCATTAGGCATATCAATGGAAAGAAAAATGTGCTGTGCATGAAATAGCTGACTTCCAGGCTGGGTTGGGTAAATAGCAGTATACTAAAGTGTACTGCTCATTTCTCCTTCTGATCATGAAAATCAATTAATTCCTTTCTTTTTTTTTTTCTGTAGCACTTCCCCTTTGCACTGGAAACCCTCAGCACCTGTCAGTCCAAATTTATAAGCAATGTGTTTTTCAGTGTATTCCATTTATCAAATGTAAATTCCAGTGGCCAGTGATTTACTGCAGAACTGTTTGGAAAGCAGCAAGTAAATATTACCTAACAAAATGTTTAAAAAAAAAATAATAAAAAAAAAAAAGCCAGAGCAGAGGAGATTTTATTTGCCACTTCCCAAGCACTTCATCTTTGTCCTTGAGAAGGCAGGTTAGGTGGAGAACTGCCCCAGTATGGTTCTGGAATGCATCTCCTATGGAAATGTGCTTTTATTTTCAGTAAAAGGCAACCTTGGAAAGTACTGAATTATTGTTTATATTTTAATATCTTTTATTTACTTCAGCTGGACTCTGCTACTCGGTGCAGAGCTGAGGGAGCTGAAGCCATAAGGCTCACTCACTCTGCATCACTCCAGATCTCACTGATGCAAAGAGACAAGTCCTCATTGTCCCCTGCCGTGGAGTTCAGACAGTAAATAACCAACAGGGAGAAAATTGCACCGTGTGGGGACAGTAGTATCTGGGCAGGCTGGCTGGTACAGTCTCCACTCAGCCCCTTGTATCCCTCTTCATCAGCTCGGGGGTAGAGAGACAAGATGATGAAAGGTCTGGAGCACCTCTCCTGTGGAGACAGTCTGAGAGAGTTGGGGATGTTTAGTCTGGAGAAGAGAAGGCTCTGGAGTGACCTCAGAGCCCTTTCTGGTACCCCATTCACGTGTCAAACACAGACAGATGATACAGCTGATTTCTGTTGAAATTTCAGTAACAAACACTGGGTTAAAACAGCATCCAGGGCAGAGGTTACCACCTCACAATTTGTCCTCTGCCTAACGGTCCCAAGAACAGGGATATTATGGTGAAGGACTTGTGTCTTTATGGCTTCTAAACTTATGTACGAAATGCAGCCATCTGCATTCCCCTCCAACTCACCTGCAATGCGCAGAGAGAGGCAAACTGGGCGATCCTTTTGAGCTGTTCAATAGCCCTCACCTCCAAACAGCAAACACTCTACACACAGCATCTCGTGTTGCCTCAAAAGGGGAAAAAAAAAAAAGCCATGTGGCTGTTTTCTGTGCCTCCCCCAGGTGTGGCAGTGCGGGGGGAGCATGGAGGTGCTGCCCTGCTCCCGCGTGGCGCACATCGAGCGCACCAAGAAGCCCTACAACAACGACATCGACTACTATGCAAAGCGCAACGCCCTGCGCGCCGCCGAGGTCTGGATGGATGACTTCAAGTCACACGTTTACATGGCCTGGAACATCCCCATGGCTGTAAGTACAGGTCACTCTCTGTCCTGAGCAGAGGCAGAAACACGGATGGCTGTTGCTAATTAGCTCTTCGAGGTGAAGGGTGTTGCTACAGCAGCGCAAAGTGGGCTAAGCTCAGGGAAAGTGCTTTGGTACATGCTCAGTATGGAGAGTTCTGCCGTGTGAACTTGCTCCCTCGGTCTAAGTTTAGTTGTGCACTCAGTCCAGATTGTTGGATGCAGTGACACAGATTTATAATTTAACCAGAGCAAAATGTCTCAGGTTTATGTGCTCCCCCAGAAGTCGTTAATTTGGGGCGCCGTTAAACTCTGAGGTGTTCATATGCTACAACAGTGGGGATGGCAGAAATGTCCATAAATAAATAGCATCATTCATCGTGAGACTCAGTAGAACTCACCAGCATAAAAAACAAAGTATGCAATAAAAGAATCACACATTAAATGGCTTTATTGTCCACAGGCTGAGGGGTGCAGTGTGGGCACGTTCTGCTTCTCACTGCACACAGGAGTTGTAGATGGCACGTGGGGGCCTCTAGGAATCCATGTAATATAAATATTAGATAAACTCTAGGTTCAGTTTATCACTTTGTTCTGTAAGTATATCACATGCTACATCTGCACTGAGTATAATTCTTGCAGAAAAGAGCTGTATGTTATATCCCAGCCAGGTGGAAGCTGGCTGTTGCTGTGTTCCCTGGCTGTGTTTGCACCCAAGTTATTCATGTGAAGGGACACAGGGAGAGCAGCTGAGGGGTAGCATACACTGATCTGTAGGTAATGGTGGTTTAGTTAACCCTTATAGCAGGGGTTTGCCCAGAGCTGATTGAAGCAAGTAGAAACAGGAATGTTCCTATCAATCAGAACAGGAACAAACCCAGCAGTGTCTTTGGGAAAATTCAGTTATGACCTGGAGTTCATCAAAGTCATGGGAGTCTTGTCAAAGACTTTATTAGATTTAGTCTGTCCTAAACATCTACTCACACTGTGGTACCCAATTAATATGTGAAACCCCATTTTTGTTCTTTGCTCTTACAGTTTTTGAAATACACGTACCTAGAGGACCAATGTGTCCTCCTTGTCCATGCAATGTCTGAATATGTCAGATATTCTCAGAGGTGTAAATACACTCACTGCTGTTCAGTGTTGGACACTCTGTGCAAAGTCTCTGAGATGTGTTTTTGGTGACTTCTTTTGGCACGAGAGGTAATTGCAGAGAATTATTTTGCCTTAACAAAAGGCAGTACTGCATAACTTTTTCCACACAAGATTTCTGTGAGAGTAGGAGGAAGGCGGAGCAGTGTCCACTAAAGATTTCAGGGGCATTTTTGCCCTGTCTGCACATATGAAAAACACTTGCTAAAATGGTCAGTTTTCAACTAGGAGATGTAAAACTAACCTCTCTAAATTTGCTTGCTTGATAACATCTGCAAATGAATTCTGAGAAAAGATGATATTTAAATAAGCATTTACACCAAAACATGATTCCCTTTAATCTCTCTGAGATTACTTATTGATGCAGTTTTCTGTGCTGAACTGTACAGCAGAGCTTTAAAAAAAACCCAGGCACATCTACAATAAAAGACATAAAATCAGCAGAAGTACTGAACATTAAAATTTTCTTTCCATAAAATAAATTGATTGATTGATAAAATGTGCATCATAAAAATCAGCCTATTAGCTCTCAGGAAAAGGAAGCTGATGTTAATGTTCATGATATTATTCTCTGTAGTATTCAATACAGATGGCAGAAGTACTGAAATGGCATAAGCCATCACAAAAACCTTCTGCAGGGGAACTAGAAACCTTGCTAGCTGGTTAAAAAGAATAGGTCCACAAAGTAAATCCTGTGGACACCTCGTTCTGACACCATCACACTGTAACCTGCCCACGGTGCCTGCAGCTGGCACAGAGGGTGAGCACAGCGTTTTCATAGCTGCTCAATTTGCTGCTCTTGGGCTCTGTAGGAACAGCACTGCAAAAGGGGCACTGTATTGCCTCATTTTAAATAGGGCAGAAAAGAGGCAAGTAAAATACATGCATTTTCCCATACCACAAACCCAATCCAATTAACTCTTTTATAACTCCCACCATCATTTTCACAGCTCACAGGTTATTGGGAACATGTGCATAATGTGTATCTAGATTAGCAGATGGTCTTGGGCACACCTGGCAAGACCATGTTCCTATAACCTTCAGCAGCAGGTCAGCGTAGCTTTATTTTAGTTAACCAAATACTTGGTACATCCCCACTTCTGATTTATTCCTCGACAATTGTAGTGATAAAGGAATCTTGCATTGAATGATTTATTGTGCTGAATGTCTCGGAGGATTGCTCTCCTTCCACGCAGCCTCAAGTACTACGTAAATTAACATTCATTTGAATGGATTTGAGGGCCCCTGACAGAACGTGCATCAGCAAGCAGCAGTGAGCACAGCAAACTCTTTATGTGGCAAATAGGAAAACCTGTTCAGTATTACACTTGTATTCTCTCCTGAAAACCAGGCATCTGTTGGGGATCTTAATAAACCCTGAGCTAAGATTTGCTGCTGCCTTGCAACCCTGCATTAGAAACAATCTGTAAAATGCACAGATATTCTTCTGGAGGAAAAGCACAAGGCACAAAACTCCCACGATCTCACACAAAACTCCCCAGTTTCAGTCCATTTGATTAATACAGAGTCGGAAAAGGGGTTTGGATGAGGTAACTCTTACTGTCTGAATTTTGAACTGTGATGATTTATAACACTTTAAATCAACAGACTCTAAGTCAGGACCCACCAGTTTTAAATGGCTGACTTTGGTCGTATTAACCTGAATCTTCCAGCCTGTGACTTTCATGGGATTTGTATTTAAACATTAATTAAATTCTGAAGTAGAATTATAAAGGTTTTGAGTTTTAACTGCGTTCTATGGCTCAAATCTGCAAATGAGCTCCAGTTCTAGTAAAATCTGAATGCTGATCGATATGAATGGTTAGTGGAACTTAATGACTTTCTGAGCAGCTTTGCTTTGAAGTTTTAACAGGTCTGTTCTGACGTCATTTACATTACTGAATACCCAAATCTCTTGCTAGAGTAAAACATGGCCAAGCTGCCATATTTTCGATCAGAATTACTGCCTAAATTCTAAATGAATCTGAAACTAAAGGCTTCAGGATTGATTGCAAATACTTAGAACTGCTGTAAGTAACAACATTCTTATTGTATTCTTATTATTTTGATTTATTTTTGGTTTTTGTTTGTTCTTTATGGTTCTTTTTCCACTGGCTTTCATTAATATTTATTGTCTGCACTCAACAGCAGCTGTTAGATGAGCTGCTACTTACAACAAAAGAAGGAAAAGAGGGAAATACAGCTTGGTCTACAAAATGAACTCCAGTTAGATTTCAGTAAAGATAGCAACCATAGAGTCAGTGCAGTGAGATTTCTTTATTCGTTTTCTGCTTTGCAGAACCCCGGAGTTGACTTTGGAGACGTTTCTGAAAGAATTGCTCTGCGACAGCGACTGCAGTGCCGGAGCTTTAAGTGGTACTTGGAGAACGTGTACCCTGAGATGAGGGTTTATAACAACACAGTCACTTATGGAGAGGTACAGTATGTCTTTGGAAGCACATCGTGCCTGCATTCGAGCAGTCCTCTCCTGTCAGTGCTGGGTACCAGGATGTGCAGAGCAATTACAAATCAGCACAGCAGTGGCAACAAAAATGCCCTCCCCTCCTTTTAATCAACACCAAGGAGTGTGGCTTTGAGAAGCTCCGTTCCTTTCGTTGGAGTGCAGCTGGTGAAGTCATCCGCAATGACAATGACATGCAACCTCCTTGGCTCTCATTTTAAAACACTGAGACATAAGTGTGAGGCAGTCATTTTCCCAAATAAGATGCCACAGACATCATGAAGAAAACATCAGTGGTCAACAGAGCTAAAACAATTGTCTACATGAATGGCAATTAAATCCAAAGGCAATATACTTTCCCACAAGACAGCTAAATGGACACTGGTCCTTTCTCTGCCATTTGATTGACTTCATATAAAAATCAGTCAGGCACTTGAGACACTGATACAAAGTGCAACTTTTATTGCATAGTATCACTTTGCATCCTAATATAACTATCCCCATCAGGAACTGAGAAAAGACATGGAGCAAATTCAAGAGGAGCTGTTGGTATCTGTCAGCTCTGAGGACGTCGTTAACAGTGAAGAACATTGGCAGAAGTGCCAATGTTGTGTCAATTTTACCAGACCCTGAGCAAGTTGGGCTCTAAAACAAAGTTTGTTCCTCTTGAGCTGTCACATAGAAGGTTCTTGAGTCAAACAGAGTTCAGTGATGCAAATATCTATGTCTTTAACAGTTTAAATAAAATAGAGCCATGCAAGCTATTTAGCTGGTATAAACCAGCCTAGGTCCCTTTCAGTCTTACTTTAGGCTTCATCCTAAATGACACTGAGCTTGTTATTAAAGACTTTCTCTTCTGGTTGTTTTCCTGGTGGAAAAGATGTCTGGATTTTTGTGAGTTTCAAGGAAAATAAATGTCTTGAGTAGATGTGAAACAGATTGAAACAGTAGTAAAAATATATTTCCTAGTGACTCAATTCCCATTTTTTTAAGGCCTTCTCATAAAGCTGTCTTCATCTTCTTTAGCCTTTATAGCACCCAAGCCATAAAATAAACCTCCTGAAACTTCCTTGTTTGTGAGCCCCCTTATCCAGTCGGATATCCCTGTTATGCTTGTACACTATAATATGAAGGATTATATACTGATTTTTTCTGGCACCTTATGCAGCAGCTGTTACTATATTATGGGGGTGGCCAGACAGGTACTTCACAGTCTAAAGCAAAACTTACCTGTTGAGTCTTTTGAAGTGTCTGTCTAAATAACTTCTTGTTTACAATATCCCTAAAATTTTTCTATGTCCAAACTATGTGTGTAATGTTTCCAACCTCAAGAGAAAGGCCTGGGTTTTAACAAGAGCTCCATCCCAGTTTTTATAGACTTGTAAATTCTCCTTGTCTGGGGAGGCACAGGAATTTTTTACTACCTTGGATCTCTGAACCTGTGCCCTTTCATAAAATGTGCTTTATGTCACTTCTGTACGTAACAATGTACTATATTTTCAGTTCGAATAAAAGTTTTTCACATGCTTTTTTGGTTTTATGGAAGCAATAGGAAGAAACAAAAGCATGTCACATCCAACATCAGTCCTGGGTAGCTCCTATCCTGTTCGTAAAGCCACATCCTCGACATACAGGGTCAAAATTTATGTTTGCACAATGGCAATTTGGAGCAAAACTTGGCCTGGGTTTCTTAGGGTGGATTTTATGAAGTTCTGATCCTTGAGTAATTGCTGAAAATATATCTCTGCCCCAAGGTCTGTAAAGACAGCAGGTTGTCCAAATAATGTCTTTTCCTGGAGCAGATTCACTGGTGGCACCCTGTCGTAGCTGAAGGAGAAGCGTGTGTCTCTCAGAGAGCAGTTTTACACAGGACTTGCTCCAGGAGCTGTAGCACAGCTGAGATTTAGCTGGACTGGACTAAAATCGGGATTAATTTCCAGCTCAACTGTTTTCATTCTGATCTGGTTACAGGTGCGTAACAGCAAAGCCAGTGGCTACTGCTTGGACCAGGGGGCCGAAGAGGATGACAAAGCCATCCTTTATCCATGCCATGGAATGTCCTCCCAGGTAAATGGTGAAAATCCCATAATTAACGAGAAACCTTTAACTCAGAGAATATTCAGAAGAAACAAAGAGTAATTTGGTGTATTTGAGTTGTGGTTGGCAGTATAATTCCTGAGCTGCAGAGGCAAATGTCTGGCTTTACTCCAGTCTTGTTGGGTGCCTCTCCCAAGGTTGTCCAGCATGTGAATCCATACTTCGAAGCTGCCAGTTAGGAAAACAGAAGAATCACATTATTTTGTTTAAATAACAGGGATCCACTGAAGATTAATTAATTTAGGTAGTGTGTGTGAGTGAGCAGTTCTTCTTGTTATGACATTACTTATTCAGGGTACCTCTTTTATTTAACTGTTCCTTGGTCCAACAAGCTCCTGGGCAGAAATTATTTAGGAAGCTGCTGATTTGATTCCCCAAGAAGGCAGGAAGTTAAGCACATATTTAACATCAGCTTCAAAGGGAATTAAGAATATCCTCTACGTTAAGACTTCTTTAAAATATTTCTTTTCTAAAAGATTTCTTCTTCTCTTTTTTTTTTTTGTCAGTCCCTGTGCATATTATTATTTTCTTACAGATGTCTGAAGATTTTAAAATGACATTTCTTCTTTCTGTGCTCATAGTGATGTTACCTGTTTTTTAAATACAAGTTGGATATTATTTAAATCCAGGACTTGAGCTTCTTCTGAAATGCAATTCTAGTTTCTTTTGAAGTAGCATCTGAATCAAAAACTATGTTAATGAACATTCTCATGTGTAAATAAACTCTGACCTTATCAGGCTTAACAATTATCTGAGGTTCAGTCATACATATATTGATTGGGAGTCCTGGCTCGTGCATCACCACGGAGGCAAAGTGAGATAGACAGTAATTCCTCCTGGCATAATGTCCACCTTTGGCAGGACTATTATGGAGTATTTGACTGACACTCTCCTAGCAGAGGTGGAAGGAGCAGCCTTTGAATAAGGTAACAAAATAGCATTGCTTAATTAGATGTAAATTAGCTTTTCAAGAAGGCTCTCGTTAGAGATGTTAAGGCGCTCAGAGAGAGTTCAGTCTCTTGCTCCATTCTAATCTGAACAGAAAGTTGCAGATTTAAGTCCTTCCAGAAAGTCCCTTAGCAACATCTAATCTCTATCAGTGTGCTAGCACTCAGAAGAGTAATGAAGTAAAGGGTTCTGACTGTAATTTATTTTGCAATTTAAGTCCTTAACCTACTTGTTTGCCTCCATGATTCCTGTTTCACAGAGTAGGCTTTGACTTCTGGAAGAAAATAGATGAGGGCATAAGTTACAGTGAATTTCTTTGAAGGTACAACATGCCCAGCTTCTCCTGACTAACGTGGGGGTATAAAGTAGCTCACCTTTTAGCAACCAGCTCTGACCAAGTGCCAGTGGGACAAGGTGGGTGCATTTCCATAATCCTTGGACCCCGCTGGTGAGTCTGATAGTCCATTTCCTGCAGCAAGTCCTGGGTAGCTTGGGTTTATTTTGCATGGTGAAATAACACTGTCCTCAGGTGATTTTGGATTTGGTAAAGAATTTCCTGTAAAACACAGAGAACACATTGTACAGTATGGCACATGTACTTCTTAAATGGCCCTACCAAGCTCTTCATTAAATTACTTACCCTAATACAAGAGGAGTGCACAAAAATACCCAGATATTTTCGCTTTTAAAGAAATGTGGTACTTCACATACTCTTCAGAAATACACAAAGTATTTACTGCCTAGAAACTTGAAACTGGGTACTGACCAGTTAAATCCTACAGGTAGGTCTTCAGTGTCCTGTATATGTGAATTTTCTGGAAAAGCCTGAAAAGTTTGCTTTAGACTTCACATTGCAACCACAGGCTAGAGCCCCTTTGTTACTATCACTGTATAAACACATAACAAGAGAAAGTCACTCTTTCCAAATCCCTAAGATTCAAAGCATTCCCTGTGTCTAAGAATTACTAAAGTATGGGAAAGGCAAAAAGTTAATTTGTCAAATCATCCCACAGCACTTTTCATTTCCCTTTGAAACAAACAAACAAACCAACCAACAAAAAAACAGGAGAAGAGTTTTCATTCTGCAAGATACTCCAAGTGAAGGCAGAGGTGATGTTTTATCTAAGTTGAGTATTTCACAGACAAGCATGGATTGGAGCCACTCAAATGCAGCCAAGTTAATTAATGATTACACAGCTGGAAAACTTCTGTCATCTCACCACAATTTACAAAATTAATTCAGTGTGAGAACCACAGCTGCACAAACCCTAATCAAGGATATTCAAGCACATAGCATGAAAGGTGTTGACAGCAAGCGTTTTAATATATTAAATAAACATTTTTAAAGCCCCTCTTCTAATCAGCCTGGGTGAGCATAGTTGTCTGCTGCATTTAGCTTTCCAATTTTGACATTTTTCATCTCAAGCATAGGACATAAAATACCCTTACTGAGCCAAGATTTGGTTTATGTGTACATGCCTAGTGAATGTAAATTAATATAAATATGGAACTCACTTTCCCCAGTTGGGTTATCACTGGTGTTCATGTGTCCTACCACAGTGAAAGCCTCTCCCAGTTCAGCTACAGCCTTGTTTGTTTTTCATACTCTTCAATTCTGACAAGCACCTGACCAGTGATTTTAGTGTACACAAAGTTCCACTGTAACCCACACAGGTCAGGCGAGTGTTTAAAGAAAGCTGAGTTAGGGATAAGATTTCTGTCCATCTGTGATAAAATGTTCTTTGTGTCTTACCCTTCTGTTTCCCTTGGATGTTATTGTCCTGCATTACAGTGGCAAAATAAAACCGCTCCACTGTGACTGCTCCATGAACAAAATGCCTTTCCCTATGTGTATTTTCAAGATCAGTTTTCACCATGATAAATCACATCTCTGTAATGACATCAGCTTTTAAATTTCTTTATTCAAACAGGGACAGGCTCTTTAACGGATGCTCTGGAATGCATTTAGCTTGAGTTTACATCAATTTGGTTTAATGAGTTTGACTCGAGCTAAGTCATTGTAAGCCAACAGCTAGGAATATCCAGACAAGGTTTTCCATCAGTCTGAGTCGATTTCAAAACCTATTTCACAGAAAAGTAGTGTCCTTTTTTATATGTGTTCATTGGATCTGAAGTTTGAGTCTAGTGGCTTTCAGGGAAAAACTGTTTGCAAATACTGCTGGGAGAAACAGTCCAAGGCTACAGAAGATTTGTAAAGAAAGGAATATATTTGGAGTCTTGAACTGCTTTGCCTCTGTGTGTGGCCTCCATTATACAATCAGCTGCAAAGCCCAGTGGTGCTATAGCACTACATTATATCCCTTTGTAGTAAAATAAATTTTAAAAAAGAAAAAAAAAAGTGGGGTTGTGAGGACAGATACAACGCCCTCAGAAATGGAATGTGTTGTTCTGGAAGCTTCTTAGAATGGTTGTAGGACATGCAGGTTTTGAACCATCTGAGAGCACTTACCCAGCCCCAGTGGAAATATTTACTGTGTTGAGTGCTGTGGAGCTGGTCATATGGTATGTGAAAGAGAGGAGAACTTAATGAAATGGCATCTTGGGGTAGAAGAGCCACGGTGAAGAGCCTCCTTCTCCACCCTCCTCCCTTCCCTTTCACAGCAGAGAAAAGGGAGGCACTGCAGCTGTGAAAGAGAGAGCTCCCTCTGCATTGAGATCAACCAGGGGAGAGCTCCGTGCTCGGGTTCCCGGGGCTTGCAGCGACACAAACAGACGGAATGAGAGGAGATGAAAGGCTCCACTTAAGCTGTTGCTAGAGGACAGATATTTAACATTTTGCTGGGCAGAGCTGTGACTGACTGCCCAGACTTGCATGCAGGGCAGCAGGGTGGATGAACAGGTAGTTTCTCCACTTGCAGGAAGAGGTGGGTGGGATTCTGGAACAAACATGGAAGTTTGGTGCCTTGTGATCTGTTTGCCTTGAGGGGATAGGTATTCTGGAGATGTAGAGAGTTTGGGATTCCTGCATCACTCTCTGTTTCAGTTCCTGTGTCAGCTTACAGCTTGCATTAACCTGCAGAACTAAGGGACCATTAAAGATTTCCTTTTGCCTGGAGAGCAAGAGTGAGAGAGGTTAAATTGAGTGTGGAAAGCTACCAGGCCCATCCTAGTAACTGTTTCCTACAAACAATTACCTGTAATCATTTGGTGCTTTTTTCACTTGACTGGAAATTAGCAGGAATGGATGTTTTTGAAGTCAAATCCTCCAGTTAAAAGCTGCCATTTTCTTACCACATTGACATTCCTGGAAGATCATGTTCCATAGGCAGCAGCAGTTGCTGTTTTTGATCCAGGTATGGTGGCTTTGATAAACAACCTTTGGCATCTTTTGCATTCTGCTCAGATTTCTGGATGTTGAAGGGAAAACTATCCTATCTTACATCAGTATAGCAGATTGTATCAGGATTAGATCTTGAGTATTTAATAGAGCACTTGGCTTCAGTGTCATTTGTGTGAATCCTTCAGCTCTTCCCTGATAAAAGAGAAAAACTGAGTGAAGGTCCATCCCCATGTGATGTATAAAAGTTTGCTTCTGTTCTGCAGATTGAAATTTGGACTATGTGGACGCCTAAGGGTCTCAGCCCATCAAAACCTGCACAGTTTGGGGTTTTTTTAATTAATAAGATTTAATATTTCTTAATAAAAGGGACTTTGTCATTTGATTTTGGCTGGTTGGTACCAGGAATGGATGTGACGTGATGTATCATGCCTACAGTCCTAACACAAATTCAGGGATTATTTCTTTGTGGATATGTTAGTGACACTTAAGATGAAATCTGAACACAGAAGGTATCATTTTCATTGACTGTATCCCAGTTCCTGCTTTCTAGCCTGTAGTAATAAGCAACTTATTTTAATGCTTATTTTATTTTCACAGTTTATGTTGTCTCTTGGAAGTTAAGATAGGAATTCTTTGGAGGGAGATGTTATTAATCACACAGTGGCTTCTTGAACCTTAATTTCTGGTCTGATTTTGCAGAAGCAGGCACTACAGCTTTGCTATATAATATGGTCTGAACTGAGATAATTCTTTGTGGGTTTTTTTTTTAGAATTCTATTTCATTGCAGAATAAGCCTAAATTTTCATGTCTGTTGGAACAGCCATAAAAACTTGACAGAAAGTGCAGATTCAGGAAATGAAGCCCAAGCTGTTCCATTTGTCTCGAGATTGTACAGATAAGTTTCCTGCACCAAGCCATCCCTGACCCTGTTGAGCTGTAACACAGCTGCCACTTTCAATACTGCAGATAGTTCAGAACAGAGTTAATGTATCTTCCATTTCCAAAGCCTAAGCAGAGCTGGTACTTTCTGCTTTGGCAGGCTGCTCTGTGACAAAGTCTTTCCTAAGTACGTGGCCACGGTGATGCAGAGCACATGTAACTCTGGCTACTGAGATGCTGATGACAGAGAATGTTTTAGACAGTTTTAATATCAGTACAGAAAATGCTGCTCATCTCAAACCACAGGGAAAATTGATCCTATCCTACAGAGCAGATAGCCCATTATGAACAGTGCTTCTGATTATCAACATAAGGCAAAGCCAACAAGCTTGTGGGGTGGTATTTTGGGACTACAGAGAGGTAATGTAGACCACAAGATGAATACATTTTCTGGTCAGTGTTTCAGCCATACCTGCAGTTCATTTGAACTCTGCTGAAAACCCGCTAAATAGAAGTGTGAAACATACAGTCAGATTTTATTAAACAAAAAAAAAAAAGAGAGAGAGAGAGAATGTTGTGTTTGTTTTGGATTTTTTTTCCCATCTCCTTTTTATGTGAGAAAACAAAGTTAATTGGTCTGACCTGGCAAGTCCATTCATAATTTGAATTACTTTGCTTGCTTGAGCTTCTTTCACATATGTCCCTCCTAACCTCAGAGTGGAAAAAACCCCCCAAAGTGTCTTGATTTAATGTGTACAGACTGTGCCATGATAAAGGCACTGTTCATACCCAGAACATCCTCATGTGGTTATCTCTCTGCTCTCTCTGATGTAGGCTCTGTTCTACCTCTGTGCTTCACATGGCTGCTCTGAACAGAAGTGGCAGGTGGGAAAATGAACACAGACTATGTCAAAGAGCATCTGGTCTGGGAGCAAGTAGACCATGCTCTTTTTACCACCAGCAAGAAATGATTATTCACAGCATGATTCTTCTGAGGTTAATAAGGATGGCAGTAGAAAGCCAGACTCTAATTTGAGTTTTTTTGATTGACTCTTAATGATATCTCACACACTGGTCAGTGGCATCCAAAAAATGGCAGGCACTTGTGACCTTCCTTCCCTTTCTTGTTAAGTAATTTCAGCCATATAACAGCAATAAGCCCAGACAGGCAGTGAATTTCCTGGGTGGTAATTGCATGTCTTTGGTGGCTCAGATCCTCACCCTGCAGCATCCAGACTCACAGCACACGAGCCACGTAGCTGACTCCACTCTGCAGTCTTTTGGCACCTGGCTGTTGCACTTTCAGAGTAAGAAGGGCAAAATATTATGCTGGTTTAATGACTCTGGGTTTAAGCACAGAAGTGAGAAGTAGATAAGTCTGATCTGACGTATTGGCCTGCTGCCAAATTAGCATCGTGCATTTTTGCTTTAATGTGCTTCACACAAAACTGAAATACCAGAGTGTCATTCTTTATTATGTAGGCCTGAAGCATATGTTAGCAAATTTGCTGCCATTTCCCTCATGGTTTCTTTTTTTCCTCTCGTATTTTTGGATACTGGTTGCATGGTTGGATTTTTTCAGTAACGTTTATTTACAAAAACTAATTAGACTTGTTGCTATCAATAGCCTCTAACAGAGCTCTTAAGAACAAACTGCACGACAAAATTGACATTGTGTCCTTGTTAAATCAACTCCTGCTGAGTGGGCATGATTTACATATTGATTACTTCCCTTTCTTGATTGCCCTTTTTGCAGTGCAATAGTGGGTGGGGAGCAGAAGTGTGGGAGAAGGGACTGTTGTGTTCTAGGTTTTACCAACAAGGTTCCCAAGCTTTGCCCTTGAGCAACGTGTGCCATACCCAAAGTGCAGCTGGACAAAGGGCTCCTCACCACCTCAGAACTTTCCTTTCTTCCCCAGCTTGTCCGCTACAGCTCCGAAGGTGTCCTGCAGCTGGGGCCACTGGGCTCCACCGCGTTTCTGCCCGACTCCAAATGCCTGGTGGATGACGGGAAGGGCAGGACACCCACCCTCAAGAAGTGTGAAGACGTCCTGAGGCCAGCACAGAGGTTCTGGGATTTCACACAGGTGTGGGAGAGCTCAGGAAGCCTTGTAGAGATAAATTGGAGAGGAATGATGCTCTGGAGGGTATTCCATGAAAAACAAGGAGAGCTTTAGAGGGCTGTACTAGGAATTCTCCCATTTGCCTTTTAGAAATAGGCAAATATGTTTTCCATAGATCATGTGCTACCCAAGAATATTCTTTCATTTTTACTAGAAATTTTGGAGTATGCTTTCTAGGAATTTTTACTTATCCTGTCTTGGAATATTCTAAATTTCAGTCCTGATTGTCAAGAACATGCTTGTAATTGTTTACTGTCCAGGAGTTCTTGCGTCTAGAACATTTCTTGAATTTTTCTAGCACCTTTATAGGCTTTTTTTTTTTAGATCTAGAATCTTCAAATCATTTTTAAGACTTCCAAAAGCATTATTACAGTTTCTGGGATTTCCTATTTCTTGGGCTCTGTAGGGGCTCACTAGTGCTTTTTAGAGATTTTCTAGTGATTTGGGGGGATTTTCCCAGCAATTCCTAAATCTACAATTATCAAGGAATTGTTTTGGTATTTTGTATGTGTTAGCTAGCTTCTCGTAAGAATTTCTAGCACTTTCTGGGGCATTTATCACTTGATATATACAGAAATTTCCATGCATTTCGTAATGTTTTTTTAAGGATTTACAGATCTAGTACTTGGTTTTTTTCACTCTGTTCCTTCCTCTAATCCTTTTTTTTTTTCCTTCTTTTTTTTTTTTTCCCAGAATGGTCCAATCATCAGCAGAGACACTGGCCGTTGTCTAGAAGTGGAAATGTCAAAGGATGCAAATTTTGGGCTCAGATTAGTTGTACAAAGGTGCTCGGGGCAGAAATGGATGATTAGAAACTGGATCAAACATGGTCGACACTGACTGTGGGGCTGAGCTGCCTCTCCTGCTGTTGTCCATTGCTCAGTGTGCCATATCTTGAGAGGCATTTGTCTTAAAGCAAATTAGTTTGAACAGGTCTTGGCTCTCAAGAGTTCTCTATAGTTGGGCATTCCAAGGAAAGAAAGAAGAAAAAGAAAAGCAGACACACACATGCCCTGTTTGACTCATCCTCGCTCCAGCAGATGATGTGGGAAGCTTAATGAGAGTTTTCAATTGATTTGGAAATCTTGTGAAGATCAGAGCTCAACAGGAAGGTGGATTCCTTAAGCTCTCCTAGAGGAATTGATAGACAGATCTTTCTATGCTGAGTTCAAAGGAGACATCCCAATACTGCCTCATAAAGAGAGTTCTCTGATGGGTAGCTTTTTAGCTTTAAGTTTTGGACCGGTGCACAACTCCTATGGTGAATAATTATGTGCCTTTTTTATTGTACTTCGTATAAAAGAGGACTGGAAAAATCCTACCTTTTCAGCATGTCTGGTTCGTTGTACTAAACAAGAAGATCTGTAAATAACACTGGAAATATATTATAATATATGATACATTTCAAGGTTGATTGTTTAGGAGTCTCTGTTTCTAGAAAGAGACTGTTCTGCAAATGTTTACAGGTGGTTCTCAAGCTTCGAGCTGCTGGAAAGCAGCATTTTAGAGACCTCTTCTAGTTAGACACAAGTAAATGTTGAATAGGTAAAATAGCCACATGCTCCGTTATATTGCCACGTTTTACATTTGTTGGCTGTAGAGGCATCACACTTTAGCACTTGGATATTTGGCTCTCCCGAGGCAGTAAATGTACTGGCAGATGGATGGATTTTCAGGAGGCCTCAGCTGGCCCCAAAGCCCTGAGTGTGTGTGGGTCCCTGTCCTGCAGGTCACTGCTGTGTTGTTCCAGAGACTGCCTGGAACAAGGATACTCCTAATTCTGGAAATAAATTGACTGGCTTAGGTGCCATCTGTGGAGCTTAAAAACTTGGATCTTCCATTTGGTTTCCCACCCCGTGAAAATGTCAAATGTGAGCAAATATACTTTGTGAACACTGTCTAGACAAATTTCCTGAACAAACCAACAAAGTCTTTTCAGCATTTGAAAAACAAACACAAGCCTAGTGATAAGAAGGCAAATTAGAGCAAGAGGTAGGGAGCATATATAAATACTGTTACTCAGAAATATTTTTATTTTACTGTAGCTGACCCATTGGCAGTATCTTTATGAGCCTGAATTTAATAAGGTATCCAGTGGTTCATGCAGGATCTGTGTACATGGACAGAGCAGTGACAAGGTCTTATCCAAAAGGCTGTCAGAATTGATGACCACTGTCATCAGCAGGTTTTGGATGTGGCTCTGTGGCACACAGCTTTTCAGTACAGATGATTTCAGTCATACTGAAGGAGAGACACAGGTGGTATTTGTTAATTTCACTGTTTAATATTATATAGTTATTTTTTTTTAAAAATTTGTTTTGTTTTACTGAGCCAGGAAAATAGGTAATTGCAGTCACTGTGGTACCGTGAATCTTGGTGATCTGTTCCTTGAATAGTTTTGCCATTCCTATTTCAAGGCATGCTGAACAAAATTGAATGGAAACAAAGTTAATTTTTCAAGGGCATGATATGTAATAAAATATTTACTTTTAACATGCAAAATCCATCAGTTCTTGTCAACTCTTGGTTAGTATCTAGAAAGCATGTCACTGTATTTTGCCCCGGTTTTATTCTTGAAATGGAGTGTGCAAGATGCAATACAAAGCCAATTCTCTTGGAGTTTACTTGTGGCTAATTGCTGATCTTTATTCATGTCACGTGGACCAGGTTACACATGAACATACACAAAAGAATAATTCTGGGTGAGATTCTAGATACAGAAGTGCTTAAAATTCCATGGTTTTGGTAAGTTGAACAAAACCTTTTGAACAGTGTAATAAGACCTGCAGGGAGAATAGCATCTGTAATAAATCGAGCAATACTGGATAAAATCACGTACAATCTCCGTTTTCAAGCCTTCCTGCAGGTCCAAAACATGTAGGAAGCTTCAGGCTAAACATAGATTTGGAACAGCTGGCCTGCATTTAACCTCCTTATGTTAACCTATCAGACAATTTAAAATTATATTTACCATCTATGGAGCAGGTGTTGAAGGCTTTGTACAGGAGTGAGTTTGTGAGTGAGTTCTCATCTTCTCTCCAAATACAATTTCCACCTTTTAAATTGTATGAAAGTTGTATTCTCCTTTTGTTTGCTCTGATGGAGTTTTACTCCTTGAGGGAGGTGAGAAGGCAAAAGGAGGAAAAAAGGTGAGATTTAGAGGAATACCAGGTTTTAAATCTACTCTCCTAAAAGGGGTCTTGCATGTGCAGTTTAGGAGCTTTGAAGCTGAGACGACCAGACAGATCTGTGTTTACTGGCAAAGATTTCAAGGGAGATTTCAAACCTTCGCTCTGACACCACTATGATGAAAGAGAATTGGTTGTCTTGGGATTTTGTCACTGAGTGCTCAGTGCAGAGCATTTGACCATGGCCACACTGTCTGAGAGTGGTCAGTCCTGGCAGGTCTGAGTGCCAAGGCCACCGGCTGCAGGAGGCTTGCAAGAGCCAGACTTAGGGTATAAGAAGGAAAACAGGTTTTTGTGGTAGGTAAATGGCTTTGAGATTTACATCATAATATAAAAGAAATCAAATAACTCTTAAAAGGTGGAGTTGGTATTTTATGTGATTGTCATTTTTTTAAGATTTGCTGGAACAATTCCTTATATTTGCAAAACACATCTGTTGGATTAATTTTACTTTGGTCCTTATCTGTATGAACCACTGTTTTGGCTGTGGTACTAACATGTTGACTCTGCATGTGAGAGGGTCTTAAATATTCTCTCATCAAAGGAATAGTAATAAAAAAAGCCTTGAGTATTATCTGTTTTAACCAAAGTCTATGGTTCTTTTGTCAGTATTTCACCCCTTAATATAATCTGAAATCCTGCTTAATGATGTTCACATTTTCAGTCTTGTTTCCCACAGTGCAGCATTCTAGATCTCATGAAAAGTATTCACTGTAGTGTAATATGCCTTGTAGAGAAAATTCAGTTCAAAGGCTTCAGGTGCTATTTTGTTTGATTTAGGAGATTATGGAGCTAAATACTAGGTCATAGGACAAAAGAATAGAAGGCAAGAAAGACCATCAAGTCTAGCACACTGTTGTCAAAGGCAAGCCAGGAAAAATATACTTTTTAAAGCATGTCAGGGTCCCTAAAAATTAGCTTGAGTCCTGTGGTAATAAAAAGCCCTTTCTCCTTTGAGAACTACAAACTGTTTTCCAAGCTGAATTTAATTTTGCTTTGGTTGAATCTGTTTGTTCCTTAGCCAGAACTGTCCTCTGGCCTTACTGGCTTGCTGGTTCCTGAGGCATGCTAAGCTCCAGTGGGAGGGAACCAGGAGAAAAAGTTGGTGTTTTGGAAGGACCCACAGGATTCCCCTGCAATCATATAAGATCTCTATTGTGTTCACCCACCAGAACTCTTCAGGGCTGTTCCACATCCAAAAAGCCAAACTCAGGTTCCATAGAAGTGATGTAAGACCAAAATATGGAAACAATCAACAGGTCTTCATACTTATTTTGAAAGTGTTGAAGTATTTCCCTCAGTTGAATGAATAATTCGGGGCTCAATGTGTCTGGAGATGAAGCCTTCATGGTCCTTCGTTTATATTCCTTTTCATCAGCCTGCTCCTTTTTAAAAACTGTGATCTAGTAGATGAAAACCTCACTTGCCATGTGACAAAGAGTGTAATCTATCTGACACAGGACAGCTGCAATTTTAAGTACTTAAGCCAGAGCTAATAAGATTTAATGAAATAGCACCAGTCCTAATCTGTTCTTTAGATCAATTACGCAGCATGTAATTCCTTCAGTATCCAGTATTCATTTGAAATGGTTCATTAACATCCATACAAAAGTGCATTATGGTCTCTTTTGGGATCCAGGGAGCTGGGCTGTAAGAAGAACTGCTACAGAAGTTGTAGTTCAGAGGGAATTTGGCATATTATTATTCAGTTAGGACACAAACACCTTTGGTTTTTCATGAGAGGCTTTGGGAGGAAGAACAGCTACCAGAATTCACTTGATTGAAGGTGTTTCTAACAATGATGTTCTGTTTTTGCCTGCTGCTATTTTGACTGCCTGCTTCTTAGTGCTGGTCCAAGTCAATGGTGGAGGTCATACCACAGACAAAAGATGGTATTGCAAGTTACAAGATCTAGCTAAGAGGCTGGACAGAAACCAAGGAATGATCAGGTCTTCACATGTCTCTAGATCTGGATGCCACCGCAGTAAACTTAATACTCAAAAATTCTCTTTGGAAAGAATTCCAAACTACAGTGACCTCTTCAGTACATTATCATGGATTTCAGAATGGCTTCACAAAATACAGTGACTTATATTACAAAAGCATTAATGACATGTAACTAAAAGGTATTGAGTTCAGGGGTTGTCCTAAATAAAAACAGTGGGTTTTGGCCAAGAATGCTTACAAATACCCAGTGAACAATATATGGCAACCTGCTTTTGAAAAACATAATTTCTGAATCAAGAGTTTCTTCAAAGACATGTAGAAGCATTGATTACTTTTCATAGTATTAGAGTTTCCTATTGGCCATCAACAAGTGTTGTGCAGTTTTCAAACTCTTTGTAATGTTTAATTGAAAAAAGGAATTGCAGCAACTAGAATGCAAGTTGTGACTGCAAATAATTTTTCATTATGTGGCACATCATCAAATCAATTTGTATTCACACTGGAAAAGTTAATAAATTACTATGCATTTTACTGCTGACATGAGCTGCATGTTTTATCATTGTACATTTGGGCACGTGTATTAAAATTCAAAGATTCACACAAAGGAAAACTAGAATAACAAAGCATATGGGCATTTTAAAATTTAAATTGCACATAATAAGTTCTGAAAGGTAGTCACCACACACTTGTAAGAGGCTTGGCCCTGAGGGTGTACATCCAAAACTGGATTGGTAACAGTACAGAATACTGTCATCTATATAGCCCAGCATCTCATCAATGAAAACAGCCAATAATTGGTGTTTGGAAGAATGAAATAGGACTCAGGGAAAATGTAGAATGATCCCTTCACCATATATCTCCCCCTAATTTCTCAGGGTAAGGCCTTCCCAAGCCAGAGGCTCTAGACACCAGCCCAACCATTAGACTTAATGAGGACAGTGGGCCTGTATGTATCCAATGCACTTAGAGCTCTGGATCTCACAACATCCTGCTGTAATAAATAGCACAATTGCTGCTAGTCAGTACCACTGCCTCTCATTCCATAGGATGCCCCGTAGTTCTCTTCTGGTGAAAAGCTGTGAATAACTGCTGCCAACTCTTTTTTAACACCCTTCTTAGTTTGACCTCTGTCATCCTGTTTTAAAATATATTTCTGAACTGACTGTCGTGCTTTTTTTGTGTCACCAGCAAACAACTTTGTAACTGTACAAGCAGATGCTCTGTGTCATCTCTTGTGCTGGGTGATAGCAGGGTGAGAACCCATCGGGTTCCTGAGCTGCTCAGTGGGATAAAACATACATTGCTGGTTTTAGCATTGATTTTGGATCTCAGCCAGGCTGTTTCTCCAGTGTGTATGACAAAGTTTGCAATTTGTGATCAAGGAGAACAGAGCATCTGAGAAAGGATCCAACCCCTTCTTTCATTCTTCCCTGCCCAGCAGCTCCTGCGGGTAGGAGGCTGTGGGGCACCCAGGGTTGGAATCAAGTGTCCAGGATGGGGCATGTGGCCATGTTCCTGACTCTCTTACACCCCTCAGCTGAATCAGCTGGGTGAGACCTGAGTGCCCAAGCTTTTTCCTTCCCAATTTCTGCAAGGACAGTGACTGCCTAAGTGGAAGAGCAGCTGTTGATTCCCTGGTTTTGCCAGAGGAGGTGGGGTTGGCTGTAGTCTTCAGGTGGGTGACAATACCACCAGCCTCAGAGGGAATGGCCTGATACAGCCTTGGCAAATTTAGCTCCATTCCCAGGATCAGTGTTTGCATTATTTTGCATTCCTTTGTAACTCCACGCTGAGGACTCTGTGTAGAAACTCTGCTCTGTTTCAAGCCAAGGCATTCTGCAGACACAACTGCCTATTGTAATCAAGCCAGCATTTCTTGAAAGAAGAAAAATCACCTTTAAAGGTACCATATGCTTGCTAAAATGAATGTTTTGTGAATAATATCCAGCAAAATTAGGTTTGTATAAATATTTTGTCAGCAGTTCTGCATCTGACAACATTTGTACTGCAGAAATTATCCTAAGCATCAGATTTTTCACTGTGAAGAATGTGTTCTGTGGATGTAGCCACCCTTTTGTTCAATAAATCTTCATGAATCGACTGTGAATCATTAATATGTGCCTGTAACTGAGCACTGAGTGGCAGTGATAATGATTTTTCAGCCTATAGTGGCTTGGCCATTGTTTTGTTTTGTTTTGGCTGTCTGTTGTTACTGTAATGTCGTTGAGCACCTTTACTGGTAAGACTTGCCTTTGCATCCTGACTCATTACTGGAATTTAAAGCAAGGAAACAAGGGCAAGATTATTTTCCTGTCTGTAATGTTGAGGCAAAAGCAAGCAATTAAACAAAACCACCCCCTTTCTTTATGCTAGAATTTGTGAAAAATTCCTAACCGGTGAATTAATCCAAGAGTTTATTTCAGTGTCTAAAACTAAATATAATCCTAAAGACCAGTAAACAAAACTCATGCAAATTTCGTGCAAGGTTTTTCTGGACTTCATTCATCTTATCATAAGCTCACTTTTACTGTTTAACCATATCCTATAACTTTCCTTTTAGGCTCCATCATTTTCTATCAGCAATTACATGTAATGTTTATCTTCTTTCAGGTGTGTTACTGGTGTCGATGAGCTGTACTGAAAAAAACCAGCCTTCTAACCAACAAAATTCTGTCATTTGCAGAACTTAGGGGTAAGGCTGCAACCAGCAAAGTGATGTGACATTCATTGGACCATGTGTATGACATTATTTAATTTAGACAAGCCAAGCAGAGCTTCCTAATGGCCTGTGTCTTGCTGACAGTGCAGCTTGTAGATGACTCTTTGGGTGGGCCCAGCTGGCAGAAAAAGTTCTTGAGGAACTCAGAGTTACCGTAATGGGATGGGAAGGGAAGGACAAGGCCCATCAGGATTCCCTTGAACTGGGAAAGTGGGCGTTAAGGAAAGACTGAGCTGCACTGTCCAACCTGGAGAGCATGAACTGACACAGAGCAATTCACCTGGTGGTAAAGCCTTGGGCTCTTTACATGAATAACCGAGCTTTAATAAAGAGATTATAATCAGGATTCAGGAAAGACATTTCTGCTTTTGTGGTTTATTACAGTGAAATCTGCCTAATCTGTTGACAGAGCTCCAAAACACACAGGTCAGTGCTGTGGTGTGTGAGTGAAACATTTGCCAAAACCTATTGAAATTCTCTGTGTACTTCAAGCACTGGCATTCTGAGCAGAAACTGGTGCCACCTATCATCAAAAAGGAGGAAATTAAACACCAAAATGATGTGTTTAAACTGAAGAAACTGCTATTTTCATTGCAAAGCTGATTGTTTTATATTAAGAAGCAATTAGCAAGATGTTGGGGTTTCTCGGGATGATTCTGGGTGAGGTGCTGATCTGGCCACTCTCACCCTGCAGAGACAAGGCCAGACAGATGCTGGATGTTCTTGTCTTGTTGGTCAAAGGGAAAGTTATGAGAATATAATCTGCATCAAGGGTGCAAATGCAAGTCAAGCAGATAAGCTGAGGTCCAACTCACCACAAGTAAGTAGTTAAATATTTTTGTGAATCTGAATCTAAATAACTTTTGCTCCACTTTTTCTCTTTTTAGATGGTATAAGTCGTTTTGAGTCACTCTTGAGAGCAGAGTGTAGGCTCATTAAAGTGACACAGGTATTTTGAAAATGTTTTTCCTTTTTCTTTGGAAAGGTACATTGGAATAACCCTGTTGGAGTTTTTGTTTAAAATACTCAGAATACATCCTAGCATGTCCAAGCGGTGTTTTTTCCCTCACAGTCTCAAGCTATCATAATACTGAGGCCCAGGATACTGCATTATGCCTTCTTTTTCTGAAAAGAAATGAAGTTCAAAGCTTCAGTGGGCTCCTGAGGGGCAGTGAGGGATTTGTGTTGTGTTCAGCCTTATTGGAAAAAAAGTCACGACCCTTTCCATCTCTTAGAAGCCTGCTTCATGTTTTGATCCTGGAGCCAAATCGCCTTTCTTAAGTCTGAATCAGAGACCCTTTTTGCCAGCCATCAGGCCAGGGTGACACAAGGCTTCTCTCCTTCTTTATGACTCTGTGTAACTATTAAACCTATTCAAGACCTTACAATTCTAATGGTTTTGAAGTAAATTTTTAAGTCCTTCGCCTGAGCACAAGTCAAAACAGTGGACCTTTAGGTTGTCTTTCTTTCTTTTCCTTTGAAATGCATTGATAAACGCATGGGTGATAAATTGAGTCTGAGGCAAGTGCACACAGCATCATCACATCTCACAGAATACTTCTTTCACACACCAGCTGAAGATTCAGCTCAAGTAGAAAAATGCTGGCTGCTTAGAAAAATGAGGCTCCTAATCAGTTAATTTGTGCCAGGCCTGAGGACTTCATGAAAACCTGTGGGTTTAATGTGCCTGTATACATACCATCTATATATTAATGAGAGACATTCTGAAAACTCCTCCTCCTCCTCCTCTTGTTAATGTGCTGATGAAATGTGATTCAAGATAAGGTTCTGACTTACTCAGTGTGTAAATATCAGTGTGACATGTATCACAGAGCTTTTATGTCACACAGAGGCCAAACAGTAGAAGAGCATCAGCACCATCATAATAGTAGAAAAGGAGATGACAAGCAAAAACTATTTAAATGTGTTTTTACAGTCTACACCTCCACCATCCATCCCTCTCTCCCTTCATTCCCCAAGGTGAGTCTCTTGCTGCCAGAACTAAGAAGTTCTGGTCTAGTGATACTCTGTTGTACCTTATCACATAAAACAAATGTTTTTCCAAAAGCTTTCTTACATGAAGGCAATGAAGTAAATCTAATCTCTAACGTTCAGCTCAGGCTTGCAGAAGGGCAAAGAGGACTCTCTTTGGCTTGGATGGCATTTCTGGCCTGCAAGCAGCTCACGGATAGGAAAAGGCAGCATGCTGTTCTCTGTAGGATGTACAATCTGAAACAATTTTATCAGAAATGCTAGATAGAAATCTTAGTAAGATGGAGTTAAACAACTGGGTGGTTTCATCTTGGAGGCAAAAAAAAAAAAAAAAAAAAAAAAAAAACAAAAAAACCAGCACATTTAAAATCTGCCATATGCACAGTAACTTGCAGTTAGTAATTAAATTCTCACAACATCCTTCCACAGTGCCAGGCAGAGCATATTGGCTTAGGTTGGCCTGGCTGTCGAGCGTGAACTGAAATGATTTCTAACAGCAATCAAATACATTTTGAAATATGCTCGTAAAAATGCTAGCTCAAAGGCTCAAAGCAATAATGATTCATGTATTAGCAAATGAACCTGTCCTCTGCAAGCTAGCCCCTGAAATGTAGTGAGGGGTCAGTCCAAGGAAAGAAAACAAGTGTGTTTATTAAGATGTTGAGAGGTAATATTTCAGGATGGGAGTTTGGGGTAACATCTATTCAACATCTATGGATTGAGGTGTTGGACTGGCCTCCAGAAGCCAGTCTTTGTCAAGGATGCCTTTATCAAATCTATATCCACAGAGGGATTTAGGAAATGTGCTTGCCAGAATTCCTCTGTCCCTTGGTGGCACCCAAGGTAAGCTCTTTGGTCCCTGTAGGAGCAAGACTGGGACACAGAGAAGGTGAGAACAGCTGTCCTGCATCTCCTGTGCTGTGAGGATGCTCAGGAAAGGCCTGTGGGTGAGACCTGGGAGATCTCAGATAAATAACACAGCTACCTTCCTCTACCACTTTTGGACATGTCCAAATACACTCTGAAGAGATTGTGAATTTTTAAAAAGTAGTAGTAAACTCCTCTGGAGCCTAATGGCATGAGAAGTGGCCAGACACCCCTTTTCTTCCTTGTTTTGAGCATGAAACAGGGGTCAGTTCTCCCTCTCCTTGAATGCTCATCACCTGGCACTCGCGAGGGCTCATGGCAGAGTGCCATCAGTAAGAAAATGAGAACAAGAGAGGAGAAGCAGCGTGGAGAAAAAATCAGTAAGGGCTCTATGGGAGCAGAAAAGCCTTAAATAATTATCTGCACAGAACCCCCACTCCTTGCCTCTGAGATGACGGTCCACTTTATCCCACAGGCTTTAATTTGTTGCCCGTGGCTGCTCAGCTAAGTGGCATTTAGTGACTCAGGGATGAAGGGGACAGCGGGACAGCCTGCAGACTCCAGAGAGCCGTGACCTTTCCCAGCACCGCGTAGAAAACCTGCCGATGTCACGAGGCGCGAACAGATCTGGGCGCCGCGGGCAGAAACCGGCACTGCCACCATCTGCAGAGGTGACACCTCGTTAGCCCCAGGCACAGCTGCCATCCTGCTGCCCTGGGCTGGGACACACAGGGCCGGGCCACAGGTATGGGGGCATGGCTGGAACCCCACCGGGGCAGCACGAGCCCTCAGTGACCAGGCCTCCAGCAAGAGGCTGCCAAGGCCTTCTCCTCCCGATGAAGGGGCCGTGTGCTGCCCGGGAGCAGCCCTTAGCTGGGACACAGCCATTGTCACCGTGCCCCTGTCAGGGGCAGCTTGGAGTGGTGCAGCTGCCCTCCCTGATGTCTGCTGCCTGCGGGGATGGAGGCCTGGAACAGATCCCGCCGGGAGGCTTCTGGAGGAGGGCCGGGAGAGCAGGAGCTCCCAGCCACTTTTAAGTACAGTGGAATGGGATATATGAGCTCCCCGCTGCCTCAGACCTCAGAGGGATGGGATATAAGTCTTTTCCTGAGGGGCTGGAGGAACAGTCGCACATACACCCCAAAAGGGGCAGCATTAATGAGCTCTGTCTGCAGCCAACACCCGGTGGTGTCCATGAGGAGGCTCAGGGATGATCTGAGCTGCTCGCTGGGAAAGCTGGAGGATCCTGCACAGCCTGTCCATCCCTGGAGGCAGAGCTGGCACCACAGAGCCAGACAATGGCCTGTGCTCAGCTCAGGACACTTGGAAATCTGGGCACTGTGGTGCAGGAGGCAGAACATGTGGGCACAGACTGGGCTCATCATAACAGCTCCTATATAGTCTCCAAGGGATGTGGGCTAGAGCAGTCTTAATACACTTTGTGCACTGAGTTCACTTTTCCTTTTCTACCACTCAGATATATTTGTTTTCCTTTCCAAAGTCTGTGCATGTCTCTGTTCCAAATGCTATTCTAAAGTCTCAGGTGTAATATCCCTTTCACTCCCCTGTAGTGACATCTGTGTTCTTACAGGTTCTTTGGATGCCAAGCAACCTTTAGTCACAGAAATCTTCATAAAATAAAATAAAATTCTGCCTAAAATTCTTCCCTCTCCCCAAACATTCATGAGGGTTTCAGACTTGGAGACAACAACCTGATACTGGCAGAGCCTGGAATTTTCTCTCATGAGGTGCTGCTGGGAGATCGATGCAGCAATTTAATCAGGACCAGGGGCAGCTATCAGAGCAGGCTGTCATGCCTAGGAAACCTCAAATTACGTGCTAATTATCCACCTACACTGCCAGGGAATAAATAAATAATGACTTCAGCTTACTGTGCTAAAGATAATTCCTGTTGTAACAAGACTGCAGGCTGGGTTTTTTCCGTGGTGTGTTGGAGGTACAATGAGGAGGAAAAAGGTTTGCTCGGGAGTGACTGGGTGGGTTTTGAGTCCCAGGGGCTCCAGAGCAGCAGAATCAAAGCTCAGGGTGGTCACTTTGGAGGGGTGACTGCTGGTCATTGCCTGCCTCCTGAAAGGTCTGTGTAATGATATGTGGCCAGGTGTCTGCTCTTTTCCGCTCCCCTTTCTTGCTGTGTAGTGTTGCAGTTAATCACAGGAAAGGAAAGCAGGTTCAGGGAAACAGGCTTTGTCCTCACCTTGACCTTGCAAACAAAAGAAAACGTTGACAGGGTCCTTATTGAATCAAGGTGTTAGAAGTATTGTTCAGACCTGAAAATTTCTAGAGCTGTAATCAAACTAGATTAGGCTCATGCATGTGAGTGAAAAATAATGCCAGTCTTTCTTTTAAGCATTTGAAATGAAAGTTTGCTCACTTGCTTCTTTAAAAACTAGAAAAACTAACACTTTTTCCATTCCAGAAGTTCTGTGTTTGCTCAAGTACAAAGGCTGCTGGCAATAAGGGAAAGTACGAGAAGAACATTGAAATTAATTAAGTTGACGCTTCAAGAAAGTACCTCTATTGTTGTAATCCTCAAAACAGCAGTATAAAGCAAACCTATGACATTTTGCCAAATGTTATTTTTCATTAATTAAGAAAAGCTAGAGATTTTGCTAAACTCTGAAACCTGGGGGTTTGGTTTGATACACATTCTGAGGGTGAGAGCAACTGTTTGTTGAACTGCAGGCAGCCTGGATATATGTCTCCTTTCCTGTAGCTGTCAAATAATGAACTGCTCCTGGACGGCATTTTTATTAATGAATTATCATTAAGACCTAAGTTCAAAATGTGCCATAAGTTCTTTTTCTGATTTTTTTTTTTAAGTACAGTGCATGCTATGCAACCCGTACAAATCAATTCCAGTTCTTTAAGGATCCCAGTCGTTAATGAGTATGAAGGATAATTACCTCTTATTGTCCCTGTTTGGGTGTTTTCATCTCCTTTCCTAGATCTTCCTTCTCCCTGATTTAAATTTGGTATAATTAGCTGAAGCTGGTGAATTTTGTTAGCACCAGGAATAACTCTACCTGGATTTGAGGACGAAGGGAAGTAGGGAAAGAATGAGAAGTAGCAGGTAAGGAGATTAACGTAGGTAAGAAAGACTGACTATTCCCAACTTGCAAGTCATGGTTTAGGTGGGATTTTTTGTTTGTTTGGGTTTGTTTTGCTTTTCTAACCCAAGCTGTTGAGCATTGATACCTTTTTCTACATAAGCCTTTTCACTGGGGAAATTAAGAAGTCTGTACATGGCTCTACTTCAGGGTAAATTATATCTGCTAGGCAAAACAGAAACCAGTGCAAAGCAGGGCAGTAGAAGCAGAGGAGTCTTAACAATGGCCTTGACCTCTGGGGTGAGTTTTTTCCATGCTTCACATATTCAGAGACCTGGATTTGTTCTATAAAGTGATGAGAAAAATGGCCCACATGGGAAACCATTATTGATTGCTTCCTCTGCCCTTCGGTGATAAATATTGCATGGCTACCTGCTCATCCTTTGCATTAAAGGAACAATCCCATATCCATTTGTGTTTTCTCCACTGTGCTAGTGTGACAAGCTCTTTCCTAGTCTTCATAAAAAGCAAAACCCAAAGAGGTTTCTTCTGAATGCTGGATGACAAATAGGAGAGTAATGCCTTCCACAGGAAATCTCATGTTGCTGTTGTATACACTGTCAGGATTTTTTTTTTTCCAGATTGATAGCGAAGAATATTTCAAAGCTGTTAATGTGGGGGATAGCTTTATACCTTGAATGTGTTCTCGCCGTTAGGATTCCCAGGTCAACTTCTGAAAAACACTTGAAAATGTTTATTTTGTTTGCTTGCAAAATCTGCACCTGCAGGCACACTTTCTTAGAGCTTTTCAGAAATATATTGACAGAACAAAAGCAAAACTCATGCTTCCAAACCCCAGTACTCAGCTGCAAGTAGTGGGGTTTTTTTCCTTTAGAAAAAGCTAAAGGATCTTGATGATCTCAATAAGCAAAATCAATACAATAAAATTTAGGGATTTTTTTTCTTCCAGCTGTTTAATTTTAAACCAAATATTACTTTCTTCTGCTCTGTAATTTTACAAATTGTTATGAAAAATCCAGATTTTATATTTAAACGATATGACATAAAATTTCTCAATTATTTCCACACCTTGAAGCATTAACAGCTGAAAAGAAATAGGGTCCTGACAGGTTTTTTGTTGAAATCCCCATGTCACAATTCCTCTGCTTACTTTGTCGTGTTTGAACTGTGCCTGTAAATTTTCACTCCGGGGCTCCTTTGGGCAAGGGATCTGCTTGACCTCTGGGTGGCCCAGCTCTGCTACCCAGCTGTAACCCCCACATATTTTCCTTTTATTCTTCTATCTCCTGAGTTGTTCTGCCATTCTGGATAGGTTCTTAATACCATCCATATTGATTTCCAGGAGATAAATGTCAGGCATGGTCCATATGTCACTGTGATCTAGCACTGGTCAGCCCAGGTGAACAACAGAGGTGAGAAGCAATGTGACACCACCACACCATTTCTGGGACCTGCTCCTTGCCTGGGAGTTATCAAACCCTAATGAATAACTTAAAGAGACTTTAAATAGGTGTTGGCTGATGGAAAGCTGCTGAGGAGTCGTGGCTAGGTGGGGCTGTACTTTGCTGTGCTCTGCTGGCACTGGCCCAGCTGATATGAGATGATTTATTCCGTGCAAATCAGCCCAAAATGCAGTTGAAGCATCAATCTTTCTTCATGCAGCTCATTATAGCAGAATGTTAACAATACAGAAATGTTGAGACTGTCTTTCCCCTCTGGTGCAAACTGGCTGCTTTGGAGGTGCTGATTTCCTGCAGTCCCTTTGTGAGGAGCAGCAGTTGGTAGAAGCCAAGCATAAATTGCACTGGAACAGCTGCTCTGTGCTGCAGAAACTGCATGCTGGGTTCTAGAAATTTCAGTCCACTCATCACTTTGTTTGTGCCATTGGACAGGCTCAAGTTAACAGGTCCTGTGGAAAACTACTCCTTAACCTTGTCCTACTGCTTTTTCCTGGTGTATGTCAACAGCAAAATGGGGAAAATGCATATAATTTATGAAGTAATTTCAGGACTTTGGAATAAAAATGGATAAGCTAAAAAAAATCCTCATAAAATGCTGTGTTTTGCACTTGTGGAGGCTGGGGGGAAACTTTTGCCATATATTCATTATACATATGTTCTTTCATTTGGTTATTACAATACAAATATGCAGGGATAACAGCACGGGAAAATCTTTCAGCTGTGTTAAATCCCAGTGTGTTGTTTGATAAGGGCAAGGCATCAGCATTATCAGATGAATTTTTAACAGCAAAATATTATTTTGGGAAATGCTAGTTGAAAGAGAGGACTGTAATATTAAACTTGGGTTAGTCGTATCTTTTTATCTTGTCAAGAGTAAGGAAGAAAATACTGTGCTTCCCTATTGTGCCAGGTAAAAATACATAATTTAGAACGTTAAAAATACATTTGATTTAACATAAATATTTCTTTTCTTCTGAAACTGTTTTGCAGAAGACAACATTACTGAGAGAACCTCTGTTTTGGTTTTTGCAGCTCAGATCTATACTTGGTTTTCTTTTGCAATTGTTCTAAAAAATAGTAGCACAGATGCTGTTAAAAAACTCATTGCTCACCTTGGTTATTGTCACCTGGAAAGTTCTGTTTCCTCAAAATTAAATGTTCTGGAGTAAACAAGGGTTAGGTGGCATGAATTAAAACCTAATTTAAGCCAGCAAAAATATACCAGCTGGATATTGGGGAACAGGGAGAGAAGGGAGAAAAGGAAAGAAGAGAAGGAAAGGGAAAATTGAGAATGGAGTTATGTTTCATGTATACCTATCAAGTTTGTTGAAGGGCAGAGCTCATATGATGGAAGAACTGTAGGATTTTTCCACTCTAAGAATTTGTATTAACAATTAAGTGATAAAATATTTAAACAAAAAGGAAGTGCTTATGTTCAGACAGTGCATCACTTTGTCAGTGGTTTCCAAGATGATTATTCCAGGATACATTTTTTAACCTAAGCTTTACTCCTGAGAGAAAAGGAGAGAAGGAATGTGACGAGTCAGAAAAAGAGGACAACCTGGAGAAGCAAGTGAGGATTCCCCATTCATGAGAGCAGAGGACTGGACCTTGCCTTCTCCTTTGGCAACAACTTGATGTGCTCCAGGCTGCCTATCCAGTGGTTGGTTTGCATTACCACTTCTCTCCCTAAAGCATTTTCAGTCCCTGGTTGGTTTATACAAATTGTTTTAAGCAAGCTTTAAGAAAAGACTAAGACCGGGACATTCATATGAATATTTCTCTGAGTAATCAAACTGTACAATGGTGAGCTGTTCCCAGTTCTCCAAACCCACCCATCATTTTTGTCATATGCTGCACAGAGTTTGTTCTTTCCCACTGCCTCAGCAGCAGCTCACAGGACTATAAGCACTCAAATTCCCATAGCAGTACATGCAAAAAGCAACCCCTTGCTGTTGCATTTGTAGTTCTAAACAGGAAAAAAGCATTTACAGTTAATAATCGTATTTTATTGTGGGACTAGCAGTTACAAAGACAGGCTGTTTCTTCAATACTGCCATTTCTGAGCCATCTAATGAGAATATGTTGCCGTAGCAACCAATGCCATAAGTATTTTTTTAAAGAAGTAATTAAACTTTCTAAGTCAATTTGCCCTTACTTGTCAGGTTAGGAAATAGAACATTGCTTATTGTTTTCTGCTGGAGCATTGAGGTAACTCGGAGGGCCAGCAGGGTTGGAGCTACCCGAGGAGATATCAACTATGCAAGCTGTTTGTTAATAAATTATTCTTTTTCTGATATGTGGCAGGTGTGGGAGGGCTCGATGAAGACTTGTGGATAATTCCATTCCAGCTGGATTGGTAGGGTGTTGCTAAATGGAGACATGAGGTTAAATACAAAGACTTTGCTTTGTGACCAGGTGAATGTAGCAGAGACCAGGATGCCATTGCGACAAATATGTGTGAGCATGGTATGAAAAACAGTATCTTTGCCAGGCTGACAGTGAAATGAGACAGACATCCCTGATTCAAGCTCTGCTTGGTGCTGTCAGATTTATTTACCAGCCCTCATAAGCTGTACAACATGGAGTTTATTTCCAAGGCACAGAATGCCCTAAGAACATAACGGAGGGAGGGGACCAAGTCTGCTCAGTTCCTGCAGAACAGGGATCTGTAAAGTGCCCAGTTCCCTTTCCTGTAGCTTGATGCACAAACATTGTTGGCTGCCCAGGGCATTCTCTGCCCAGAGCCAGCCTTGGGAATACCCAGAACATATGGGCCAGCCACAGAGCAGGATGGAGGAGTGAGGCCCATTTCATGCCTCCTTTGATTCTGCTTGAATTTCCTGAAGTCACTGTATGCTTTTCCAGTGCCTGTCAAACCTCATCTTAGAAACTACAGCTGTCAGCTATCAGATCCTACAAAGTTTATTTTAGCTACACTCTGCTTGTGCCCTTTAGCTCAAAAGAGAATGAGTCTCCAGCAGAAAATGGAGGGAAGAGCCCCTCAAGTGTTTCAATTTTTAGCTGTGAAAAGGCTCTGCTTAAGCATTAGAGACAGAAGCAACAACCCAAAAAGCTGCAGAAATTTTAAAGCATTTCAGTTTTATTGATCATGCTATTTGCTCTTCCACTGAATTGATATGAAGTAAGGTATAAAGAGATCTCTGTAGAATATTTGATATCTTGACTTCCGTAGAACAACAGAAGATCCAAGCAAATAATGGGTTTTTATGTTTGATGGCTGAAACTGGAAACAAATTTTCTTTCAGTTTTGCGTGAATGCCACACTTTAGCTTTTCGTACCAAACTAAAATTTGAGACAAGTAGTCTTGGTTTAGAAGGAATTTTGCTGTTAATGTGATTTCGTAATAGAACACTGACTTTAGCTATTAAAAATTACAAAACCTGCTTATTTTCCCTTAAAGTGCAATTTTTTCCTGCTACCTAATGAACATCTCTAGCCCATCCAAATATGTCTGAAGGCTGATTTGTATGTCCCCAACCTGTGCCAGCTGTTTCCTTCTCCCCTCTTCAAGTGTGCTGATACATGACAGGGCTCTTGGCAGTATTTATTGTCTTTGGACTGGCCTCTGCCCTGAGAGGCTCTCTGGGTGTCTCACTTGAAATCACTACAAATCCATGACAGCATAATTAGGTCAATCTGCTTGATGCAGGTGCCTTTTTCATTTACTCTGGTGAATGTGGAGCATTTTCACAATGACATTCCCTGTAGCAAACCAGAGCTCACAGATTGTCTTCAAAGCACGAGTTTGCTGGCTCTCAGAGCAGGTGAGTGATGGAGCAGCAGAGCAGCTTTGACACCACATTTTATTTTCTACCTTCCCTCTAAAGCCTGGTTAGCTGATATGAAAGCAAGAGGGCATTTGTCATGGAGGCTTTTGTTTCCCAAAGTGCAGATGCTCACCTTGACAGCTCGGAATCTTTGGGGGTGGGGGAAAGGCTGGGCAACAGGTCATTCGTGTTTGTGCATGGGAGAAAGAGTCTGGCACCATCAAAACTTCCTGGTATATCCCTCAGCTATTAAAACGTGGAAAGAACTAGGAAGAAAGCAATAATGAGAGGAGTCACAGATATAAGACACAAATAAGAAAGAGTGAAATATGGTGTAATTCGACTGCAATGAGGAAAATACTGAGAAATCTATCACATCTGTGCTCCTGGTGTTCAGAAGGCAGAGAGAGCTGTTAGGAAGGCACAGAGCATGAACTCACAGTACTTTTATGCAAAGGCTACGGTAATGAATTCCAATCTTGCCTGGGAGCAATTCTTAAGATAAGTACAAAGGTGAGTTTGGAGTATTGATTTTTCTAAAAAGACGATAAATTGGAGTGAGTTGTAAAAAGTTAGTGCTGCCTGGAACAGTTCACATTAGATCAGTGCACAGGTAAAGAGGTGCAGGCTCAAAGGGGAGTGTATCAGGATTGAATTTTGGATCTTGGAATCATTGCACAGTAGGGTCATTCCTTCTTCCATTCTGTTCTCTTTCCCCTGCCTCCTTTGTTGCAGTAACCCCTGTGGATAGATCTCCAATTAATAAAACTTACCTTTATGTATGCATTATCATAATACAAAGGCTCAAGGGGAGCACAATCCCTTCATGCCTGAGCAAATTTAAAACTCATGATTCTCCTGGGATGCTTGCTGGGAAATAGAGAAAGGGAATAAAGGGCATTCTAACATTTCTGCTGAATGATTGCTAGTCCTTGCAAAGTGCCATGAAGCTTGTTAGATTCTGAACGTTTATGGGAACCTTATTGCTATTAGATCCTTTGAAACGACTATAACTAAAAAATTCTGGTCCTTTTTACATGGAAGATCTGCACTGTGTGTTAAATCATTTCCTTGGAAGAGCCTGGGAGGAATTAGAAATGTGACTGGTACAGTAAGAGCAAATGACCAGAAATATTTAAATTGCCAATGGTTTTTAATTGAAAATACTATGAATGCCAGGTGTGAATGCACGTATACATTGGCCCATGTTTTATCCTTGGGACACAACTCTATGCTAATGATTACTGTCATTAGAAATTCTGGGTTTTCATTGTTTAGTCTGTTGTGTGACTAGAGGAGTCAGGCCCATCATAGTTTGTGCTGTACAGAGCATTTATGGAACAGCAGCTGCCTCAAAAAAACCTGTTAAAATCTATCAGGGCTGTAATGACAGACCCAGTTAAAGAGATGGGGTGAGGGAGAAGTCAATAGCCCAGTAATGCAATTATGGCAGAGTTATAATTAGTGATCAAAACACTCCAGCTTCCCAGCCATTGCCAAGTGCCTTCAGCATGCCAAAGAGCACAACTGTAATCCAAGACTTGAACAACAATTTAGTGGTGTTGGAGGATTTGTGTGAGTGCTCACACCACACATGCACGTTCAGTGCAAATTGCTGCCCATTAAGCAGATTTAATAATACTTTGCAGAATTGTGGCTTTCATTAACAATCACCTTGGAGTGCCAAAGGGACAAATGAGAGGATGAGTACATTAAATAAAGAGATTTTTACTATTTGGCCTATCTGTAGAATATAGTAACTCCCAACTTCTGTTTTTCTCCAAGAGTGAGCACGGTCAAGGAATGTTTAGGGCCTGGGAGGAGCCTAGAGGAGCATGAGTTCCCTGTTCATGATGCTGGGTGTCTAACTGCAAGGAAATCCTCTTTTGCCAGAAGAGGAACCTGGAACCTCACTGAATACCTAATTGACTAAGGCAGGTGCCCAACAGATAGCAAAGACTTTTCACTTTGATCTAAAACCTTGCACACAAGCAAGGCATTCATTCCTTGTTTGTAATCCCATGTTGAGTGAGAAGACAGCCACAGATTTATGGTCCAATTTTTATTTTGTTCTGTGTTTCATCCAGTTTTCTATGAATTTATTTATAAAAGTCCCAAGTGAGAGTGTGGGGATATTTCTTCTTGGTTTTATAACCTGAAGTTCATGAAAGATTTTTGCCCCACTGACTTTGAAAAAAGACCTTGTACAAGGTCTTCCTTCCCCATTCCCAAACCATTCCTGGAAAGGCAAGGTCATTGCTTAGTGAATTCCTGTACATGTTTACTTTTAGCAATACCAGGTAAATTCTCACAGGGACAAGTATAATTAAACTGCCAATCTTGCTAAGTCATGTAGTTAGTAGCTAGCAGATAAATAAAATGAACTCAGACTTATTTGTTATTTGTTCTCAGTCTTTAATCACCCAATAGTAATTCCATAATTGAATTAAAGAACTTAACCATTCTTACACAAATTGTCTGGCTTACAGTTCTTCAATGAGTTAATTATTGCAAATCAGGACCCATGATATCAACATTATTCACTTACAGTTAATTTATCTTTATAATAATGAGCTAATTTTTGTTTATTCCAGAACTGGATGTCTTTTTATTTGTGAAAATTGAAAATTTAAAACTTGGATGGATTCATAAAACAAAACTCTCACTTTGTTTTCTCTTCTTTTTTTAATATTATTCAATATTTTATGAGACAAGAAAGAGAATCCAGGAAGGATATGGATCACAGCAGCAGGCCAGCTTCCACTGCAGTTTTGATAAAGTGCAAGCAAATGAACTGTAGACAAGAATAACGTTGCTAAATATCTGAGAAGGAATATAAGAATATTTATGAGACCATATACACTGTTAAGAACTCCTTTTTATGCTTAAAAAGAATAGAGGAATTTGCCTACGAAGAGGAACTATCCTGACTAAAAAGGCATTTTAATTAGAAGAATTACTTATGATTTAACAGAATATTTTAGCAAAATTGTGAGCTACTTAAAGAATATGTTTATTCCATTCGTAAAATACTGACCAGGAAGAACTGACTAGAGAAACTGATAATTCTGTAACTGCAGCAGACAAGTCAGCAACTGCAGGTAGCAAACTAGGTGTCACAAACTGAAATGGTCAGCAAGGCAGAAGGTAACTTCAAACAGGCAGCTTCTTCTCTAGTAAGAACAGGATAATTGGACAAGCTACAGCTACTGAGGATTTTGATCTGAAAAGGTGAAAATGCAGTTTCTCCTAACTGATGCCTGATTAACCTCAATTAGCACCTGGTAAACAGGTGCCTTTAGCAATACAAAAGGATGGTGGTTGAATAGTGGTTGTGCTGCTCTGTGTTTTTCAAGTCTGTTAAGAGTTTAGAGAAGCCTTCTGAAATTATAGCGAAAGGGAATTAATTTTTGTTCTGTTCTTGTTGTATGTAACAGCTCTCTTGAATTTGTCTCACAGAAGTAAAATAATGTAATATGAGGTACTTCCAGGAATTAAAAAAATCGAGTTGCTGACTGCTTTTGAGGTAACTCTTGTCAGCTGCTCACAGGACTGAATAGTTCTACTATAGTGAAACTTGTACTGGTAAGTTCATAAGGGCTGTGAGAATTTTGTTTTCTCTTTTTTTTTTTTTTTTTTTCTTTTTTTTTTTTTTTTTTTCTTTTTTTTTTTTTTTTTTTCTTTTTTTTTTTTTTTTTTTCTTTTTTTTTTTTTTTTTTTCTTTTTTTTTTTTTTTTTTTGCCTGGTCTTTTATTTTGTTTATTTTACTTTTTATTTGTTGGCTTTTGCAATTCATAGTTTTAGGACCTAATTCTGCACCAAATATTAACCTGATGTGTCATCTGTCTATAGATGCATGAGGGGAGGAAAAAAGCTTATTCCTTCTCTAAGGATCACTCAGTCTTACGATGTAACAAGTCTGATTTGATAAAAGGCTGAGGATTACTTTGTGTGATGATAGCAAAGTACACATGCCCTTACTGCTTTGTTTGAATCAAAGTAATGGGTAACTTGTGATGTGGATTCAAAGCCTCAAGTCAAAGTCAAGGTACCAGGATGGGAGGTAGGTGATATTTATGTGCTGCAGTAAGCTTTAAAACTTGTGCCTGGTGCTGGGGCACTCTTTGATGTGTGAGTACTGCGTGTGATCCTTGTCATGTGGAGCCTTTCAGAAAAACACAGTGAGGAGCTTTGCAGCTCCCAGTGTCTGTTGCCTGTGCAGTCTCTTTCACTGCCTCAGAGGTTCCAGACGAGTTTGCCCACAGGTTGGTGTAACTCGGAGTCAGATGGGAATTTCTGAAAGAATTAAACGGAAATTGCTTCCACAGTTTCTGAAGTAATAATCAGTTGAATTTCATCATTAGAAGGAGACAACAGTTTAACATTGTCCTTCCTCTATACTCTTATAGTTATATGCTGTCACTTTCTGCTCAATGGGTTGGACAGAGCAGTTTGAGGCTCCACAGCAGGAACTTGTCGCTGTGTCTGATGGAGGTGGACCTCTGGCGGGAGATCACTTGGTGCTTTTTTTGCTGTTTTACTGGGATGTCTCGGAATCTTCTTAGCTTGATCCTGCTCTTTTTTGGGTGGCTGAATTCATAGCAGACTCTTCCCTAACGGAAATCCCTGTCACATGATTGCTCAATTATCCTTGTCTGTCCGAAGTCTACAATGACTAATCCTATAGAAGCTTGGAATGGGATTGTGAATGCTGTTACAGTTATTAGCTGCATTTGTAATATCCTTACTTTTTAACTTTCAGTGTTAAGATATGTTAGTTCATAGTATTATTTTTTTGACAGTGACAAATAAATGCCAGGCACAGTGGGAGCTCAGAGCACAAAGTGGTTTACATGAAAGAGTTTCACCCAAGGTTAGAAATAAGGGTTACCATGAAAGGCAGCTAATTGGATTGCCAGGCTTGCTTCCTGTTTAAGGAGCATCAGATGTGCAAATTCCCCCATTGTTACACTTGCCACGTTCTGACAATTAAAGCTTTTACCTGAAAACACCAGACAATTGTATGGATGTAAAAGGGGGAGAGGGAAAATCATTCTTTTTGCATTATGCTGGGGAGAAAATGATGGCTGGTACCTGAGTAGGGTAACAAATGTTCAGGAACTGTAAAACTCAGCTTTTGGTTTCCCTGGCTGTTCTAAATTAATGGTTTAATTTGAAAATGTTGTTACAAATCTGGCTGGCCTCTAACTCCCACTGACCTCTGGCTCCTTGAGTCTCTCTTAATGAGGTGCTATTTATCAAACTCTATTATGAGCTATACTTATAGTCTACATAAAATGGTTCTACTGGCAATATGATTATTTGATTCTAGGACTGTTGCCTTTGTAATCTCTGATGATTAGAGTTATCCTCTTTCACTTTGCAGTTAAAATATAATTTCTGTCTTGACAATGGATTTGTGTTGGCTCAACCCTGAATGCCCAAACCAACAGTTCCTGGAGTCGATGCTCTTTTTAATCCTACGTGAGACTAAAACATCTCAAGTATATTACATTGTTATTATCTGTCTAAGCTGGGAATTTTCTGAAGGCACTGGTGCTGCAACCTTACTTGAAAGTACCACAACTTGTGGAGTGAAATGATGGGAAGTGGGTGTTAAACATGTCCCAGAAACATGGGATATCAGTTGTTAAATGTCTGCTGTTGTGTCAGCAGATCTATAACAGTGAATATCAGAGTGGTGTTTATTAATTCCGAGTGCTTCTCTTAGTAAGGTACAGCAAAAAAGTGGTTTTTAACCATTAAAGGAATTAAATTCTGAGCCAGCCTTATTCTACCTACAGTGGGGCAAGCGAGTACTTGTAATTTGTGTTAACGAATGCGATTTTTATGATGTGCTCACAGCAATAGCATAGGCTTAGGCTGGGCGCAGGAGTTGCACCCCACAGCTGTTACATCCCTCCTGTTCACTCCCATTCTGCCCACGGTGTAGGGAAAGCAGGAAGGTGTTGTCAGCCACTGAAGCCCAGGCAGCTGTTACTGCAGAGGGTGAGTTAGAGCCTGACCTGCCATTTGTGCTCCCCCCTTCAGGCTCATGAGAGCTTAGCCAGGCGCCAAAAGCTTGCAGTGCCCCAGCTGCTGTTTTCCTGCACAGAAGTGGGAAAACAGTCTGTACTTTTTGCTGGTGTGGCATGGGATTGCCCTGTTAAACCATGGTGTGTCTTCCGTGCTTTGTGGTGAAATGGTAGAGATCAGGGAAAAGATCAGTATTTTGTAGTAAGAAAAGAAATACATCCACAAAGAAAAGCACTCAAGTCTCTTATCACACCTGATCACTGACTGGTGACAGATGAGTCACATCACACAGATGAGTTTTGTCTCCGAAGCTGAGCTGGGCTGATAAGGAAAGGAAGTGGTTAAGCGAGCTGAGGTTGGTGTTACTGCCCTTTCTGCATTGTGTCTCTAGGCAAAGGTCTCTCTTCAAGGACAGAATGGGCTTGTAACTCTTACACTGAGAAATGCATGCTTTTTGAAAGTTTTGATATCCCTTTACTGATTAGCTTCACCCTTAACTTTCCTCAGTACTAATAGGTGGGTTGCTAATGGTCATATCATGCACAGTTTGTGACTGTAGCTCAGTGTAATTGAGAATAATGATAACATAATAATGATAATGGTCTGTACTGCAGCTCTGTCTCCAGGCAGTGGAAGTAGGATGGAATTTCCTTGTCAGTTAATGAAAAGAAAAAAACATTGCTTGAGACCTGCAAAGGGAATGATAAAGCATCTAGGAAAGCGGTTGTAAAAACCTCCTGAAAAATCAGATACAACCTGTTTTTAAGATCTGCCAAATATGTTTTGGGGAGCAGTAAGGATGGTTGTATTTAACCAAGCATTAGCATGATCTGTGAAAACAGATGCTCTCCCTCAAGGACAATGATGAAGCATTAATTACAGGTAGAGATGATTTGAAACAAAAGAGTGGAAACCTGCTGCTACCAGCGCCTTGCTTTGGTAGAGCTGATTTATTGTAGCTAACTGTGGAGTTTAAGTCCTAATGAAGATGAACCTTGAAACCAGGCAGGCAAATGTATTCTTCTACAGTCCAACATGATACATTGAATTTACATCATGTTGGAAATTAGGCTTGGTATGAATTGCAGTTGTAACGAGCAGTTTGCCCTGTGATTTCAGTGAAAGCTCCTGATGGTGATAACTGCCTTACAAATGCCAAGGACTCTTAGTCTTCTTTAGAGCAAATGACTTCCTGGACCACATCAGTCACAGCGTGCTGGAGGTGCAGCAGGCCTAAATGAAAATGAATAAATTCAGGTGGGTAATTAAATGTTGCTGCCTGTGATAACCATAAAGCAGAAGATTTGCCTTAACTAAGACAGAATAAGCCAATTTACGGTGGGGTTTATTGAGTCAAAAAAAGGCAGCTGATAGAGGCAGAGAATATCACACTTGTAAATGTGTCAGTGGGCAGTGGGTGTGTATAAATGAGCACTGGGATGTGCCACTTAAAGCAGAGTAACTGCAACTTTCTGGTGACCAAGGCAAGATAGGAAAACGTAGAAAATAGGAATTTGAAATCTTTTAATTACTTTAATTACTGTACGGTCTCACAATCTTTCTGTTGTTCTGATTTAATTCTGAAATAAAATCACATGGAGTGATTCTTTCATGGAATCTACTTGTTTTGATAGTTGTGAAGACAAAAATATTCCCAAGAATTTCTCAGTTCTAAAGCCATCACCTTTCCCAGGGAAAACTGAGGTCTTGTAGGGACAGTTGTGTGTGAAGTTCACATCAGTAAGCTGTTTATTGTACTGTAAACACGAGTGATTGGGTGTGCTACATGTGTAACTAACAGCAAAATGGGAAAGGCTTAAATACAGGCATTGATCATGCATCTGGAGCTATTGGCAAAGTTGATTGCAAGGGGACAAGGGTCGTGTATCGATCAGATTGTAATGAAGATTTATTGTGAAGAAACTGGGAAAGTAGCAATCTGTTCTTACATAGAATGGGCGATTCGGGTGTGAAGGAAAGAGAATTAAATGCTGCTTAAAAGTTCTTGCATTTTCCTGTCTTCTGGGATTCAACACAGTTTAGTATATCATATATTCTCCCACTGGCTTTGGGGGGTGTTTATGCAACAGCTTTCTGGCTCATACTTGTAGTAACTGTTAGGGTACTTAAAATTCTTCCAACAAAAGTGCTCTGACTCCTCAAGGCCTGTGTGGTCCAGGTTACACTGCAAGAAGCACCTGAATTGCATCACCTGCAGAACTAAAACTGAGCTATCTTGCTGTAGAGACCTTTCTAAGTTTCTAGGAATAACAATGACCTCCATACAGAGGAAGTGCCTGTTTGTTTTAATGGCAGACATCTGGCTGAAGATCAGGCTGATCTGTTTTCTCAGAGAGAATTCCTTGGATTTCCAGCTAAACAAAATTTTCTCTTTAAAAGACAAAGCTGCTGTTCTCCAAAGCGAATCAGCAGCTCTTTCAGGAGATGTGGGGTAAGCCTTCCTTGCCAATAGTACAAATCTATTGATTGATTTCCAAGCACTTGAAAATGGATTAATGTTGTTTCAGCTCCCAGTGGAGTTTTCACAGGAATTTGAGATGAGTTCAGTGCTATAGTAGCTGCCTGGTCTCTGTTTCCAGTCCATGTGTGCTCCTATTGTATCAGAGCTGAGTCCTCATTTGGTTTTAGAAGGAAGGGCACCAATGGAACCACTGCTGCCTCTTTTAATATTTCTGGGTGAGATTGTGCTGAACTTGCTTGCTGGCTAAAAACTCAGGAGTAATGTTAAATATAATTTTTAATTTACAGCAATACAGCTTACAAATGCACAGAAATGTGTCTCTGGGCTGCACTTGTGCATGTGTGTTTTATAGTACATTCACTCCTTCCAGCTGCTCCTGTGCAATTGTGTAATGACTGCACCAAGTCACAGATCTAATTGAGATGGGCTGGAATCCCTATTAGCCAGGAACTGTTACACGATGGCAGGATCCCAAGGGGGATTTTAGAATTCACTACAACAGGTTAAGACAAGAAGGCTGAGGGAGGCAGGAAAAGAGCAATTGAAGATGGCAGTTGTCAGATAGAATAGTTTGCATGCCTGCACATCTGCATTGATGTACTGTGGTGTATTCCCCAAATACAAGCTGACATTGCAACAATGGATTGGTCATTCCTCGAGAAAAACAGTAGTTCTTGCTTGATTAGCTGCCAAGTAAATGCTGTTCTTTTGAAAAAGTTTTTTGGTGAGTATTTCCACTTTGCAAAATAGGGATATGGTATCAGGCTTGGCTATCATCTTTAGCTTCTCCTATGGAGAAAGCTGGAGATAATCTACCTCTAAAACATCCTCAGCCCTGGGGGAACAGCATTCATTTCATCCTTTCGCTGATTTTCTTTGCTGGTTCCTGGATAAATAAAAACATTCAAGTTGTAAACCTGTTACTGCTCATGAAACTCATTTTTAGTTTGTTTTGGGTTTTTTTCAGTCAACATTTCTGTGAATATCTTAACGGTCTCAGCTGACTTTCAGCCAACTGCAAAGATTACTTTAGTTGTTCCAGCAAGTTATTCCTGATTTTAGGGCTGCCAGTTATGTTTTGTGAGATGTGCAATTTGGATGGAAGCAAGATGGAAAGCAAGCTTTAGATGAGAGCAGCCAAAAGCTGAAACATAAGCTTTTCATCAGTAAACAAGAATAGTTCTTCCTGGGAAGTCTTGTTTCAGGAAGCTGCATTCCCTGTGGAATGAGGGGCTGTCCAGCCCCTGCTCAAAAGATGGATTTACTCCCATCTCTGCCATTTCCATCCCGAATGGAGGCAGATGGTGCAATGGCATATCTGGACCATATGTTCTTGGTTTGCTCAGTTGGTTCCTCCTTTGTCTGTTTTTGTAAGTCCGCCCTGGTTTCTCCACCTGCTCATTTGTGAAAGATGAATGGGCTCTTTGCTGAGCCTTGTCTGTTGTATTTCACTTTATTTCCCCTGACCACACTTTTAAATGTCACTTTCTTGGAATTGCCAAGCAGTGACTTTTTGAGTATTTGATTCAAAAAGACCTAACCAAAGCAGCATAAGGCATTAAGGGTGCAGATGTCCAAGCAGTCGCAGAGTAGTCCTTTCAGCTTGCTGATTAGTACTTCTTTTCCCTTATGCTGGTTTAATTTCAGTGACTTTGCTGTAAGTGCTCCCAGTCTGGCATGCATTAATGCTTCAAGTCTGACTGCTGATAGATTGAAAAGAATTGATTGTAATTGTTTTGGGTGGCATTTTGCTTAGCTACTGTAAGTTGAGCCTGCCCAACTTAGGCATCATGAAGAAAAATCATATGTTCCATAAATATTTTTATTAAAGCTTTATTCCCCAGCTGGAAGACAGAATTACCATTCTAAGATAACTGACAGGCATAGTGTTAGATCAACATTACACTGTCAGGATGCAGGGAGAAATTTAGTCAAAAGAGGCTGCTCCTACCAAAACACTCCCATTCTATAACAAAAAGTAATGTGTATTCCTAATAGTGTTGAGCGAGCTCTTAAGCAAGTAATTTCTTTTAAAATTCTAATTAGGGCACATTGTTGCTGCTAAAGATGCTCTGTTTTATTCTGTAGCTGACAAGCAATAGAGATGTGAATTGTAATTGCTTCCAGTGTAATGGAAGCAAGCTGCTGAGGTGGAGCAGCAGGTTTCTGGTGGCCTGTGAGATTCCCTAATGCCCTTTTCTTTGTTCCTCTCTGTCAAGTGATACCAATAAACTGCAATCCTGCCACGAGGCAAGTCCTTCCTCATCATCCCACTGATATAAGCAGAAAAGTGCACGTGAGAATTGGCTGAGGGAGTTGTGTAAAAGCTGAATCAGTTTGCTGTGTCCAGTAGCTTCTCCCCAGCACTGGTAGCACCAGCTGCTCTGGTACCTGCAGCCCTTGCTGCAGTGCAGTGCCTAAAGAAATTCAACTCTGGGGTCTCTTTGTTAGGGCTTGGCTGTTGCTCTGTGACAGGGTTAAACACCTTTACCAGCTCTTTTAGTCACTCTAATCATGGCTGGGTTTGCACTTGGGCATTCTTCTCCCTGGCATATCCTTGTTATTGAACATGTCCTGCTGCTGGTGGCATTTGATCAGGTTCTTGTGTCTGTCTTAAAACATCTCCGTTGTGACTTTGTTCTGTGTCCTCTCAGAGCCATAGAAAGGGGCGTGTTAGCAAACCTTCCCAAATGCAGTCAGAGCTGGCTGCTACGAATGTGCTTCCTGCCTTTGCCAAGCTGCAGGAAACCAGAGGGATGGACCCATGAAGAGAAATTGAGTACAGCAAGTACCTGTCTGGCCACGAATCTCCTTTTCCCTTCAGTTTACTTAGGTGCCTGACAGATGTTTACGCACGAAGATTTATGAGGAGGCTTATTTAGAAAGATTTGATCTGGCATTTGAACCACGTTCATAATTGGGAACATTTTGGAGGATAAGTTGATGAATAGGCCCATTTGTTTAGCCAGGTAGGATGAAAAGTAGTTTTAAGGTGCAGAAGATTCATCTAGAAGGACCTACAAATATAAGAAATAGCTATTTGAGCTGGAGAATGGTGTTGATAAGAAAACACTAAATCATGTAAAAACTGGCTCTGGATAAATTTAGACTGGAATTTGAAGACTTACTATTATATCATGGTTTAAATTGAGTGTTTCAGTTTGGCTGGTCTTTTTGACAAAACTGAAATTTAGAGAAAGTTAGCTGAAATCAGTCTGAGACAGGAAAGCTCATGTGACACCAAAGAACAGACTGCTATTCTTTGAAGCAAATCATTCAAACCTTGCCAGACTGTCTCAAGACCCAGCGGGAGATGCTGTTAAAGCCAAAGTTTTAAAGAGTAATGCATAAATCAACGCTGATATTTCCAGTATCCCTATGATTTAATCAAATTAGGTCTGTGTTGAGACAAACACTACTTCCTCTACAGTCCTGTGATCTTTGATACGTTTTTATTTAAATGTATTCTATTGGATAGAAACTGTATCTTTTCAAACTTACAAATCACAACCTGATGTTTGCTGAACTTCCTTCCCACGCCAATCAGGTTTGGAAGGCACTGTTTTGTAAATTTCAACCATTTCAGAGTACCTCAATTTTGCATTTTCATATTGTCAAACCTAAAGTGCAATCACATTTTTCCAAACTCCCATTGTAAGTTAAAATGAACTTTCTACTAATTACAAAGCTCTAACTGGAGATTTTATGGTAAAGCAAACCTTTTCTCTGGAAAGAAATGACAGTTTTACACTTTTTCCATTTGGAAGTGTGGAGATGGAAAATGTCAAGGAACGATTAGCCAGTTTTCCCTACCATCCCATGAATGAAAACCAATGGAGAAAATTAATCTGGTTTTATCAGCCCTGATGTACAGTGTGCAAGGTTGGAGCAAATATTTTTCAAAGGAAAACTCTTTGCTGAGATTTGTTTTTTCTAATCTTCATCCATCACCCCAAAAGATGAGGAACAAATGAAGGCTGAGATATGAATATCAAAATAATGTCAAGAGGGTGTACTTGCACAGCAGTCCAAGGGAGGCTTTAATACGTTCCATGTAGATGATGATATATGTTGATTAATCCATATCACTTCACTCACAGATGTGCAGAAATTCCATCAGATGCTTTATTGCCTACAGAGGGAGTTGCAGTTAGAGTTCACCTGTCGTCTGCTCGGAATTTATTTAAAGAGGGAAAACAACAACGCTTCCCTGAAGAGCTGCAAAAGTTGAGGCTGGTTCCACGTTCCTTTTCATTACAGGGAGCAGCCAGTCCCCTACCAATCATTAGCATCCTTTAAGCACAGTGACATTGTCTCCTGTTTTCTTAAGGAAGTTCATTTTCCAAGGTGCAAGATACCGAATGGGCTGTGGGAATAAGTGCCACCCTTGCAGGAAAAGAGATTTCCTGCAGAGCAGCAGCTGGGCTAAGGGGCACATGTAGCTGCTGGTGGGGAGGGGAGTGAACACAAGGCAGGGAAGTTTACAAGGGGAGGGAGAATGGAAGTGCTCAAAGAACATGAGGCAGTTGTGCAGTTAAGTACAGGTCAACTGGATCATGTGCTGCACTGATGGACAGAAGAATGCAAGTTGTGCACAATCATAAAACCAGAGGAAAGTGTTCAGTTTGAAAAGATACGGCTTCAGGGCCATCTGGGTTCATTTAGTGAAGAACTAATTAGGTTAGCTTTGAAGAGGGTGGGGCTATTGCAGGATGATATTCATTGTAAGACCTCCTCATCTACAGAAAATAATTCTCACTGCTTTGCCAAAAAATTCAAGGATTCAACTTCTGGTGACCTATTCTACTTCTCTTGAAAAAAAGAGTCCTTCTCTTTCATCTAGCCAGACAAATTAAAGCCAAAATAACATAGGGCATGTAGCTCCTGGAGCAGCCACTGTTGTTTCCCTCTGTGCCTTCTGGTACCTGTACATATAGATCTTGCCTAGTGGGAAGTCAGACTGGATCCTCATAGACCTTTCAAGGAACTTTGGGGCTGAAAATTGCTATTTTTTTTTCTTCCCAGTCAGTCATCAATACTCATTACATTAATATTTCTTGTATGTTTATTACTTTCTCCACTTCTCTAACCTCTGAAAAAAAAAAAAGGGACTTTTATGAGAGTCATGAAGGTGAATGTCTGAACTGGCAGTTTCCTTTAATAAGCTCTTGTAGGAAGATTTTCCTCTTGTAGTAATGAGAGCTCAATAAAGATATTTTATGCAGGATGAGCAATTCTGGCTGATGGTTTCCACTAGGACAAAATGACCAGCTTGTTAGTTGATGATCCCACTCCAGAAGGAAATAACCATAGATTATTATACTAAAGTGAGAGAGAAACAGGGCTTGGTTCCCTGACACCTGTGAGTGGATAATCCAGAGAAACTGTTATTTCAAAAGCAATGCAAACACAAGTCTTTTCTTTTTCTCAATTGAACCTTTCCCTCTGCTTTTATAGCTGGGCTGGGCATTATTTTTTGGGCTTGTTTTTTTTTGCTGTGTTAGTTTTGGTTTGTGGAGGGTGGTGGTGGTGATTATTTCTTTTTATTTGTTGGGGGGGGAGCGGAGTTGGGGGGGTTTTTTGGTGAATTTTCTATGTTTGGTTGGTTTTTGTGGGTTTTTTTTCCACTTACCAGGGATCCACTTATTCCTTGCAGATAGCGAAAACTAACTTTTCTTGCTCATAAATAATTTTCTTGTCATGGAGTGTCTGATGACCTCAAGTGGTCAAGGGCTTCATTTATATTCTATATAAACTGTCTAACCTAAAGCTTACCTCAGAATTAAAATAATTATCGTAAGTGAAAAACTATACAGCAAAGGCAGAATTTCAGGTGAGAAGGAAAAAAGGGCAGTATGAAAAAACTGTGTGTAAATAAATGGCTTGTCACAGACATAAATAACAAGAAATTATTCTTCTCTTGCCAGAAGAGCAAGGAATTACTGAAGCTGCAGATATTCATGCTCCTTGTTCTCACACAAGGATTTATGTGAATGTGGGTGTACATATATATGTATGCAACTAAATTTACAGGCTGCCTTCCTATGGAGATTGGAGGATTAAATGATGCTTGCTCCATCTGAAGCAGTGTTTGCTTGTGAATTGGTCATGCATCCAGTCTGCTTGATTTGCTTGGGGTTTTGTAATTGTTTTCCTTCTTGTTCCATCCCCATCTCCAGGGTTTCAGTCCTCCTGTGGTACCCTTTTTCTGCAGCCAGCATGTGTATCCCTGGCAGGGAGAGTTATATGGAATCCCACGGTTAGAAGCTTCTCTTTCCATGTCTGTGCTCTATATTGCAGCAGAACTTGGGCAATGTGGATGTAGGAAAGTCGTGCATGCCCCATTCCTCTGTCTCTGTGGGTATGAGAGGAGGAGAGCCATTGTTTCAGTCTCTTCTTTGGGATAAATCCTGAGCTCCACCACTGTTTATTTTAATTCATACTTTCCTGAACTGATTCCTCCTCTTCCTTTGGGACTGTGGCACCACATCCATGCAGAGTTATCTCTCCAAGTGCATCCTCCTCCCATTTTCTGGTGGAGCTGTGATTACCACATGGAAACGGGTCATAGAGCCACATGAGGCTGCTTGGAGTCGTGCCCCCAGTAGCAGTTCAAGGCTTGCACAGAAGTGCATTGCTGTCATCTAGTGATGAACAATGACAGGCTTGCAAATTAATTGTATGGATCACAGGCACAGCTCGTGCAGCTGTTACCAGGTTTACTGGCCAAATCTGTTATAAAAGAGCATTAGTGAGCTCTCTAACAGATGCCTGGGTCTGGACTGCGGCCAGTTCCGCAAGAAAGAAGCCCACCAACCTTTCCTCTCCTGTGATCCCTCCAGATGGAAAGGAGCCTACAAGAGTGCCTGGGGGAAAGGAAGGAAGAGACCTCATTACCTCGATTCACAGCTTTGGTTTAGCACAGGCTGAACTTGCACTGCCTGCATGGGGCCATGGAGGCTGCAAAAGACATCGGGGGCTCTTGTGCTGTGCATGGGAAGGCAGAAACTGTGCTTAAAACCTGCCTGTCACACAGGGAATGCAGGGCATGGACTGTTCCTGTGCCTGTTGGAACAGCAGTCAGTGTGTGCCAGGAGCAATGGCAGAGTGGGTCAAGGAATCTCTGGGAATTATTTGTAGATGTGACAATGGCCAGGTTGTGCCTCCATCTAGTTACTACGTCCTGCTAGTAACCTGCTGGACTCATACCCTGACCTGTAACATGGGACTCCAGAAGAAAGCTCCTTCCCATGCCAGGAGGAGGAATCACCTGTGCTGCCTCTCCCCTGCCTTAAAGCTTTTGTCCTAATCTCTGTTCACCAGGAAAAAAAAAAGGGCTTAAGACCAGGAAGTGAAGATTTAGTGGCCCTTTGAAGTTTTGGGGTCACCTGCCCTCATTGCATAACTGTCTGATGCCCACTCCCTCTTCAACTTTGATGGATGGTTTCAGCCTTAATGAGCATCCAGTGGCCAATGAATTTCTCAGCCTAATTACATGCTGTCAGATGAAGTGCCTGCATGTAGGTTTTGGGTTTTTTTTTTTCCTAATCTGCCATCTTGTAGCTCTGATTAGTGTAGGCTACCAGCATTAGCTATAGGATTGGCATATGGCAGCCCAAGCCTCAAATACAGAGGGGTCTTTTTTGTTCTATCCTGCACATCCAATTTTTGGAAATGCAGCTGTGATGCCATGCATGAGCTCTCAGGCAAAATCCAGCCTGCCTTGGATCCTAAGTGCGTGAAAACACATGGCCCCTCCAGATTTATGGCAGCAAAACCATTGTACTCCAGACATCAACAGTGTAATACCAGTCACATCCAGGAGCACCAGAAAAGCTCTTTCCTTGATTAGTATTCTGATGTCTGCTGGCATTCTGTTTGACAGGGAGATTATCCTTTTGTGATTGCAGACTTATCACAGCTCTTCTTTGTCTATTAGCACCATTTCCCAAGGTGATGGGAAGAGAACTTAACCATCTTCCATCTTTCCTCCTGGAATTATTGATTATCACTTTCACAGGGACTCTGAAATTTGCTTTGTGAGGAAGGTGACCCTCACAAATGAAAGTGGGGAGAAACCTGGTGGGATTCTGATGTTGAACAAGGTCCAGGTTGGTCACTAACTTTTACTTTTTTGGTTTTACTGCTTGATCAGAGGAGAGGCTGGCATTTTTCATGGTATCTCCCATCCTCTGTGTTCATGTATCATCTTTGTTTTCACTGAAATGTGGGTGTGTTTCTCCTCAATTAGTAGGCCCAGAGATCACACTCTGCATGATTAGATCTCTCCACTGAGTGCATGAACCAAAATCTTAGAAATGAGTCCTTATAGCCAATGCTGAATGTTACTAGGATCTATACCACAGTATCTTCTGCTTTTACCTATGGCTGAAACTATGTTGGGAGTCTAGATTGCAATAAATTGTTTCTTAAGAATAAATACTTTTTCTTTTCACTTTTTACAAGTTATTTCTATCAAGTTTAACTGATAGATGCTGGTTGTATGAAATAGCTTTCAGTGCCTTCTGCTGTGTTGTCCATTGCTCATTGTAAAGACCTTGTAATCTCCAGGTTTCTTATTTTCTTTTTTTTTTCCTTAATGTCATAGCTGACAGTATCTCCTGACTGAGTAACTTCAACTGCACTGTAGCTTCTGGGGCTTGAGATCTACAACCTGGGAGTGGAGGCTAAAGAGGGAATTGATTGTAGTACAGCTATATAAAAATAAATTTTAAAAAAGATACAAACATCAATCTGTCAGAGGAGAAAGTAATAATCTTCTTCCATCTTCTTCTGTGTAATCTTATGTTCTTTATTGAAATGAACAAAATAGACTTTGCTTCAAGGTCTTCTGTTTGATAGCTTATCCTCTGTGATCTCTTGTCTAAGCTTTCTTCTCACTCCCTGTTTCCTCAGCTGTACATCAAGTTCTCTTGTTTATTTAACATGAAGACCTCACTGTGTCCCCTTGATCATTCTTAAACTTTCCTCTGCTGCATTTTAATGGAGGCAGGTACCCATCTGCTGCAGGTGTATTCCTGAAATAAAACGAGCTGGGGTACTGTAAAAGGAAGGGATACAATGTCTTGTCCAATCCGCTTTCCCTTTTCAGCTTTAATTGCTGAGCTTGAGCAAGAAAAGGTTGACATTAAATAAATGTTGTAATGATGTCCTTCTGGGGTACGTGAGGAAGCCAAATATCCAGAGCACACAATGAAGGCTGGAAAAACAGGGCACTAATGGTGAAGCAGTGCATGTGTCTTGGGGTGACTCCATCATGTATATCCCCTATCACGGCTTTATGCCAAACAATTGANCCTTAAAGTATTCTTACAACAAATCACCAAACGCAGCTTTGGTCCTGCAGAAAACTGATGCTCTGAAACTTTTTTCTGTCACAGATAAAGATGTCAAGGTGGAGGCTTGTGCTGATATTGAAAACTTAGCACCTAATTTTTTGAAAACATGCTGTGCATCAAGGCTCTCTGTGCAAGCAAAGTCTTCCATGTTACACAAATACCATGCTGGTTTTTTGGCAAGAAACAAATGTTTTCTTGAATTTTTCCACTTGAAAAATACTATTCAAAAGTATTTTAAAAATAGTACATAGCTCATTTTCTGATAGAAAAGCTGATTTTTATTTGTGGTCAGTTTGCTATTATATAGAGTGATAATAGCAGTCCATAGAAAGAAGAAAATTTTTATTTCAGGATTTCTCTCAGTGAGAGACAATACATAAATAAAAGACAAAGCTCATGGTTTGTGTTTAGAGCCTCTCAGCTCTATGGGAAGGAGAACAGGACTTCCATATGTTGTTGATTTAGACATGACATCTAGTAGTCACTCGTTTATCTGGAGTTGGTTCTCTCCAGCCAAAGTTTGAGTCAGAGTTGTTTGTGAATTAATCATGAGAGATTTGAATGTTATGTGATAATTTTCACAATTTATAAAAACTTCCCTGAATTGGACTGGTTTTCCCTGAATTAGACCAAATGAAATAAAGTCTTTGCAATTGTTCAAATCCTCTAATGCTCTAAAAGAGGAGCTGTGTAAACTGAACTTTTCCTCATTAAAAAAGTGAATGTTACCTTCTCATTTTAATGTTTGTAAATGGACTTGAATAAATATTATAAGAGTTCAAATTAAATGTAATTTTATGAAAAGATAAAAAGGAAACTTCAAAATTGACATTCAAGTCTGACACCTGTACCTGGCTTCAAGGAGAAGAGGTGAGGGAAAAAGCAAAAGCTCTGATAGATCTTGAGAAAATTGGACCATCCAAGTGAACAATAGGATCAGAGGCCAGAAAATTTTATACTTTGAGGTCTAGAAGGGGAGAAAACTTTTCAACTGATACTTAAAAAGAAAGGTTAAAAAAAAAAAAGGAAACATGCATCAGAATATAAGAGTTTTGCCCTGAAATGTGACACTAAATGAAGGGAATGTGGAAAATGGAGGAGGAGTGGCACAGGATGATACGTGGTGGAGGAGCCCCTCCAAAGCTTTTGGAAGTAAAGCAGTTTGAATGCTTGGCTCTTGGCAGAGTAGGAAGCCAATGTGTGATGCCATGGCTGTGTTGGGTAGGGGAGAGAAGGCAAAGCTGGAGTTTCTGGGGAAAATTTCTCTGGAGCCCTCACTGCAGGTGAAGTTACCTCAGCTTTACTCTCTGCCGTAAACTGCACTTATCCCTGCTCAGCCTTTTGTGCCTGGGTACTGCAGGTTTAAAGAACAAGTTTAACCTCTCCAAGGTGAAAGGCAGGGAGCAGCGTGGGAGGTGTGATTTAACGGTGAAAATTGATCCAGCAGTGGAGATCTGCTGCCCCAGCACACGAGAGAACGCATGTGAAGAGCCTGAAACCTTTCATTATTGTTTTCAGAAGTTTCCTGTATCGATCTCTGCTGGTTAGCAGCAGGTACCTCCGCAGTGCATCAGCTCTGTGGGAAGCCCTGATCAATAGCTCAGTGCAATGGCCTGACAGTTATTTACTCATCAGCTCATTAGGGTGGGAAGAGTAGATTACACTTCTCATAATTTCACTATTGACTGGCACACTGCACTACGGTTTTGTTGTTGGTTTTTTTTTAAAGTACCCTGTAATGGAGATGCCTGAAGGAGAGGAGTAAAACCACAGTCTTTTAAAATGAGAGATGCCTGTAAAAGCAGAGGAGACTTATCCACAGCAAGACAAAAAACTTCAGCCATCACAAAGAACAAATAGGAGAAGGGAGGAGCATGGGCAACTCTGCCCTGGCTAAAATGAAGTTGTTTATTTGCATTACATTGGGAGAGTCAGAATCCCTTGTTGTGTTCATCCAGGGCTATTGACTGAGGGGGGAAGAAGTGAATTAATTTGAGGTCAGTGATGGTGTGGCACCGACTATCAGACTTGTACTGACACTTGCCTGGAGGGACTCCAGCTGAGAAAAGGTATTTTAGGAAGCCTTACTCAGCAAAATTGTTTCTTGCAGTCTCTGATGAGTTTTACAAATTGCTGGTGACTACAAAAAAGGGAACCAAGACCACTTTCACTGCCCAGAAGTGTCCCACTATTATGATGTCCCGATAGTGGATACCAAACTTTTGAATTTTTTCCTGGATTTTGGATGGATTTCATTCATTTCAAGTGATCTTGAAAGGCCAAAGGGCTAAGAAGAAATCCAAATAAATTTAAAATGGGGTATATATACTTCTATTTTAAAAGCTGAGCATAATTACCAATTGGAACAAGTTACTAAGTAATATATGACTTCTGCCTCTCTCTTCAATCCTTTGAGACACTGTGGCCTGTCTGGACAGTTTTGATTTAGATTTAAGTGAACAGAATTCATTTGGCCACGGAAGGGGTAGCTGAACAAAACCCTGTACCTGTGTTGTACTAGAAATTGGACAAACTAATGTCTTCTGGAATTATACTCTATTTCCATCATGCCATTTTTCAGGGAACCTGCCAAATTTTTATTAGAGTTTAGTCACACTCTGCCCAGGTAGGGCTGGGGAAGTACTGCTAGTGATGCCTTCAGTGGGTGAACTTTTCATCATCAGTTGTCAAATCTAAGTGGTGGGACATGATTCCTTCATTAAATTGTGCTCTGAGAGGGAAAGTTCCCACATTGGCTTTGACACCTCTGGCTCTGTGACCTAGGAGTTGTTAGCAGAGGAACAAAGCTCAGTACAAGTAAAACTGAAAATGTGACATTTCCGAGGCTCCCCTCTAAAGGATTTGCTTTAAATGGGAAACTTTTGCTCTAATCCAGATTCATGATATATAAAGTTGGAGCCCCAACCCGAAAATTCTTGTTCAGCTCCAGGACACCTTTGTGATGCAAAACATATAGACAAGGGCTGCATACAATTAGAAACCATGGGGTTTATGCACCCATTTATGTACTCCATGGAATAGGACCCTCGTTCTTCTGCTGAACCACCTCAAGCAAACCTATAAACCAAGGCCTCCGTTTTCTTGATTGCTTGCCAAGTCGCTGCTTTTCCAATTGCCTATAAGGAGTGTTTTTATAATTTTGTATCTTTATGACATGAGGTATTAATATTTGAGACCGACTCCCCTTGATTTGATATATCTTGCATTTTTTAATTTGCTTTCGATATAATTCTTCTTGGGATGTACATTATCTTTTGGGGAGTGACTAGAATGCTGGATTCAGACAGTGCTAAATCTTTTATGAAGCAAAGCACTCCAAGAAGCTAAAAAACTAATTTATGAGAGCCATTCAGAAAAGGAAAAGTGTCAAGAGAAGTGTTCAGCCCTTGCATTGATTTTTCTGTAGCTGCTTGCATTCTGAACTGGTGCTTATATTCATGGCCTGAAAAACTGTCTGCTTTGCAACTCCTGCCAAGGGTGTATTTTGTATTTTTGATTGTGGTCTTATAAGGTCTTTTTCTCTTCTGTTTTTCATTGCCAAGAAAGAACCAATTTCCCCATTGTAAGAACTAAATGGCACTAGGGGCTTTTTGTAAAGGCATTAACTACCAGTTTTACTCACCAGATTTTGTGAAATACTGAGGTCGGCTGATTATTGCTTGCCCCAAAAGCAATCTTCCAAAACTAGACACTAGGCTATGCAAATGGGCAGGTTTATTGTGAAAACATTTGAAACTGACCCAGCAAAAAGAAGCTGTCAGTGGCAACTTTTCCATTAGTTTCAATAAACTCTAATGAAGCTCCTGTAAGAACACAGCACTTCCCAAACACGCTGTTTCAGGAGCAGTTGTAGGTCATTTATGGAGAGCTGGATAGCAAAGACCAACAAAAGGAGTTAATCTGTGAAACATTCATACAGGCACATCTGTAAAGTACCATTGTTTCCTTGCAGAGCCTTTGCAGGCAGGAATTCTTGTCCATTGATGCACTAGAGTCTTCCAATACTTAAAAAAAAATAAAATATCCAAAGCTCTGTATCCTCCCCAAAGAAGAGCATGATGGCTTGGTGGGCAGTTTTCTATTTTAGTAAAATGAGTTCTGAGCCAGTGTGTGAGCAGTAACAGCTATCCCAGGGTCACAGCAATCCCACAAGCAGCTGTGGAAGTACTGGGCTCAGCAAGGTCAGTGTCGATCCATTAGCACTGCCCCATAAAACATCCCCTCCCAGCCTTGCCCTGCTCCCTGCAGTGGTTAAAGCACAGCTGACTGTGCCTCAGCAGAGCCCTGTGCAGCCTAACCCATTTCAATTAACTGTCAGCTGAAGGAGTGACAGTTTTATTTCATCCAAAGAAAGGCAGGGAGACCCTTTAAAATGCAGGCAGTGTCAGGTTAAGCCCTTAAAGCCATGCTTTAGCACCAAAAAAGGAGCCGAGTTTACTGGCTAGGACTGAAATCAAGTGGAGGGAGGTTTGGTTTTGCAGCTGAGGTGGGTGGCTGGGGCTTCTGATTGCTGGGTTTTCTGGTTTTATTGGGGAAGACCACAGCACTGCAAGCACTTGCATGGGGTGAAGTGCATGGAGAGGACTCCTGCCACAACATTGTGCTGATGGGTGACAAAGAGAGGCTGTGTCCGTCATTTCTGCTTGTTCTCCTTCAACATTCCGAAATGCAAAACATCACTCTTCTTCACAGAGCCCTTGGGGAGTGTCCACCACAGGATAAATGCCAAATTCTAGGGCTGGGGACTTGTGAGCAGTGAAGCTGAGGGGGCACGATCAGTGGTTAATAAATCATAAACCTGTTTTATGAGTCCTAGCCTAGTTATCATTTGATCCCAAGATCAGTTTGGTAGAACTCATTTAAGGCAAATAGAGCTTGAAAAATAAACACAAATGTGAAGCAGAGTTATGTCTTTTAGAGAATACATGAAGAGAATGATAGAGAGCATGAGGCACCTAAAGGAGCAGCTGTAGGGCTGACAGCAGCATCTCTGTGTTTGCAAGGTTTGATTGCCCTCCTGTACCTCGATTTTTGAGAAACAATCACTTCCTACTTTAATTTTCTATTTTTTTTTTTCTGCTCTCTCCTTCTCTCATCCAACAATTAAATGGAAATGGATGCCTGGAGCTTGCTGCTAAGCTGTTCTGCTTAGGAATGGTGACATTCACTGGTGGGAAAATAAACACATAAATACAGCAGTCTTCAGCACAGGAGTCCTTTGTGTGGTGGCTGGAGTACTGGTCTCTGTACCACTTTCCCACTGATCATCTTTGCTCATTTTTCTTATTTAGTTCAGCATGACCTTTAGTTTAAATGAATGTTGTGTGATATTTTCTAGGGGAAGTATCCTGTGAGCTCCAGTGCCACAGCAAATAAGGTGCTTGCTCTGGGAAAGCTTCATAATTTAAGATCATCTTTGGGAGCACCAGACACTTCAATTTTTCATGGGTTCTTTGTCTCCTCTCTGGATATAAATGTGAGACAAAGATTGTGGATGCTCTGGGGCAAAATAATAGAAAATGCCTGGAAAATGCCATTGTGAACAGAAAGCAGCAGCAAGCTGGAGACAGAGATCATAACCCAGGAAGGGTAAACCTCGTGCCAGGAACCAGCTGCTCTTGCTGGGTGCATTCACCTGAGCACGCAGGAGCTGCAAAATCTGTTTGGAGGTGGAGGGAACTATATTTAGAAGCTAATCTGAGTGTTGCTGCACTGCATGTCTCTAGCTGGAATAGCTGGTGCTGTGCTGGCCCTGGGAGCCTTCAGACAGACCCTCAGCTCCACTGGTGGCAGTACCTGGCACGTTCAGTGCTTGAATTTTTCCCAATCTGCTGATGAAGTCAGGAGTTGTTCATTTCCATGCCCTTTGTAAGTGGCTGATAAGCACATTCACTAGAGGTCTGCAGCTCTCTTGCACTTATCATGGTGTGCAGTCTCTAAAGAAATAAATTTTTATTAGCCTTTTAAAGGAGGAGAGGCAGACAAAGTAGACAGCACGTTGATCAAATGGGCGACACTTGTTCCAGAGCTTTTTCCCTGAAGCAAATGTTATCTCTTTATTACCATCTTTCAGCTTGGAAATAAAAGAGCTAAACTTTCCCAGCTGGACCTTGATTTGTAACTTTTCTTCTGGACTCTCAGCAATTTAGATAGAAATTCTAGTGGCATACTGAGAATGGGATGGAGACTGCTTCTGTGAATGTGTGGTATTTAACCATTTTCATATGAGCTCTCTACTATCTCAGGGAAAAATGGTTTATTTTAAATTGGGGTTATTCTGGGTCTTCTTCAGAAATTCAGTCTAAAATTAAGTTGTCTGTTGACTAAAATTGATTTGTCCTCACAGAACCTGAAATCAGTTTGTCTAAATAGATTTGGAAAAGCCAGCACAAATGTGGAGGTCGAGGTGCCCTTTTAAAGGTTTTGTTTTGAAAGCTGGTGAAACCAAATGAAGAGAAAAAATTGTTTGCTCAAGGGAGGACAGGGAAAGAGAAGAGAGTTGTAAGCAAAGCAAACTTTTAAATAGCTGCTAGATAATCAGTTTTAAAAAGGACTCAGTCATCCCTTGGAGAGCAGGGTACTCAGGGCTAGGATGGGGCAAGGATGTGCTGCTCCTGTAACTATTGCTCTCCCCACAGCACAGAAGAGAAGGGCACGGAGGCTCTGGGTTAGATCAAGCCAAGTGCTGTCTTCCCTGAGCTTCTGTTTTGTAGGCAGAGCTTCTGTTCTGCACCTTTGCAGTGACTTGACGCCTCTGGAGCGCAGCTGGCAGGGAGCACCACGAGAGGGCTTGTGGACAATTCCAGCCATGGCTCAGTGTGGAGGGATTTTCCATTCCAGTTGTTATGCTGGGTGTCCTCTTCCCTCACCCTTGCTCCTCTCTGCAGCCACGAATGGTTTGTGACTGGCTAGCCCGGGAGCTCTTGGCTTGTTTACTTACACAGCAGTTTCCCTGGCTCCCCCACCTATTGGCACTAAAACCCCCTCTAATTCCAAACCTGTGGCATTGCAATACCTGTGAAGAGACTGGGGCAGATCAAAGTGCTGGCATTCAAGGTTTTCTTTAGTTCCTGTGTTTCTGAGATGGATGTAGGTCAGCAGCCACCACTCACCATTATCGCTGACACCTGCCAAGGGCAAAAGCTCACTTCCTTCTTATTGCCCTCCTGGGAACAATTTTGGATTTGGTCTTGCTGGTGCTGGCTAACTGCAGGAAAAGACTGAGCAGGAGTAGGATTTATTAATGGACAATTACTAGGATGCAAAAAAGTAGGCCAATCTGTTCTGGTTTAGTAAAATAAAGTGCTATGCTTGGGAACTGCAAGTGTTGAAGAGATTTGGGGGGGGTTTTAATTATTTTTACGCAGCTGGGAAGCAGTGGTGTAAGTAAAGCTCACTCTGAGCTCACTGGGGAATGCAGGAGTTACCTGTGCTCTCGAGTTCCAGAATCCAAGTTTGTATCTCTGGGAAGAAAAGAATGGGACTGGAAAAGGAATGTAGGCAAAGTATAAAAGGGTTAGCCCAGACTGGGACAGGTTATAAATAGGAAAAGATGTCTCAAGGCCCTGTGCAATATAATATTTAAGAGGAAAACTTACCAAACTTGTCTGATAGATCAGTGACAAGGCACACTGGGGATTCATTTTACTATCATTATTAAAGCTGGTGAGAAAAGAGAATCAAATCTTCTCTGACAGAGTATCCTAAACCACTTCAGTTTTACTGAGGAAACTTAATCCCTGAGTTGTGAAAGATTCCCAGCCTTTCGTGCTTTCCACAAATCCCAGAACTTGCCCATAGAGAAATACTTTGTATTCAAATGGAGTCCAAAATTGGGGTTTTTTTCCCCCACAGCACCAGAGAGCCAGAAGTTTTTTTCTTTTTTAACCTGGCAAGACCTTTAACCTAAAGTACTTGGGAGACCAAATTACAGAATGGAAGCGATGTGCATTCAGAAGCACATCCTGTTGATGCTAAAAGTTGTGTTAAATTCAGTGTTCCCTGCTGCTTGCCATGAGTGTCCAAGCAAAGGAATTCATCTATTTTAGAAGGGACTTGAGAAGTTACTGCCTTGCCAGAGTTCACATAGCAAAGAGCCAGAGGCATCTGCTTGCCCGTGTTACAAATAACATAAATATTTAAACTCGCGATGCAAGTATGGTTTTATCTGTAAGCCTCAAACAAGAAAACCATGCTCAGCGGTCTTCCAGATAAGTCTCTTCTTACACAGAGAATGGTGCCAGTTGGATTTGCTATCCCTGTAATCTCCTGTAGAGCTTGGAGAGATGCAACCTGTGCAAATGCACAACCCTTTTATCTGCGGCGTTGATGACACAACTTGCCTTATGTTTTCACATTTAAATGCCAAATCCTTCTTCAGTTACACAGAAAACTGGTTTGGTGCAATACAGATTATCAGGCTTCTGGGCAAAAAAGGCATTAACTGTGTTAGAAAGTACTTTTATCTCCACTAGAGTATTGTATAATTGTCTGCTGTGGAGTTTCTCTGGATTTCTTTGAAGCATCTGTGGTTGCTGATTGATGCCCCACACAGGATTACCTTGCATGCTTGTGTAAGGAGAGGTAGCAATCACTTCTTTTTCCAGACCAGAGGGTGCCTTTGTGCCTTTGTGATTAAATGGTTTATACACTTTAATGGTACATAATAAAATCCAAAATTCGGGCTGCTTTGCAAAGCCTCAGGCCTTCGTTCTACTCTATAGGTGTTACCTGAAGAACTTGGATCATGCAACTGCCATAAAAGTGAATTCAGACCCAATATTCCACTTTTTCCATCTTTGCTCCTATTTCTGACCATTGTTGTGTACCTGGGCCAACTTCTTCTCTAATATGAGCCAGACCAGTGTCTGTTTCTGTGCAATATAAGGTGTGTTTGCTTTCACTTCTGCAAAAACTCTGAGTCAGCTATCACATCACAGAAAGTCTAATTATTTGCTGGACTTCCCTGCCTTTCCTCCCTTTCCCCCCATGACTATTATTTTACCTGATTCTTTGTGTTCTTGAGCTTTTGGCTGCACAAACAAATAGCAAATGACCACAAAGGGGAAAAAAAATCTTCCTGCCTTTTTTTCTGTGTTGCAGCAAAGGTTTAACACAGTGGTTGTACAAAACACACATGAGTGTAGCAAAGGCAGGTGGGTCAGGGCATTGAGGGATCTGGATCACATAGGCCCAGATCTTCAAAAATACTTATCTAGGAACTATATTCCTATCACAGCAACTTCATACTTCATCATTGTTTGTGAGGTTCCTTGAGATGCTTCTCTTGTTTAATGTGGAAAGGGATTCACACTCCAAAATAAACTGTGGCATGTTAAAATGTGTATCGCTCCCATTTTAGGATAGCACGAACTGATTTAAAAAACAAACAAACTCGTTAGACAGATTTTCCATCTCAAGCATTACTTTGTGCATCTGCACCGGTAGAAAATCAATCATTGTAGCTGCCAGGGAAGATGTGATGTACAAATGTAGATGGCAAAGGGAGAGTGAAAGAAAGCATGGCTTTAAACTAAGCAAGAACTTTGTTGGAGCAGCCTGCTTTGTTGAGGAAATGTATCCAAAAATCCCAACTCAACCCAAAACTCCATCTGGGAGATGAAGTTTTTGCAAGAAAAGTTAAGGAAATAGCCCTGAATATGGGAGTCAGAACCAACCCACCTTCCAAGTGCTTTGTTTCTGGATTATCTCACGGATTGAAACACCACAGACAGATGTTTTTAAACATGCTCAATTATCTGTTATAATTAATTAGGTCTGGTGACTTCCTTGCCCTTGGATAGGGCAGCACGGGTTTGGGTTAGGATCATACCAAGGTCATCCGTCCTTAATGCTTTGCTGTCTCCAGACCATTTTTACAGTTCTGAAATTGTTTCAATTACCAACTTCTGTCAGGCTTGTGCCTCATTAGGCATCACGACCCATTGCCTGGGAGCAGTGCCCTGGATGGCATCCCTTGGAAAGCAAAACTTAACTCAAGTTTTGTGTGTTTTTATACCACTGCTGTTTCATTTTCTAAATCAAAGCACAAACTCCAGGCATTTTACAAATTACAGAGTTGAGCACGTCAGACAAGTCCTTGTTTCACAGGAGATAACCAGTAATCAACCCACTGTACAAAGCACAGAGCAAGCAGAACTAGCAGGGGGCTTGCAGGTCAAACTTCCAGCTCCATATGCTACCTTTTATTGTACACAATTACAATCCTGGCAGTTATTTGAAATGAAGAGCTCCTTTAAATGCAGCATGCTATGTGGTTTCCCCTATTCTTTGATATTGAACTGAAATCTTACAAACCATTAGTCCTTAGAAGACTTTTAATATCTTGAAAGCAAAAATCAGAAATGCTTTATGTGTTATGTTTCAAAAACTAGTGGATGTTTGTGTACAGAAAACAACTCTTGCATGAGTATCTTATAATATTGAACTGTTTCAACCTGATAGACTGAAAAGTTTATTAAAGTTAAATACCCATGCACTAAATAGCTTCTATCTACTGATGAACATGGAGCACACTAAGGATCTCTGCAGTGGTTTGTTTGCAACAGGAAAAGTTCATGACATATTTCTTCGGAGGGAAATGAGAAAGGTTTTCAGACTTCATGTGTGATATTTAGTTAGTTATTTAGTTAGTTCTGGAACTACAGTTTTAGAAGAAAGTACTCACCAAAGTAATAATAGATGAACACTTACAGGCTCACTGACAGTAAATGCATAAAAAGCCAACGCTTAAAGGACAGATGTAATTTAAAGCAATCAGTATTAAGCATTCCCTGGCAAAGGGCCGGGTTTTCTACCTCACTAAGCTCACTTATGTCATTGAAAATTTAAATTGTCCATAAATGATAGCACCAGGACTGTCTCTTCCACTGGGCACTTAGCAGGCACATTTCACAAACACCTCCTTTCTCTCTCATGCCAGACCAGCATTGTGTGGAGCATGACTCTGACTCTTCATTACCTTCCCTTTCCTTCCACATGCAGATGGTGGTTCCTACCCTCGTGCCAAGTTCAGGAGGCAGCAGGCTATTGAAGAGCACCACCTCTCTTCGATGCCTAAACAAAATATGAACCAAGGCAGCTAATCCTGCCTCGCTCTGTTTGGCAGCTGGCTCGAGGTGCACAACCTCTTGGGGTGGCTCTTTGCAGCAAAGAATGGGGACAGGATAGGAGCACTAATCAGGGTTTTGGTGGGTTTGGGATTTTTTTAATATCACAATCATTATGTGCTTCATGTATTTTGATGTCTGGCTGCTGTTTTGATGTCTCAGGTTTTATTGTGAATGATCTGAGTAGCCAAAATTCTCACAACTGGAAAATACCACCGTGTAGTACATCAGAAGCAAGAAACCATTACACCAGTCATTACCTGGGTGTAATGTAGGGCTGCTTGAATATTATCTTTCTGCTGTTCCCTGACTAAGTAGATGCCTTTCTAACCAGACTCGTGTGCACAATCAAAATGTTCTTGACACACTCCATCGCTGGTTTATGGATGCAATAGCTGGGACTCTGCAAAGTCTCTGAACACATGGAGGGATTTCAGCTCTATGGTATATCATCTTCTGCTTCCACCTGTTCAGGAAGCTGCATTCCATTTTATTTTAATTAAAATCTAGCAGATGTTTCATTAGGGTTGATCCAAACAACAAGAATGCCAGTTTCTCAGCAAAACAAAACCGAAGTAAACTGCAACATCTTGTGCTCCTACCACCCGGTCCAGGAGGCAGTACTTTTGTCCATAGCCCAGATTATATGTCTAGAAATTGGTAGATTGCAGAGATTTTATTCATGACAGCTGGTAAATGCCAGATGAGGAACTGCCCATAACCATTAACAGAGCAGCAGAACGTTCACCTCTGTGCTGAAAAACCCCAGCAAAGCTTGTAGACGCACTGTTAACTTTGTTAAACCCCTCTTCACCACAAAACCAAATTCTTCCCTATGTTACTATTAAGCTTGATCTGAGAAATAACTAATTTAGGAGACAGATCTGAGCTTGAGAGGCCTGAGGTTGGAAGTGATTTGTGCAGATGCAGAGCACTGTGTGTTCCACGAGTGTATTGGAGCAGGTCAGGCCATCTGCTCCACGCTGCTGCCTTTGCTCCTCAACCAGCAACACCTGAGGCAGAGCAGCAGCAAAATGGAGCTGTCAGAAAGGCTCCTGCTTTATTCCAGTACCTGCCTGGCTCTTGAATGAAAGGGCTTCCTGCAAACAGCCACTTTCAGTATCAGTTCACCAAGCAAGAGGAAAGATAAATAAGCTCAGAACTTTACATTTTGTTTCTGTGTGCACACACTCTCTTGTTTAAGTGAAGCAAAATTACATAGCACAAATTTTACAGGCAGAAAAAGCCTTTTCCACCTGCTGCCATTACCAACAGCATCTTTAAAATAATGAGAGTGCAATGCTTTTTTAAAATCTTCTACCAAAGGCATTAAAAGGCTGTTTAGTGCCTGCCTTTATTTAATATTTTGTAAGCTGACCGTATTTTTTAAAGCATCCAGCAAAGCTGGGAGAAGTTTCAAGCAAGGCTAAGCATGATTTCAAAGACAAGCAGTTTTTCAGCTGCCCTGCAAATTCTTTAACCGTGTGTACACTGGTGAAACGTGACATCTACCCAGATTAAGAGTGTTTGGATATGAGACTACCTGCTGTGATAACTGAGGAAGAATCAGACCTAGAGGTTTCTTATCTGAGGTGTGAAGAAAATCAGGGAATTATTTGGTATTCAAATGTAACAAAAAGAACTCCTCACAAAAGTTGTTCAGATTCCCCCTGGATCTCTATATGCTGGAATAGGACTTTGAAATAGCAACTGAAATTGAATTATGAATTTGATACCACCTCTGCCCCTGGGGTTTCTATAATTCATGAACTCATGAAAATTCAGTTCAAATACAGCATCTGGTTCTCATTAAAGTTCTTCTCTTAACCTGGTTTTCTAGTATGGTTACTCAAAAGTCAAATGTCCTTCTTTGAGGTCAAGTACAAAACAAATCCTTCACTGACTTCTGTCCCAGAAGACTGAGTTTGTTATAAAAGGTATGCCAGGGGTATTTGCTGTATTTTTTTTCCCCAAAATAAGCAATAGCACTGTCTAGAGCAGCATGCCAGTGCATCTCTGGACAGACTCACATGACCACATACACTATGGTTAGCCATCTAATAAAGAATTCTGCAGGTTTAATCTTTGTTTCAGAAAGAGTGAACAATCTTAATTGAGACTGGGGTGAAATACATCATTTTCATCAACTCTGGAGAATTATTTTGACATCAAATCTACTTTTCCCTCTTACAAAATTCACTTTTCCCCTCTTATAAAATTCACTGTATAAAGGGCAAGTCCTCATACTTCATTACGAACCTCAAGTCTCTGCTGTATTTCCATGAAGACCAAGTAGATCAAACATCAAAAAATGCCAATAAGGAATATGATCCATTTATCCCTCATGAATAGTGTTCTCTCCACTTACAGGGCACAGGAAGTGCTTTCTGCCAGTGTTAGATGTTGCTCCCACTATTCTGTTCTATGCCTGCTCAGTGCTGGTTCTCTTTGATTGCCCATTGAATGATTCCCACTTAGGAGAAGTTGGTATCTACCTAATTTGACAAGAAGCATGAGGAAATTTCAGAATTCAGGACAAGTGCACTGTTTCTAGGAGCTTAGAATGTGGCAATACCAACACACTGCAATTTCTCCACGCAGTATTAAAGAAAGATGAAATGAGGTTGTAAGCTGGACACTAAAATAGTGGCTTGTGGGCACTGGAAATGATATTCCCTGGTTGGCAGATTTTCAACTGGAAAAGATTATATGCTTATGTGGTCTCTTCTGCTACAAAGAATGGGATGAAGAATTCCAGTCAGATAGTCCTGTGCTGAACACAGTAGCTTGGTCTGGGCTACAGAAGATGAGCAGCTTTGATTTGAAGGCAATGAGAGGGAGAATCAGCTGCTTTCCCTCGTGATATGTTCCAAAGGTTAATCACCAATTCATAGCTGAACACTCTGAAAAATGACTGCGTGTTGATTCATCTGTTTCTGTCTCTACCAAAGCATCAGCTATTCCAAGGTTTAGGTGACCTTGCAAAATATCTAAACCACAATTTTTATTTGATAATTGCATCAGTTTCACCTTTGCCATCTCCACAAACTCTAAGAGACAAAAAAAAAAAAAAAAAAAAAAAAAAAAAAAAAAAAAAAAAAAAGAATATTACTACAGTATATGGTGTGGATATGTAAGAAAGTGCTAAAAAACTTGAAATGAAGTTAGAGGTTTTTTTCCTACAGGGTATTCTTACACTGACATTCTGATGTACTAAGACTGTGAACTCTAAATCCTTGTTTTTCATATGCAAAATCTTATGCAGGAAACTAGAGTCTGAGTGCCATTGTGACCTCCCAGCTTTCTGAGGAAAGTAGAGCAGAAAGGAGGGAAAGGAAAGAAGTTGTTTCATACTAAAATAAATACTCCTACTCCCCTGGCAAAGAGAGAACTTCACCCAAAGTGAGATGATTTACTTTGGAGTGGATCCTTGCTGCCTATTTGCATGGATAATCCATGCTGGGATATGGGAGAGATTTAGCACCTGGAGACACAAGTTCAATTCACTTTCAAGGGATCTCTTAGTCTGTGTCTCCTCAGTGCTAAATGCAATGAACTCTGCTAGAATTATCAAAATGGGAAATAAAGATTTGTACTATTTAGAGCACTGTTCTGACAGTAATGGATGAATTGAAGGAGCAGGGCTGAAATATTTTAGTATTCCTGGCACTTAGCGTTGTTTGAGTCTTGTAACAGGTGTCTTTTCTTTTGTCTTCTTGGCTTTATTTATCCTGGTTTTGAAAACTTTTGGGAGTTTTCAGGTGTCTTTTTCCTGAAGTTGGTTATATGCCTACACAGTGAAGAAAATTAAAATATGGCTTCATTTAACTTCAGACTGAGGATTTTAGCTTCAGCTTCTTTAACTGAAGACTGAACAAGATGTAATACTGTAAAATAATATTCTACATGCAAGACCAGTAGTCATATACCTGGAAGCCAATATGAAACATCAGGAGTAAGGGTTGTAACAGCAGAGAATTAAAAAACCCCACATTTAGATGGCTAGATGTTAGCAAATTTAAATTCCGTTCATTAGTGACTGCAGCACTTTTTAAAATGCTCAGCATATTCCTAACAAAACAACACACACACACTGGAAAGTTGTGAGCTGCAGCCACTTGTGTGCTGAGCAAGGTTATCAGAGCAGAGAGGCTGAGCCAAGCCAGCCCTGCTGAGGCAAGAACAAGGATTAGATTTTCATCAAAGTGAACACTGAGATAGCCGAGCTGTAATTCTACAGTGGAGCTGTTCTTGGCCAACCATGTGCACACACCATTGGAGAAGAGTTCTAGATGATTTTTCACAAGCTGAAATGCAGATTTTTGGGGTGGGATTGGGAGGGAGTTGGCCTAATGTAATGCTCAAGTGACAAGGGAAGCTCTGTGACTGGCTGGATGATCCCACAATTCAGAACTTGCAGCCAACAGAACAAAAAAGTGGCTGAAACACAACGAACTTGAATGTATTTTGTAAAGCTGCTCTGCCATATGAGGGTGATGTCCCACACCTGTGAGAAGGATATTTTATTTTTTGACCTTAAGAGCAGTCACTGATGTTATTGGCATAGTTATACTATTCAATGTATATATTCAAAATCCATTCTGCATGGCAAAGCACTTTGGTTTATATCCCCCTTGTTCTGCTCTCTGTGAAGTAAAACTGTGATTAGGATCACTGTATTTTTCCTGACATAATGCATTGCAGAAGTGGCAAATGCAGCAGCCTGCCCTTGAAACTCAGGTTCATTGAGGTACCTGGAAATTGCACTGTCCAGAGCAGTTTGGGGCTCATACACCTGCCAAAATAGAAGATTCTGTTGTAAAACTCCAGACAACCAAGACAAGCATCTCTCAAATAAGCTTTGCTCTTAGGAACTCAGTTGCTTTTGTGTGGAAAAAGTGGGTTCAGATACAAAATACCATGGTGCAAAATTTCACTTGAAATTAAGTAATATCATTTTGAATAACAAACACAATTCTTTGGAGTCTCAAAATGGGCTGGGGTGACAAGACTCTTGAGCTTTGTGCAAACAGACTGTGTGACCTTCAGAAAGTCACTGCAGGTCCTACAATCTCCTCTTGCCCCGAGTTCCTCAGGTTTTACATCATCTGTTAGTCATCCTCGTTCAGGGCAGCAGAGGTTCTCCCACAGTGTGTGCACCAGGCTCCTGGGCTCACATTGCCCTTGAACCAGCAATAACAGTGTGGGTGCAAACCCAGCTTCCCAAACCCAGGGGGATTTCAGCTCTCTTCCAGGCACTCTTTTTCTTTTTTAATTATTTTTCTTCACATTATGCTGCGGGAGAAAAAAGCCTTGAGAAGAGCTTATGGATGTTTAGAATGCAGATGTTGATCAGATTACTTGATATTGTAATAAAAGCCAGCTGTCTGGGGTGTGTCCCCTACCAGCTGGGACCAGATGTGGTCAGTGCTGTCACCTCCCTATTGACTGCTTGAACAAAAACCTCTTTAGCCACGGTGCATTTGGGGGCACAAGGGGATGTGGATTACAAAGTAGAATTAGTGTGTGAAATAGGAATCAAATTTGGGATTTAATTATTCCCATCTCTGCTCATTACCTCTCCTTTGCTGAGAAGCTGGAGAATGCATGAGAGCCATTTCCATAACTGAGCTGATGGGCAGGAGCTTTGGTGTGCGCTGGAGCCAAGAGTGAGCTTCTGCAAATCTTCTGAGACCAGGTGATCGAGTTTCTTCTGTCAAAAAAGCACAAAAGGCTTCCATATTTTCAAGGAAAATACATTTGGTACAGCTCACTCCACTGGGACCCACAGAGCTGCATTGTACTGAATAAAATAATGTAAATATTCCTGAAGGCAGAAGTGTTATGCCAAGGAGCCTTATGGAAGAGTTGGGACTTTCAGACACAGTAGTATGCTATTATGTAAATTACTGCTTTGTTTGACAACTGAATGGTATTAAAACTGTCTGGAAGTTTATTTCTTGGAGCAGAGAGTTCCTAAGAGCTACATTTGACATCATTTAAATTACAGTGGTGCTGTGTGGGATGTAAACTAACTGTCTTTGTTCAGCAAGGTGTGTGTGCTCCTCTGCTCGCCTCCTCTCTGCCCACAATTATTTCAAACCCGGGCAAGATCTTTCCCCACAAAATTCAGTGTTGAGCAGACAGGGGAGTATTGCAGGATTTTCAAAAGAATTTGATGATAACAGGAACAGCCTCAGTGAAGAGCCATGTGGCAGGAGGCTTTCCCTGCCTCAGGAGGGAGCAAAGCTGTGCTCTGAGAGAGGAGGAATCCTTTGGAGGGAGCTTGTTAATGGATCTGAACCTCAGCAGGAGGAAGGGGTGCAAGGCCAGGAGAGAGATCCTGGTCCTGGGTGCCTGCTGAGAGGACACAAAGAGCTCCTGGGAATTTGGCACACTTGATTTTTTCCTGCAGCAGGTCTCCACGGTGTAACTCTGGAACAGCAAGGTGAGGATCAGACCCGAGCTATCCCACTTTGCAGCTTCTCCCTGGGTGTAGCTCAAATACAGCTCAGGTATTTTCCTACCCAGCATCCTGGGCAAACAGGAGGCTCAAAGTCAGCATGGAAAGCAATCTTCCGTCAAAACTTGGAGGCGAAGAGCAGGATCCTTTCCTGCTCCCATGGGTGACTTTGCCCGTATCTTGTTTTTTCCTCCTGTCTCTACACAGAAAACAGCAAAGAGAGAATGTGGGGCAGCTGAGAAAACCTTGAGTGTGAATAAAACTTGATGTGAGGAAGAGAGTTTTCTCAGGAGTCCAGTTTCAGTGCTCCTGTGGGAATCACTGAGCTTTGCTCTGGGTTCCTTCCCACCTGAGAAGTTCTGTGGCTTGCTGGTTCAAAGGGGGAAACTTAGCAGCCATTTTCTTGGAAATAGCTTTATTTAAACCTTGTATCTTCTGCTGAGTGCCCCACAAGCATAAACCCGTGCAGCCAGGGACTGAATGAAATATTCAGCCTTTCCATTCTCCCGCAGTTTTTCCTGCCTGCTTGGCATATGGAATCACTAGGTATGCTTGCCAATATAGAACTCCCCTGGAAGAAATCATTAACAAGGGATGAAAATGTGATAAATGTTTTATAATCAAGGTCCCACAAGCAAAAGTGAGTGTGAGGCAGCTCTTATCCGAGTGGGAACTGGCTGGAAGTTTTAATATTCACTTGGCACTGGATTTTTCTGGGTTTTGATGTGAAGAGACTTCCCCTAGTAGGCTCATTTTTACAGGCATTCATCTCTGCTGCAGCTGCTCCTGCAATAATTTATACAGATGCTATTACTCACAAGCAGTCTTGTCCCCCGTACTTTTGATGTTAAAATCTTTTTGTTGTTGTTGTATTCCAAATCAAAAGATCTACTTCTACAAAGTATAGGTAATTCATGCAGTTCCACTTATCTGCATGCTGATGCTAAGGAGCCTCATCTAATTAAAAAGCTGTTATCAAAAGTCTCTTCACCCCACAGAGAGCAGATAAAGTTGGTTTACCAGCTTCATTTCTAAACTGCAGGCTAATGAATATAATTTTACTGATGAGGGATTTCTGTATGATTCCCCACACGAACTGCACGTTTAATCTAATGGAGGACTAGCTGAGCTTGCAGTGACAGTCAAGTCATTTTTCATACTGGGGCACAGTCAATATCTTTAAAATCAAATTGTTACTCTCTATTAATTACTGCAATGTATTTATCTGAAGCATAATAACTGGAGTGACAGTGCTTATTAACAGCCAGGCACTTGTAAGTATGGTGGAAAGATCAAAAATGAGAATTGTGAGGAGCACTAATGAGAGACAGGGGAATACTCAGTGATGTGCAGCGAGGACCTTCAGGGTGTGGGTACCTGGCTGCTGACTCTGGCATCTGTCAGCAGCTGTGGCACTGGATCAGCTCACAGTGCATCTCTGGAGGCCTCGTGCCAGTGAGGAATTAAGGCTACCACAGCACAGATTTTAAATTTACCATCTCATCCAGGGATGCTCAGGGCAGGATGGGTGAAGGCATTTTCCTACTTACAGAAAGCAGAAAATTACAGGGGTGCAGCGGCTGATGTGGAGGGGATGTGCCAGTCTGTGAGTGGAGCTGTGCTCACATTCAGAACTGGGTGGCACGTGCTGCCCGTGGGGATGTGGTAAAGTTCCTGCCCTGACCTTAGGGGGAGGACCAAGCTGCTTTTGTGTAATGATAATTAGATGAAAACTTGGCTTGGGATGGGACATGAACTGAGATAGCAGACTTTATTTTTTCATTTTACAGAACTCAAGGCTCTTAGAAAGATGTTGCCTTCCAGGTTCTGGGAAGAGCAGAACCCTCAGGCAGACTTACCAGCCTCACAGTCATTCTAGGAGAGGCTTTTGTTTTGGAAAATGTTAGGATTTGAGGAGGGGAAATATCCATCGTTTGCCAATCTTGCATTGCATCACAATTTTCCTGGTGCTTCATTATTCAAACAAAGATTCACCTAAATCTGATCATTTAACTCACCTCCCCTACTTTCTAATCAGAAAACCAGCATGGTCACGAGCTCTTAATCTGCTCCCTATTTACTTCCCCTGGTTAATGCCCACAGAAATTGCTACTGCTGCTGAAAAGTCAGCAGACTTATCCAAACCAGGGTTTGTTCCATTAATACAGCTGCTAAATATCTGGACTGAAGGAAGAAAAAAAATTGTTCTATTTCTCAGCAGTTAAATGCTGCACTGCATGGCCATTCAGTCAGGTCACAGAAATCAGAGTATATTTTCAAGAAACAGATGGTCACAAACCTCTGTAAAATCTGCATGTGTTCAAATGTCAAAGGCAGCACCTTTTTGAAAAGTCAAGTTAATTAATACCTGTGATTTCATAGGAAATGTAAAGCAGGAAGCATTCCCTTATACCTTGCTCCTGACTGGATGCCTGGAACTACAGTAATTACCTTTTATCAGGAATGTCATTTTTCATTTCTAGCAAGTCTTGTTTAGCCAGACAGGTTCTTAAATTACAGTTCATTGTCTGCTCTGTAGTGAAGCAAACCTTTCAGTGCTGTTTTCCACACGTGGAAGCACGAATTCAGAGGGTGGCTGACATACTCTGCAAAGGCACGTGCTGGGCAAAGCTCTTGCAGCCTGTGTAGCTCCATCAAAGGATTGTTTTCTGCTAACCGTGGGCTGCTGTTTGTCTTTCTGACTGATCCCAGAGGAAAGGAGAGCATGAAAAGCATCCCACTGTTTAACTGACTTCAGAGATGTGTGTGGTTCTGTTTTGACCCACTGCTCGAGCCCATGGATAGTTTGTGATTGGGTAAAGAGGGGACAAGTTACTAATATACACCTTATGCTCTTGATAAAATCTCCTGGGCGTCTGGTTTAATTTTTTCCCAGAGTCTGACTCATTAAGATGTTACTACTGATGAGGGGTATTTTTCTGGGACCCACAATTATCAGGAAATAAATCCAAAGAGACTGGGAAGAGAATCAACATGTTCTAAGGCGATGATAATTCCTTTGCCACCACAGAGTTGCCTTTACCCAAAAAGTAATTCTTACATTTCTATTTTGGCTGAACTCAGCACCAATCACATGTGCAGGTGTACCCAGCTTTAGGTATATGGGACTTTAATGAAGGCTGGTCTCCCTGAAAAAAGATTACTGCTTCTTCTCTTTTCAATAGGAATATGAATAAATCCAGTGTGCATTCATTTCCTTGTATATACTTTTTATTAATTCTCCTTCCTAGATCCTTATGTTCTTTGTATCCTGTGAATAATTTCTAGACCATGGATGTTTTTCTTCACCATCCCTGATGCAAGCTCTGCTGTCTAGTTCATACATTTAAAACTCCTTAATCTGTGTGCGAAAAACGTCCCCCTGTGTTCCATGTGGGCAAGGTTGGGCTCTTTATTATTATTAAAGCCTAACATAATTCTCATTAAAATTCTAAAACCTGCTAATGCAGATGACTAGTGCATGACAGATTTTCATCAAATATGTTTTATTCATTTACAGATGTTTAAAGGGATGATGTGCTAAGAGCACTGAACTGATTCAATCCAGTGCTAAGCCCTCCGACAACAATGTGAATGTATAATTCTGGTGGTGAGAACTCAGCAGAAGTGTTGCCTTTAATATCTGGTCCCTGGCATCAGTGAGGCTTAAGAAATAAGAAACTGGCATATTTATTCACCACCTAAATTTTTTAACAGCAAGCGCTCTTAAAGCACTTTCTGAAATATTTAAGCCAAGCAAATAACAAGTAGATGATGGGTGACAGGGAGAATAAATTCCCTGATTTACTGAAGAAAAGTGAATTCTAGAACTTGGTGTGACGAACATTCTTGTTAAACTGAGTGGAGATGATTCTCTAATTAAATTGTTCGCAGCAGATTATTGAATTTGAGAATCTGTGAAGGAGTTCCAGCCCAAGGTTGTAATCTGACCATCTAACCCTTGTGAATGTCAGTCACTGGCAGAGATTAGTCTAGAAAGGTTTACAGAGCTGTCAGCAAGTTCACCCAAAATCAGCTGCTTGGCAAGAATGGATTAAGAAGGGACTTTAATGTGGTAACGCTGCAACCTGCCATCTCCCTCACTTTGTGCTGGGAGTGGGAGAGAGAAGTCAGCTTTCAGGCTAGTGAACTGTCAGACTCACAGTTCTCTATCAAAAAGGAGTTCACAACCTGTGTTTCTGATTTAAAGCTCTTCGTTCACATCTTTTCCCCCCTTCCCTCTTTCCTTTTTTTACAAGAAGGAACCCTCTGAAGGGCATCTAGAAAGGATAGGAAGGAGAGGGAGAGGCAGCAGATGTACAGCTCTTATAAACACTCACTCTTTCTTGGCATTTATGGGCTGCATCATTTTAACAGCTGGATATATGTTCCTTTATTTGCAGTCGATCTCTTAAGTGGCACTTGTTCAGTGACTTTTATGACCCTTTAGACTTCAGATGCCTGTACATATTTTGAACAAAAGGCAGAAAAGACTAAACTGTGTCAGTCCTCCTCAGAACTTTCCGAATTTCCTAACTCTGCATTTCAGAGCAACAGTTCCCAGATTTTGCTGGTGGAGGATGCTGTGTCTCTCTTAAAGGCAGTGTGAAAGGAGCAGGTTACACTGATTTCCATTCTGGTTTCTTATGCCATGCAGACTAAACTGAGAGAGACACTGGGGCTTTTCCTGTCAGCAGCAGAGCTGCTAATGAAGCTGCTCTCGCTTCACCTTGCAACCCCAGGGCTCCCCTCGAGCACAGGGCATCGTAACTCATTTCTTCTGTGGCAGGGACTGGAAGCCGGGGAGAGACACAAATCTGAAACACTTTGCAAACTCGATTTGCCTTTTAGATTCCTCTTTGTGTTTGGGATGAGCCAGCAGATGTTAGTCTAAGATAAACAAGTGCATTGAATTCTCCTGGGAAGGAAGGGTGGATCCGTTAGGAACCCTAAGGAGCTGTTGGCTGGCTGACTCTAAGCAGCACTGAAGCACTTAGATTTAGCCTCCTCTTTATTGTTTAGCCTCACATTGCAGCTGATGAGAAGGAGGTTTCAGTGAATTTGGAAATAATCCAGCAAAATTCTGGTTGGTTCTTTATGCTGCAATGTCAAGCTGTGCTCGAAGCAGGTCATAAGGCTGGTGACAAGGTAATGACACTCCAGGATCTGATCACAGAGCAGTTCACATGAAGTAGAAGACAACAGAAATTTTACTTCAATGATTTGGAAATAAATGGGCAGATGACTCAGTATTTTTTTGGATAGAAACTGTAACATCCTATACTTACAGGAGCATTCATGTAAGGGGGAGGAGGTCTTTTGCTTCATGACCTTCCTTAGCCTGTGTATTTGGGAGGAGAGGACAAATAAGAGATAAGATGGTATTTTCTGTAGGCCAGAAGTTTTGCTTCAATATTGGCAAATTATATTACTATTGCTCAACTTAGTTATTTAGAAAATTCTCCCTATCAGAGTTATGAACATTTCTCTTTTACTGAGCCCCCAAAGTCACTGTGTTCATGGCCAGTTTCCCCATAACACATCTCCAGTAAGCAGGCAAATGGAGCAGCTCAAAACCCAAGTTCATAACACCTGAGCTGTTTAATACCTATCAGCTGTCGACCCTGAATTTCACTGGGTCGTCTTTTCAAGTGCATGACTGCACTAACCTTGCTGTGTCAGGAAACTTTGTGTCCAATCCTGTAATTATGCATTAGATGTCCTGGCAGGAGAAAGGCAATGGAGTTTCTTTGCTGAACTCCAAGTGCAGCCTGTCATTATTTATTAAAGAGCAAGTAGCTGAAAATTCAACTCTTCTTGACACTGCAGCCTTTCCCAGCCTTATTTGTGCAAGTGGTAAAGTCATTTGCAGAGAAAGACATCTCCAGCCACTTCTGAGGGAGCTGAAATGATACATTTTTCTTATTTAGGAAGGGCATCTCTTTTTATTCTCGTTTAAGAGACGGGACAGCATGGTCAGTTCCCCTGATGCTTGCAGCTCTCATTTCAGCATGCCTGCAAAAGGAGAGTCCCAGCAGAAATCTCAGGAGCAAGTTGTAATTAATTGAAGCAAGCAGATGGCTCCAGCTTCGTGTGCCTTAGCAAAGTGACAGCATCTGATGGAAGAGCTGTGGCAGCACAGCAGAGAGGGGGTGGGATGAAAGCTCTCCATGTGCATCTGCAGCAGGCTCAGACAGTGTCTTTATTCAGGCAAATGTTATCTCACCCCTCATTGAATTATCTCTCTCAAATGGCCTTGGGTAAGGGATGGCTGTAAGGGATGGAGAAAGAGGTGAACCAAGATTTATTCTCAAGAAAGTGTAGAATAAGATGAAAAGTTTGAATGTCAAGCCATAATTGGCTCCTAATTGGCTCTGTGAGTTGTTTTTTCCTATTTTGGAAGAGGAGTGCCTTTTCTGCATAAAACTCTCTTCTAAATGGATTAAACACTTTCAATTAGAAGTATGAAAATGTTGTTAAAGGATGAGCACAATCACATATGGAATCAGAGTCCAGAGTAACTTCTGGCATAAATATATCCTTACAAGCGTAAACAAGCAGGTTTGTGCTGTTTCTGAAGGGTGTGTTTGGTATTTAAGTCAGGGTGGTTCTGAGCAGAGAAACTCAAGAGTGTCTTTTCTTCAGGAGACTCCTTCTGGATACAGAAAGTGTGACAGATGGAGAAACTTGCTGCATCTTGGATAAGTTACGGAGATATTGCAGAGCTGCTGTAAATATTGTGGGGCCTCATGACAGTCAAAGAAGACGAAAAATGACATCTACCCAGAAGGGCTGCAAAGTGTTTGTAAACCTTCAACTTTTCAGAAGAAATGAATATCCATCTGCCTACAGTCTGGGCTCCTTAGACCACTGTCCTCTAAGGGGAGTCATGGTGAAATGGATCTCCCCACACCACAGCAGTGTCTAGAGAAGGATCCTCCGGGGTTTCATGATGCACAACATCGTTTGCTGAGGGTTCAGACTATTTCAAGACTCTTCCCAGGTGGCCTAAGTACCTTGCCAGAAGTATTTGGTTCTCAGGGAAAATCAGACTCTGGCCTGACTTTTATAACTGCAGGTGACAGGGATGGTTCAGTTTTCCCTTTAGCTATGTCCTCTCTTTCTTTCTTTTGTCTGTACATGCCAAATTTCTGACATAAGCTTAGTGCCAGTTTCTCATCAATATTCTGAATTCACAAGTAGGACAGACTTTTCTTTATAAGATCTCCATGAACTGCGGTCAGCAGAGTTTTCTTTAAATCCTTATACCTAATTTAATCTCATGTGCTAGAAAATTTTATTTATTATTTTAACAATTTTTTAATATTGTCTTTAAATACCCTGCAGTTTGACATGCCAGCTTTTTAGCTGCAATTTTTGTTTGTGAGGGCAAGCTGTCATAAGTGAGGACTCTCTGCAGAGCAGCTCCTTAATCTGGATGTACAGAAATGTACAGCTCTCAGGGAAACTCACAGATGTGGCAGGATCACACCTCTTGTTCTGAGGTTGCTGATAGTTCAAGCTAAAATCCCCCATCAAAACTTCTTCCAAGTTCAGCAAAAGCATAACTGATGGAATCAAAACCACTTCCCTGGCAGTGCTAAATTATTACTCATCCCTTATCTTCTGATTCCGAAGAGATGGCTGGATGAATCTTACATGTCCCTTGGTGCAAATATTTTCCACCTTTCTTTCTCCCATATCTTCTGGTTTCGTGTGTGCATACACTTTTTAAGAAAAAAACCTACTTATGTGCCAGAAAAATTTCTATTGCAGCTTTTTTTTTGTTCCATGGTTTCTCTGTTTAAATTGCCTCACAGCAGTTCCTTTTCACTCACATGTGTTTATCAAATTTTAACAATTTCCAATTACCATATTCATTTTGAAAATTTGCAGGAGTACTGTTGCTGATAGAAGTGTTATATTTATTTACCTCCTTGCTTCCAGCCTGCCTGAAAAACAGTGAAAACAAGTGTGCTGTTTGTCTGACTTTGAGTCAGCAGTGATCCAAACCAAACTGGTACACACTGACACTTTTGGGATCTGAAGGAACCCAAATTAGTCCTTACCCTGTAGCCTGCAACCTAAAGGTCTTTCCTGGCAAGGGTTAGAATCACTTACCTGAAGTGGCATATTCTCAATTTCCAGTATTTAGCATCTCATCCAGGTTCTGTGCTTACTTCTAAAAGCCAAAATATCTCAAGCCATAAGAAATTATCTGAAATTGTGGAAAACTTGACCTGCACATACTTTTCCTTCCAAACTCTCCTTTAAAATAAAAAAGTCAAACCAGTTGGAAGAACAATTAGCAGAACAAACACCACTGGTTCCCAGAGGAGACCTTGTGTGCCAAAGCAGTGACTGGAAAGGATTGTTACAGCTGTGTTACAGCCCAGCCCTCCTTCCCCCTCTGCAAAACAGGCTGGAAAATGCTGACAGACCCTGAACTGTATCTGTGCTGTAGTAAAGCACACCTCTGTCAAGCACATAAAACCAGGATTTAATTCAGAATCTGATGCTTAACTCTGCATCCTCACTCTTCTCTCTCTGTTTTCATCACACCAAAATATGTACTGTTTCCATCTGTTAATACTCCAGAGCCTGTTTGACAACCGAATGCAGCTGAAAGCTCTTAATTCTTGATTTGTATTTTGTTATTTAGGGGATGGGCCTTTTCTTTTTCCACGTGGCAGTTAACACAACAAAGCTAGATGCTAAGAGCTGGCCTGTTCTTCACTGAAGTTTGCCCAAAACAGAGCCCTATTTGGAAGAGAAAGCTCTACTCCAGAGCTTATTAAATAGAGTTTGAGTGGATTGACAATTATTTGAGGCTGATATCTATTATAAAAGTACCCTCGGTGAATATTTAGGAAACATCAATTTTCAGTGAACAAGGAAATTGAAAATATTATGCAGATGCTAATGAGTGGAACTCCAATTCTGTCAGAATTAGTCAAATTCATCCCTGCCATGTAATGCCTAATATTTTACAAAATAATAAAATCTCTGGACATTTCTGAATGAGAGGCTGGTTGTGCAGAGCCCTGTGAGTTTTAGTGGAGGTGTGCAGTGATTTACAGCCCCTGTGAATCTTGTCCAATTGCAATCCAGAGAAGGGGCAGGGGGGTGATAGGTGGGACAATACACAGCGATGATAGGGCTGAAGGGACAAACCTGAACACAGAGCCAGGCAGTAAATGCATGTGTTGGCCCAAAGCCAACCTTCCCACGGGCCTCCAGGTGCCTTCATCCCAACTGTTATGTGCCAGGGCACCAAGAAATTGGAAAGTTGTCAGTGCTGTGGTGCTGACAGTGCAGCCCTGCTGTGTCCCCTTGTACCTTCTGCTCTTTTCCAGGCAACGCTTCTCAAACACCCCAGATGTGGCTAGGACTGCAAGGATTCTGCAATTCTCCTTTCACTGGCTCAGTGTTGCTTCAACTGTGCTGGAGATGGGACTATATCCCAAGATTTGGACTGGGAGGGATTCTCTGGGTCACCCCTGCATGGCAAACAGGGAAATGTCAGCTGAGGCAAGAGAAGAGCAAGCTGAAGGCACAGCAGGAGAAGTGTGTTTATCTGGCACAGCCACTGCTCTAGCTGATTTCTGTGGTTCTTCTGGCAAATACACAAACCCTTTGGACAATTAGGAGCACCAGGACTCTGTTCCCATAAAAAAAGGGAGTTTCCATTAAGAAAATCTGGCATTTCTGCACAGCAGCAAAGGTGCTGTAACACTCTCTCATTTCCCTTGCAGTTACTTCCTTTCCAGCTGAATTCAGCAGGCAAACCAGTAACTCTCCCTGCCTTTGGGGGTACCTGTGCTTCTCATTCTAGAGCACAGCATTGTTCTGTAGACTCAGACACTGCAGCCTGGAGGAGTGGTGCTCTCTGATGGCTGCTGGGGGAGGCAGGGCACCAGCTGGATGGACCCGTGGTCAACCACAGGTCAAACCTTCCCCAGCACCCCTTCCTCCTCGGTCAAATGGAGCTGTGGCCATCCTGTGGGAGAGCACAACCAGAGCAGAAATCCCATCTGTGTGCTGCAGAATCATGCAATGGATGAGAAAATCTAGTTATGCTAAAATTTCTCTTGCTCTGTCTTTTGACCTTTTGTGGTACCTGGTAGCTCGTTTGTCTTCTGGCACTCACAGAAATAGGAAGAAGGAAGCAAATTAAAACCGGAGTGCTCACAAAATTGAACATGGATTCAGATGAGGCAGGCAAAGCTGATTGTTCTTGTGGAGATGTCCCTTATCACTCTTTACTCATCCAAGGTAGGTCAAATTTTCAAACTTGGAAAATATTTTGTATTGTCTGTTGAACCTAATCAAGCCATGATTCAATTAACTGGGTTGAGAGAGATGCTAGTGAGTTATTTGTGCACCTGGCAGTGTGTGCTGAATACTAATAGTCTGGGTAATGTTCTCCAAGTTCTTGATCAGCAGCAGCTGGAGCAAATGTTTTACTTTGATGAGAAGGGAAAAAGAAGAAATCTATTTCAGTGTAGCGACAGTAGTAAATTTACATTACAAACACAGCAATTGCTAAGCATTACTGGAATTCAGCTGCCAGAATAAAGGCAGTGGCATTCATTTGGTTCCATTTCCAATTATAAGAGATCCTGATGGGGTTTTTTCTCCAAAATAAAAACTTTGCAAGCCTAGCTTAATTACAAAACTACATGGGCCACTATCCTCCTTGTCTGGCTATGGCCGTCGCCAGCTGTCACCCCAAGCATTTTGAACTCATTTGGGTTTTGGGGAGGGGAAAGGCACCTTTTGCTGCTGTGATTAGTGTAAAACTTCTTCTATTTCATAGCTGAGCACGGCAGTGGGCAGCCTGGTGCTGCAAGGAAGAGCTATCCATAGTAAATTCAGAACATCCCCCAGCCCCTTGTTCACCATGGGAGCTGAATCTCTGGCAAGCAGCTCCTCTTACTGGAGTAAATTTTTAAATTCACAAATTTAAACTTTTAAATTCACAAGACTGGGACTTCGAGTTTTCTGTACACCTCCCTGGTGTCTGATCCAGACAGTGGGAGACCTTCTCTTAACTCCAGTGTAACCAAGTCAGTCACCTGCCATGTGGTTTGTACAAGCAGCAAGCAGAGGGGTGTTAGAATAATTTACTGGTGCTCAGGGAATTCCTTACAGCAGCAGCATTGCAGGAGGGCTGGTGAGGGCACAGGTTAAAGGACAGCAGTGCTCCAGGACAGCAATTGGTCCGGTCACTTCACTGCCTGCAGCTCCCATTTCAAGGCAGGTGACCCACTAATAAACATTATTCAACAGAATTGGATGGGAACAGATATTTTAAGAATGAGGCATGTTGAAACAAATCCTGCTGTCAGCATAGGAGCGATTTTACTGAGAGGACAGGGTGCACTGAATCTTTCCTTTCAAGTTCTGCTCCAAAAAGATTACTGAGGCTTTCCCTTTCCTTCCACACCGAGGCATGATGTCCCCAAACCCTTCCTGAGACCCCAGCCCTTTGACCTACCTGCAGAGGTTCTGGGAACCTAAGGAAACTAAGACATGGCAATAGGCACAATGTCTAAAGTCTCCTGCCTGGGGCCTAAATTTCCTGAGCTCACAGCAGGAATGAAGTATTTCAGCTGTGACATAAATCCTCTCATGTTTGTCGAGCAGAGCAATGTAGGGATCGGATCTGATTCATTAATAAACTTTTGTGTGCAGTAGCTCTGTTTTTTCTTCAGGCTCTTGATGGTATACAATGAAGTACATGATTAAACCCAGCAAATGTCAGCTCAGAATCAATCCGGTTTGAGTAGGTTCTTTTTAATTCAAGTTACTTCAGTGGTGTTTTCAGTTGCCACTCGCTGAACAGTTGGAGGGTATTGGTTATGTTACAATCCTCAGGAAAAATTAATTCTGTTCAGACCTAGTGCAAGCAAATTTTATTGTGCATGCAGCTGCTCAAGATTAAGTAATTATATGGTGAGGCTTTGGAGGCAATGAATTTTAGATGAAGCATGTACACATTTTTATTATGCATACATTTTTCTTGATCAGTTTTCTCTTCATTTGGTCACTCGCTTATGTGGAAGCAATGAGCAAAATCTGCATATTTCACTCCTTAGAAAGAAAATTTCCATTTACATAGCCTTAATGCTTTCAGCCCACACATCCTTTAGTGAATTTTCAAAACCCACTGATCAATTACGCTCCACACAGCAACTTCAATAAACAGGTCATCTCAAAAAGACCAAGGTGGCTCAACAGTCTTTTCTCTCTCGAGCTCTCTTTGAGCTCACCCAGAACCATTTCACCTTCAGTTGAGCAGGGGCGGCATCATGACCCAGGTCTCATCAGGGGATGTTTTAAACGGTTTTTTTATTGTTTAGAAAAGGTTATAAATCAAAAGTTTCCTCTCTTTGTTTTGTTCTTTCCAGGCAGCTGAATGCTCTTGCTGTTAAAGCTGGTTTCTGAAAAACACCCAAAGAAGACAAAAGGGAGAAAAGCAAATCTGAAGCAATGAGCGAAAGGGTATGTTTTCAAAAAGAGCCTTTCAAATACTTCACAGTCCACATTAGCTAAAGTGTATTTGTGTAACTGGCCCAACCTCACCTGCAGCTTTGGGTTTCAGGTCACATCTGTTCACCATGATCTTGCCTCCACATCTCGAAGAATGGCTTTTGCTGCCACCTTGAGAGCTCCCCTGCCCCACTGCTTAGACCAGAGGCTTTGCCCTGGGGCAATACATCCTGGAACTGCTCCAGCAAAGGCTGAGGGTGTTATGCTGTAGTCTTTATACCAAATTCATGCCCTTATGGGACCATCTAGCCACGTGGATTTGAAGCAGATAAAGCATGGACATTCAATTGCGTCTCTAAATGTAAAATAAGGAGCTTATGTTTATTTTCTGGCAGCTGAAGATGGTATGGGATCTCAGAAAATGTTGAAGTACTTCAGACACCTGGTACACGACCCTGACAGTGAAAACTGAACCTGTCAACTCTTTCTCTAAAAAATTTGAATCGGCGAAACAAATTCACAGTGGATCAGTGCTCTGTGTCTAACAGCTGCAGCAGGTTTGGCCTAAGATGGATAAATTATACCACTGAACCACGATATGAGTGTGCAGAGGGTGTGAATACAGCTGAGGGAAATGTGTTTGTGTCAGAAAAACCCTCCCTGCAAGAAACCTCACCCTAAAGCTGTTTGGCTGTGCTACTTTTAAGCCTCTGTCTGAGAGCCTTTTTCCATGACTGCCTTTCCCTCAAGCCCAGCTTCCACAGTACATTGCCATGGTGTGGTACACAGAAATATTGATGTTCCCTTCTGAAGAGGTTCTATAGCAGAAAGAACAGTGTATCTATGCAGCTACAGGTATTTATAGATAAATAAATACAGGTACAAAGCTGTCCCTTGCTCCTATCCAGCCACATGGCAAAATATCCGTTGTCTGGTGCCCGGGTGGAGCATGAGTCAGCTTTGCAAATTCATCCAGGATGACACTTATTTTTTTTGTAAATGCCATCCAGGATTGCCCCTTATCTGTTGATGAATGAAGACACCACAAGTAGGTGCTTTTTAATGGTGCTGTGAAAGAGTTCTGTGTGCTCACAAAAACACATTGATCAGGCAGGGCTGAGAATGTTCCATAAGACCTTGCTGTGAAATGAAAGCCTGCTCTGTAATGCAGCAGTTTTGACCCAAGGACTCTCCAGCCCTCTGATGCCACATAACAACACCAACAAGAAACACAGGTGAGCCCCAGACAGGCTGCTGTGATTTCATTGTAATGTTGTTTTCTGTCAACAGCTCCTAAAAAAAGCACCCGATATTGTTCCAAACAATGGATACGAAAAGTGATGTGTCGTTGTGACCCCGTGCACTTCAGTACTGCATGCATAAAAAAGGGGTAGATTTCTTTTAGGCTGTGTTTTATATCACTGAGACTGTCTTATCTGCTCAGACTGATGCCTCTTGTTCTGTATTTTATCTAAATGTGTGTTATAAACTGCCTCATGTGAAGGCAGGAGCAGCAGTGTGGTGCCAGAGGAGCTCAGGGGCTTTGCTTAAATCAGTGCTTTGTTGGCTTTAGTGGAGCAGGGTTTTGACCCCCTAACAGGACTTTTGATAGCACATCTAAAGCCACTATTTGTACTGCAGTTGCCAGTGAATGAAACCAGCAAATTCTTCATCAAATGGGCCTTCAGAAGTGAGGGGAGATCTGCAATGATGAAAAACAGGGCCTGAACTCTTAAAAGCTCAGCTGTACTCATTTTTTCTTGGTCTGTCAGAGCCATGGGTAATGACAATTACACTGCCTGTCCCTATCTCATATGCAGGAAAAACATATGAATAGTTGGATATCTTATTTTTCACTGGTAGACATTGTAAAATGAGGAGAGGGGAGAGGAAAGAATCTTGTTTTTATGAACAAGGGTCATAAAAACCAAAACTGGAAAGAATAGCAGAACTCAGGACAAAAAAACATTCTGTTTTAGCTTTTGGCAGTTTGTAAAAAAACCTTTTAATGAAAAACTGTTCTGCATGAGAAAACAAAATATCTCAGTGAAATGTTTGACTACTTTTCATGGTTTTTTTAACAGAGCTAAAGTCCAGAAAGTTGTACAAAGTAATACCATGGTGTTCCAGTGCCAATATTTCTTTTTTTTGGTGCTCCAAAAGCATAAAGAAATTTTTAAAAATTATGTTTTTCCTCCGAGGTTTTCCAGTTTAGGGCCCAAGCTTCAGGTTTGTCTCAGCTGCCTGGACCAGGGTGAGCTGCTGCTGTGGGGTCCTGACAAACAGAGTTTGCCCTCCCTGACACAAGCCCGGGGTGTGAGGCTGTCCTGTCTGCGTGTGTGAGAGGTACAGAAATGCTGATTTTCAGAGCACTTTGGTGTTCACTGGAGCTGCAGCAGGGCAGGGCCAGGTTTTTAGGGAGTCCTGCAGTGGATATTTCAAGAAATACACATCAAAGACTTTCTTTTATAAGATTCAAACCTAATTTCTTGCTAGAAGAACTCTGCTTTCACCTACGAGCTGTGCATGAAAGAAAACTTCAGAACAATGACTTTTATGGCATCTGCCAATATTTTCATTTTAGCTTAATGTGGGATTTAAATTATTATTGAGTCCTATTTTCTGAAGAGAGAAAATGCTCTCTTTGAGAAATTTGATTATATTGAGCCTCTAACTGCATAAACACAATACCAGCCCCAGTGGACTAATTCCATTAAGATTTGAACTATCCACCTTGAAGTTGCTCATGAATACAAAGTGCCAGAGCTGCTGGCATTGCTGGGTTTGCAAAACAACTTGTACATTTATGTGTCAGATAATAAAAGCCATATTTATTTAGATATTAAAATGAACAGATTTAATAATATATTTTAAAAGTCACTGTTACACATATGGTTTTTCTCTCTGTATGAATAATATTCTTTATTACAGCTGTATATTACCTTCAGAATAATTCTTGCTCTGAATGTTGCAAGGTGCTGGATCTGTGATCTGTAGCATAGACAGGTGGAGAATTTTAATTCTCACAGCAGAAAGGTCCGTTTCAGTATTTTGCCTATCCAAACTGCGCTCTGTCTTGCCAGTTTTTTAATTCTACCTATCTTTTAGATAACTCTTTTCTATCTAAATAACATATTACTGCTGAGGTTTGGGAGTCATTAGGGAAGATCTGCCCAATTAGCATGTTAATTAGGACCTACCCAATTCAGGGATAGGGAGGTGATTGTTTTATTAGCATTCTGTGAGATGAAAGAAAGATTAATGACTGTGCCTTCACCCCTTGAGGGGCATAGAAGTAATACTTCTTATTTGAGATATCTGCGTGTGTGAGGAGGTGTTTGAAATGGCTGGGCTTACTGAGGGAGTTGCCTGCTGATTAGTTACGCCTGGAGCAGAGAAAAATATAATTGAGTTTGTTTCTTGAAGAAGAAAATGATAGCACAAAGCAAACAGAACAGGGCAGGGATGTCTGCTCTTACAAGTGGAGTCCCATTGATAGATGGATGTCAGCTAAAGCCTTGGTGCCCTGAATTGGGCTGGCAGGGTGAGGCTCGTGGCTGCTCCGTGCAATGTGGTTTGTGCAGGTATTTAGAAGCCTCATGGCTGTGGTTGGAAACTGTTGTTTATCTCTTCCAGATGCTGTGTTTTCTCCCAGCCACATGCTGCCACAGAGTGTGGCCCGTGGGTACCTTGAACAGGTCATGCCCAGGGCATTAAAATTCAAAGGGCCTGAAATAAAGTGCAGGAGCCTTGGGGGATGTGTTCTGGTTTGGCCAACAGTTGGTACCGTGCAGATTTGCTCCTCTTCTCCGTGTGATGCTGTGAAACTGATACGCTCCAAGATTATCTGGCAAACACAACTCATGCCTGTCATTTTGTTACAAAACTCCAGCACTAATTTATTCCAGGCCTCTCAAATATCCATGTACAGAGGGAAACACCAGATTGTTGGTTTCTTTGCTTCCTCTGAGTTCTGCATAGACAACACCTGTTTTGATGCACTTCCTTCTCATATAAAAAAGTTGTTCTTCGTTTCCTTTGTTAAATTCTCCAGTAAAGAGTATCAGCTTCTCAAAATGAAGAGGGTTGTCAATGTGGTCTCATCCACAAATGCTCAGGAAATTGTACTCCTGGCTTTAGGATTGGAGCATATAATCCTTGTAAAGCAAAGGATATCTTCTTCCCAAGATTATCCTCAGCACCATGGAAGAGATCAAAACAAGACCCCTGTGGGCATTATCAGTTTACCATAACTCATTCTGGTTGCAAATGCTGTTCTATCAGCCTTTGTTCTATTATTGAGTCTGTGGTGCTCACATACACCTCTTCATTTGTGTGTCACTCATGCCAATCTTAACATTTCTGTTAGAAATTGATGCAGTTCCAGGTAGATTTGCTAGAGAAAATTCTGTCATATTTGGGTGTTTCTGTTGACCCTGTTTGATGATCATAAAGAGTCATTTGATGCAGTGAATTCCCAGTGCACAAGCACAGACCTTATGCTTTCAACATTTTAGTTGTCTCAATGTTGGGATTTTTTTAAAACAAGTAGAGCTGGAGTGAATTGCTTTATTCAGAATTTTTTTTTTTCTTTTGTGATGCTGTGTCATCCTTATCCATGTGAGTGCTTCTGCACCTGGATTGTAAATTAATCTCTTGCTGAGTTTTAAATTGGGGTATGAGCCACTCACTCATCTCCCAGAGAATGCAGAGACCGTGAGATAAGGTCTCTGTGCTCACGTGAGTTACAGCCAGGCTGTTCAATAAAAAGCTGCAGATAGCCATAGTTTGTGATAACAACGTGGTTTTTCAAGTCACCCTGAGCTGGAGTTTGCTATTTGTCAAACAATAGCATTTTGATAAAATAAAAGTAAAAGCTGCCTACGTTATCTTTCAACAGCACCTGTGGGAGACACAGCTCTGCATAAAGCAATTGATTCTACTGATATAAGCAAATTAGGTTTTTGTGACACAGGGAGGAGTTTTGCTTTTAGTCTAAAATGCTCCCCACTGAGAACTCCCACCAGGTGTGCTATGCTTTCTGAAGTCATTAATGTAGATCAAAGAATAATTAGGCTTTGGCAAGCATAAGGGGGTTTGATTAATCAGTCTGAACAGCATCCTTTTATCTCATAATACCAACTGTTGAATCAGCGTGGCGTGGCCAGGCTGTAGGAAAGTACTCACACAATTGTTTTCCTCTTGCACAAAAGCATGGCATGAGGATGAAGCAGAATCCATCTTTTGTTTCTTATCTTCCTCAAAACTGAGGACTAGGGAGAAGTGTTTGTAGCAAATAGCAGACCCAGCACTGCACTGAACAGAGAGTGAACCAATTCTTTGTGACTGATAGAGACCACCCCACCACAGAGATGTGGAAAATATGTGTAGTAGATTATTTTTTGAGGACAGTCCTGTGCAGTGAGAGACTGGTTCTTACCCTGTGTGTGTCAGAGAACACACCAGTACTTTCTTGCTCATTTACAGGAGCTTGCTCTACTTTTTGAAAGTTCTGTTTGCTCTTCATAGTCCATTTTTCCAAAGATTCCTGTACTTTTTGAAGACATCTATGCCATAGCTATGTAAAAAGCTACCTCTGCTTGCAGATGGCCTATCAGTTCCTGGAATATAAATGTTGATGGATTAAAAGGGGGGAAAGTCAACGGTGTTAACATGATCCTGTGTCTGTAGAACACTAGTAAGACTGACTGGTATAAATGTGATCAGGGTTTGGCCTACAGAGACCTCCTCTGCTTTAATTACCTGGCAAGCCCTAGAAATTTGCTATCAGCAGTTTTAAAATCCATTGATTAGATTAGTCAAGAGGCAAAGAATCTGACCAGAATTTTTTTTAATTGACTTTGCATGCTTCTGTTAAATAAGAGCACACAGTCCTTCTTTGGGGAGAAGGCAGCTACTCAGGTGTTTTTAGCTGTGCAGCCCCAGAGAGGGAAGGGAGGAGCAGGTTATTAAAAGGTAAGGGGGCTGTACAAGCAGCTCACCAGGCAAAGAGAAAAGGCAAAGGCTTTTCTTTCTGCCTTTTCTCCTGAAATTATGCTACTGACAGAGCAACAGGGTGCAGGATGGAGAGTCTGGAGCAGCAGCCCCTGCCCAGCAGATCCATCCCAGCACTGCTGTCAGAGCCCCTTATGGGGACACAAGGAAAGAAGATGTTACAGCAAGTAGGCAGCGTTTTCCTAACAATATTGTACTGTTTGTCTTCTTCACTTACATCGGCATTTCAGTGAGAAAACAACAAAGTGTTCCCTTCCACCCAGCAGTAAAATATGTCTCAAATAAAATGGGGGCAGTGATGCTTTTATTACCAAAGTATCTGCAGAACGAAGTGCTTACTTTCTCCAACTTATTTCTAAATCGTATTCTCACTAACTGTTGCATCCGCTTTCTGCATCCCTGACTGTGTGAGAGAAACTTGGGGAGAAATTACCTCAATAATGTCTTTCTAATCTTCCTTGTTTACAGCACACTTTTTGTTCAAAGTCATTATGACAGTCATGGAAGGTTCCAAGTATGATGCAGTTATTGAATTTTAAATGAAAACTAAATTGGCTGTGGTAGAGGGGAAAAATATCTCATAACACAGTAATTTTTCCTCAGGGTACTGTTGCTACATTTTATTAGAAATAAGCAATTTTCACCATGTCTCCAAAATGTATAGTGCAGATAAACATGAGATATTAATCTAAGGAAAAAAGGCTTTTACAAGTATTTAATGCCAAATGGTGGTTTAAAGTTTGCATGTCTTCTACATTTTTCTGGTGTGCTGCAGAAACTATTTACCCATTTTACTGAAGTGAAACATATCTCAGATCTCTGCACTGGTCAAAAGCCTCCTGTGGTGTCAGTTAGATGGGATTTAATTGAAAGGTCTGGAGGTTTTTTCTGCTTGATTTGAGCATTTGGGAGGCAAGGAACATTGTCTGCATGCGAAAGGTATTAAGGTGCCTCTGTGGCTGTTAAACAAAACTGTCTGTAGAGCAGCCACCACTTTTCCCATTGGGATCCTCCAGCATCTCCCACTGCTCTGTTCCCACCAGCCCTGAGGTTGCCTTGGGGGTTCTGCTAGCAAGGATGCAAAGGGGAGGCGTTTGAGAAGATAAATATGGGGATGAAATAAAAGCACCTTCATCCCAGTGTTGCAGCCAGCTGGCAGGTGTTAGTTCCACAGGCTGGCTCTGTCAGCTGGCAGATCTCTGCAGGGAATGGCTCATCCCCAGCACAGCTCAGAGACTGCCAGGAGGGAGCTGGGAGCAGCCCAGGGCCACCTGAGGACAGCCAGGACAGCCCCCTGTTCCTTTTTCCTCTGGGCACCTCCCTGCCAGGGCCTCTGGAGAGCAGATTTCTGCAGCTGCTCCAGCAGCATCCTCCCTTCAGCCATTCCTTTCCAAGCCAGCAGCACTGGTGCCCTGGTTTTATGGGTTAGATTTGCTTCATTCCTTCAGCAGCTCTGAAGTTAGGCTGCAAATAAGAGCAATATTCAATCAGTGTTTAGTGAATTCTCATTATCCAGTATTAGTCCTTGCTCAGCTTCAGCTCCAGTTACAGTTTGTCAAACAGGGAGTGGAGGTGAATTAATTGTTGCAGAGGAAGGGATGTATTTTAGTGGTTGCAAAGTACAAATTAGTATGGGAAATGCATCCACATTTGCTTGGTGGAGTCCATAAGGTCATGGTTTTATTCATCCTGGCTCTGAGCTGCAGCTGCCACCAGCCCAGAACATTGTCCTTGTGCCCACCCCTTGTCCTCGTGTCTCCTGTTTGGTTCATGGCTGTAGCTCACACTGAAAACCTAAGCACAGAGTAGGGTAAGAGGTTCATTTTGATCAGAATGGGTGGGTTTGACACAGGATGCAGTTATGGAGAAATCATGGTTTACTTGGCGCCAGGTTATTTTGGCCTTTGGGAAGTCAAACCTGCACAGGCACAGAGTCCAATGCGAGTGTTAGATGATTGCTCAAGAGAGTGCACGTAGAGGATTCTGTAAGATCCTCACAAACTGGTGCCATTTTCAGAAAATCTGGTTTGGAGTTTGAATTTTCACACTTCCGCCAGGAGGCTAAAATAGAAAATCTGGGGAGGTTTACAAGCAAGCTCGCAGCAAACTCACACTAAGTAAACTAATTCAATTTATCAGTCCTTGTCGGGTGCTGGGATGAGAGAACATTTAGAACTGAATATAAGTCTGTTTCCAGATTAATCACAAGCTGTTATATTTTTATGATTTAGTGGTGTTGTTTATGACTAACATTTATGGAAGATAACTAGGAGAATTTCAATAAAAGCTTTTCACCTAAAACTAAGATTATAACAATTTTAGGGGTAATTGGGCAACCGTTGAATTCAAAAGCTGACAAATACAGGGAGTTTTTCAAAACAGTTTATTGCCTACTGACTTAATGGCAGGTTAGACTGCCAGATGCATCCCTCCGTGATGAATGTATAGCTTGCTAAAAATAATGTTGATGTTGTTCATCAGTTGAAATATATCACAACCTATAAGCAAATGAAAGGGGGTCCTCTCCAATTTCAAATTAAATCAGTTGTGAAAAGCATTTCCTAATTAGCAAGGCTTCATTTTAGAGCAAATAACAAAATCCCTTATAGTGTATTTTTCACTCTTCTGTATTTTCTCTTTGTAAACATGCCATCATGCTGCCATTGGTTGCTTTGCTTCTTCTCATGTTGTCTGTTTGGACTTCACAAACTGAAATGAGAGAAGTGTGTATCAAGGAAAATTATGAAAAAATTATGTGTACCTCACTGTGTGATCTGTGAGCTCTCTACAAGGGCAGCAAGGAAAGAGAACCTTACAGCCATCATGATTAAAGAATTTTACAGTAATCTGCATCAGCCTAGAAAAATATTTATAGTAAATAGGTTGAAAAGGGTCAAAAATCCCTGTCCTAGGGGAAGACTTTATCCTCTCTCACTCTCAAATGGAATTTCATGATCTTTGCATTTTGCTCTCAAATTTGCTGTAAAAGTGCTTGAATTTTAGCACAACTGCTGTTTACATGAATTTAAAAGGCACCCTTCCGAATTTTTCTGCATGTGTGGGGGTGCATCTTCACTCAGGCAGTTTTGTGTAAGTCTATCCTCCATTTAATGATATTTCAATTAATTGTCTCCTGGTTTTCAGCTTTGCGTTGACTGCCACCCATTCAATCTCAGCTTCATATTTTGGACAAACTCCGCTGTACACAGCATGTCAATTTCTTCACAGGGAGTGTAAATGTAGTTCTCATTTCCAGCATCATTCAAATGCCCACATAACTCTTATCCTTGTGAAAGTAAATTGAATCTGTCACGTCCTCTTCTATGGCAGCCTGATCCTTGGTAACAAAAGATATTGCAGCTGACAGATGGAGCCACACACTACATAATTAAGTCTCCAGTGTGTGTCAGCTGCAGCCTTTCAGGCACAATTAGAGTCTGACCAGTTCACCCATTTAGGTACTTTAAATAAAAACAAAAAATATCCCTTAGGTGGATGTGGAGGTTTCCGTGAAAAATAAACTCCAAAACACTCTAAACAGAAAAAAATAGGGTTGTGTTCATTGCCAGACCTTCCAGTGATAACATTTTATACAGGTCTTTAAATCCTCACTTTACCTCCTTTTCCTTTGCATTTATTATGTCCTTAGTGTAGCTAAGCATAAACTCTTCTCAGTAGGGAGGCTCATGGAGGCAATGGAGAGAAAATACATTTTCTTTAGAAAACCAGCTTCAGGAACCCCCTGCTGTGCAGGAGATGCAATCACATTGGGTTTGTAACAGGAGGTTGTAAAACTTAGGCAAAACTATGAAACAACAGAAAACTTTAAGAAAAGACAAAAGGCATTTAGTGGAGTGTGATGCATCCTGAATTAAAGGTGAGCCTGATGCACAACCTTGTGATCTGGTCTCAGCATCTGCCATGTCTGAGAATCTCCATGTTTTTATGACTTCTCCTCACAAAGACAAGGAGAAAAAAGGTTTTGGTTCATCTGCTCCACTGCACTCCTGGTAAATAATTAGGTGCCTTACACTAACCACCTCTGCACACCTGAGGCGCTTTGGTTTATAAGAACACCGAGCAACACCAGATCTCCGTGTTCTCTGTCATCCCTGTGTTTTTAACTTCCAGAGTTGATTCCATTATTTCTGACACACGTTCCTTTTTCCAGTCTTTCTTCCCTCCCTGAAACACACACAGCAGTTGCCTGGTAGTCATTAGAATGATGCACCAGCAGCAGCAAAAGCAGCTCACAGAGTTACAGCTGCTTCTTCACGTTCTTCCCCGCTTTTTAGGTATGTTCTGTTTCATTAAAGAGAAGTTCCATGCTGCTTTTATTACTCTGACTACTAATGAAGGATAAGCTTATTAATTCAGAAGTTTTAATTAAATCATTTGCAGAGGGACCTGCTTGGCATGAAAATATATTCAGTGGATGACTGTAAGGAGCCCCTGGGGGTACAACCTTCCTTGCTGACCATCCACACCGGATGCTTGTATTCCAAATCTACGTTGGTGGGGAGGTCAGGAGGCAGGAGACACAGGGATGCACTTCCCAAATGCAGGGCTTCAACCACCAGGGCAGTATTTTAGCTTTCAGCAGACATCTCAGATGTCTAAATGGAGAAAAACAGGTTGCCAAGAAGCAAGTCAGTCAACTTATCCGACAAAACTAGCCAAAAATGGGATTGACTGCCTCATGATCGACCCTACTGGGTTATTACTTTAGGCTGGGGAGTCACTTCCAGCAGTTAAAATTAGGACTGGAATGGGATTTATCCACTCTTCTCGAGCCTGAAATCTCCAGAAGGCACATGCACCTTTGTAGTACATCTGCATTCAGAAGTCCCAGGACTTGGTTTACCTCTATGACTTATATCAGACAGACTTGATTTTAAGAAATAAATGTTTCCTTGGGGGAAAAAAAATATAAGCTGCCTAATTGTGGGAACTGTAATTGGTGGTGAATATGGCCTTTGACTCCACTCTTTCATGCTCCCTGCCCCAGTCTGGCATAGATTAACAAAACTGATTTAAAGGATTCATATTTCTTATCCCGTTTCCATGCTACCTCCTCCAAAGTAACCAAGTTACAAAGCTTTCCTTGGATAAAATGCATTCTTGAGAATGCCATTACCACAGGTGGGGTCAGACAGGAAATATTTTTCCTTGCAGCCAACTGAAGAATAGAAAAAGACAGAGAAAGTGCCCTGATTTCATTTATCAGACTTTACCCTGTTGCTTTTCTTTGACATGTGCCTTTCAGATCTGCAGTGTCATTTGAGTTATCAAAGTCCTGACCCTGATAGGGCTGTAGTGCTGGGAAGGTCTGATTTGGATCTTGCACACTGGTGTAAGGCAGGAGAAACCCCCAGGCAGGACCTCGTCACCACAAATCCAAGTAAGAGCTGTAATAGCCACGATCCATCAGGTAGGAAACCTGGAGGGAGCAAATGCTCTTATCTCAAACACTGAATTTACAGTAATTAACAATTGTGAATGCAATTGCAGTGTTTTATAGGCTGTCCTTTCTATGATTGTGGGGAATGGAAGTTAACGGAAATACACTTGATAATAGTTGTTGGCTGAAGGGCTTCCATTAGCTGATCCAGTACCTCCAAAAGCGCACTTAGGTAATAATGCAGTAGATGAATCTGTGAGAAATGAATTGGGGTTTTTTGGTTGGTTTTGTTGTTGAGAGAGATAATAAAGATGTTTCTCACCAGGCTCAGCTGGGATATTACTGCTGTTCATATAGCTGAGTGTTTTGTTGGAGAGACGTAGTGCTGCGTATAAACTTGTTCACTACCAGAAACCTGACAAATACTGAGCTAATATCATGTCAACAACAAACTGGGGATAATGCATTTCCTCTCCTTCTAATAGATTTTCCCTTACATATAATCATAAGCAGTACTAAAAAAATTACAATGGGAAAAGAAACGGCCGCTGGAAGGCGTCTGCTGTCTGTGATTGGCCGTTCATCTGACTCGAAGTATCAGGTGCAGAGAGGATGAAAATGATTTGTTTGGGGATTACCCACACACAAGAAGCAACTTGATAATCACTCAAGTGAGTAGCTGCTGCATTCGTCTGCTATCCTCTTGCCTAGTAATCATTGTTGAATCTAATGAAATTATTGTTTCCAGGGCTGGGGAGTGAAGGAGAACTCATTGTTCATCGAGCTGCTCCTGTTTCCTCATTGTAAAAGTGTCAGTGGCCACTTAGCAGGCCTTGGGCTTCTGGGGGGCTGTTAGTTGGATCTACAGTCACTGACTGTACAAATTAATATTGTTTGCTTTTTTTTCCTTGGGGAAACACAAACACATAGCACAAGCAGGGAAGTTTGACACCCACAACCAGTTTAGTCCTCAGAAAATGCTTAGTGCATCTTCAACACAACGTGGCACTTAATGGCACGTGTGTAATTACGTTTTATAAAGATTTTATAGGAATGGCCGGAATAATATTAATGATGTGTGAACATAGGTGGCAAGACTAGATTTATGTTTCAGACAATTACATTCTACAAGCTGAAGTAGAGAACAGAGGTAATTAACAAGAATAATGAAAGCACTACCTTCCCATAAATCACTGTTAAAAAAGAGTAAATAATAGAAGGCAAAGGGATTATGAGTCAAGTTGTGTGGTTATTCATCAATTTTAGAGCAGGAGGGTGGGTTTAATTAGTGAAATGGCACAGCACTTTTTTGGTGCTTTTCAAGTAGTCTTCGTGCTCTTCTGTCATGGGGAACAAACATCTGATTGAATGCAAATGGTAGTGATTGCCTTCTCCACGTTCCTGATCAGGGAAGGAAATTTCCCTTTGTGCTCCTTTGAATGAAGCAAAGGGAGTGATTAGTGGCCAGGCTGGACTGGGAAATTTTGCAATCCTGGTTGCAGGTGAAAGTCTCCCTAATCTGCGAAGGATGAAAGCACCCCCTTCTCCAGGAGGTTCAGGTTTCTATGAGTTGTTTAGTTCCAGTTTTTCATCTGCAATGCTTTTTGGATAAGAAAGCAAATCAGTCTCCACTGTGAGGACCCTTATCTATTAATTAATTTTGCCTTGTCTAATCCTAGGAGAAGACATTTCTCATGCCAAGCCACGGGAAGCTGATGCAGAATTGCAGTACCACGAGCAGCAGGAGCCCGTGAGAATAAACACAGTGTGCCTGCTCAGAAAGCAGAGGGTAAGAGCTGCCACAGCCCCAGAGTGGGGTCACCAGCTAGCCAAATACCAAGCAAAGTTTCTAAACATCTCGTTGTAGTATTTTAGCTGATACAAGGACTGTTCCTTTGGAAGTTGATTTATACTCTATTCATTCCTCTGAAGGCTGAGCAAATATGGACTGAAAAAAATGACTAACAGAGGAGAAGGCTTTTTTCATCCTGATCAGCCTGGGCTCTGATTTTGACTGGCTTTACAGACTAAGGGGATGAGAAAGTTACTACTTGTAGATGCATCTGATCTCTCATTGCCAAGAGGACATGCTGCCATTCCGATAAGGAAAAGTAACGCCGGGTTGTTTCTCCATTCACGGAACACAAATCTGTTTTTGCAAGCAATTTGCCAGACTGTGATATCAATCAGTACAGCCACTTTACTAATCCCCAGTCGAGGGCCATTTCAGTGCACCTGGTGCCTGCCTAGTCAAGTCTGAGGTGTGGGGGAGTTTCTTTGCACTGCTGAAAATTTGCTACCAGGCGTCATGAGATGACTCTTTCATAGCTGGGTGAAGAAATCTTACCTACATGCAATATGTTTTGTAGAGCATTAAGGCATCCTTTGACTGAAAAGTAATGAGAAATGGACTATTAACTATTATTCATTATAGCACAGGCAAAGCTTGTGGGCCAAGTTTAATTAAATTCAATAAACGCATATGCAATAAAAATGAGCAATTAACAGCAGTGAAGGTTTCTGATCTGAATCTGGGAAGACTTCCTTCATCAGTATTAGCATAGTGGGAAATAAAAAAGCTCTGAAACTTCAACTTTGCCAAAGACTGTGAAACTCCAACTTTGACATATATAGAGAGGAAAGCTCTATGTTTCCTGTACTGCAAGTGGGTAAATGCAGTTTACCTGCATTTGTCCTTGATTACTCACTGCTTTCTCCTCTGGCTGCAGACCTCAGCATTAATGTTCAGCCTCCTAAGTCACCTCCAGAGAGTGACAAAATGCTCCGTGTCACAGAGAGTCCACCCACTAAATGTAGGAGGTTGCAACACAGCTCTAAGGAATGCTCACAGGATATTTGCTGATCCAACATTGCAGCTGCTCCACCCTACAGGCCACAGGGTGAGTGATAAATGGAGCTGAGGGGATGGAGAGCTGAGCTGAGGGAGAAGGTGTTCACTCAATACTGCAGATTCTGTTGTTTCATTATCTCTGGAGATGCCAGGACAAGGGTAATGGAGCAGATCCATTGTGAAAAGGCTCGATATTTTCTTGTGCACTGACTCAGGGAAAAATCTTTGTGGTTCAGAAGCAGCACTGACTGACCAGGATCACATGGCAGCCCTTTGGGTTGAAGACCTCAAGAAATGGGACTTCCCAAACCTTTTTATATTGACTGAATTTGAATCTTAACCTGAACTGCACATCCTACAACTCTTCACAGCCCAAAACCCAGACGGAAATTTTGGTACTGGGCTTCCTCCACATCCTCAACTGGGAGGCAGTACCATATAAACAAACAAACAAACAAAACCAACCAAAAACACACACAAACCAACACAAAAGAAAATGAGAATGTGACCGTTTCATGGAAAACACAAATTCTGATCTCAGTTCAGCTTTGCAGACAGCACTGCTCCTGTACCTGTAGCCTGATAAGATACTTTCATATGGAAATACTCATGCAAAACAGATGTTGTTGTATCCCTGTCTCTAAAGAATCTGTGGATATGGGTGCACTGGCTACTTTGAATTTCAGACCTAATGGATAAAGGTGTAACAAGAGCTTTCCTGGAAATCCTTAGAATTTCAGTCTGTTGGGGCAGATTCTTTTTCTTCGTGTTCCCCCTGCCTTTCTTGCCTGTGTCAGGGCTTGGTGAGCGAAGCAGAGCTACCTTTAAAGATGCCGCTGAAACCAGGGGAGGGAAGAAGTGCTTCAAGGCTAGTTGTGGGTGTGTGGAGGGAGGGGGGAATTTTAAACAGGGTTTAATGGAGCTGGGAGCTGGGTTATTTAAAGCTGGTGCAAAGATCCTTTGTATTGACAATTCACTGTATGAGCCATAAACTCTTCACTCTGTGCCTATAAAAGATGAAAGGACCAATTACTTATTGAGGCATTAAACACCCCGGGGACAAAGATGCCTGTCTAGCAATAGTAAACATATTGACTGAAACCTATTTGAATTTCAAATTGCGAAATGTCCCGATTTTTTAAAAGCTTCCTATGATAACCCAGGTCTGGAAAGTCAATTGAAACTTAATTCTCCTGGATATCTCATGGGGGAGAAAGTACATGAATCTGGACAGATTCAATTATTTAATTTTAATGAAAAAATAGATAGCTGCTTTATAATGTCCTTATAGAGCCGTAGATGGAAACTCAGCTCCTTTTTCTAAGATGTTATCCTAGGATAAATGACAACAGTGGTCTGGCAAACACAGATTGCCAAGAGGTTTATATCCAAGTGTTTTCTTTTCTGCTTCCTCTTGTCCTTAGATCTTCTTTTTTCCCTCCACGTGGGACCAGGACTCTCTTATGTGCCAGCCCAGTCCAGAGGAGCATTTCCTCCCTGCCCATGGACAGTGCAGATGGAATTCATAAAGCATTGCCCAGGGGACCTGCTACAGGATGCTGTACATCCCCACGCTGCACAAGGACACGTTTACTGTCTCGTCTGTTGGAAAGACACTCACAAAGCCAATCAGCCCCAGGTCACTGCTGCTGCTACCAGCATCCTGCTGCTGAGATATCCTGTGGCAGCCACAGGACAAAGTCAGTCCTGACAGCAAACGTGGAAAAACAGCCACTGACCATGTTCTGCAATCCCCCCACCCTCAGATGCTTCTGAGACTTGCCATGATCATCAGCTTGATCGACTTGCCATCAGCTGCTTGCCAGGAGGCAGCTGGGCAGAGCTCATCGAATTAAAAGTTACAACTAACTCTCCCTGACTTGCACTGCTCTCACCACATTCATTAGTAGAACAGTTCATTGTATTTAATTGCCATTACTCTGAATACCAATGGAGTTAATTGCTTGCTCTGTATGGACAGCACTGCCTGAAATGTTGACTCCACATAAACCCATTAAAACAATTAGTGCAGTGTAATTGTGGGTATTTACTGTTGGATTCATTTTCCTTTTGTTTTTACTGTAATGTCATATACAGAGCAAAGGTCCACAGCAGCAGCAGGGCTGTTATCAAAACCTCAGAGGAGTTTATCCTCCTCTTTATATTCTCTGCACACATAGAGGGAGCATCTGTAATCATAACAGCTGCTCTGTGTGTTGTGCTGGGCAGGAGAGACACCAGTGCACCCCTGTCCTTGACCTTGGCATAATAAGGCTTTTATCAGATCCAGGCAGCAAGAACACACTCAGTGCTTCTGTCTGAGCAAAACTGGTGTTTGCTGTTGCTTTTGTTTTAACAGAACCTCGTTACAGGAGGACGAGTGGCTGCATATCAGCATCGTTCAGCTGGTCGTGAAAGAGATTCCATCTCCCCGCCTTTGTTTCGGGTGGTTTCTGTTGGGATTCCCATCATGCAGTCATTTTTATGTATTCCATTTTCTCTCTGTCTTGGTGTACAATCATAAATGAAGGCAAGCATTTATCACCACAGCAGCTTTAAATAACAAATGCTTGATGAATTTACTCTCAGCTGGCCGGAAGCAATACTGTGATTGCAGCATTTTATAATCATCAGGACTTGTTTCTCTAAGCTGAATTAATTTGCATGGGCAATGTGTTATTAACAAAGTTGCTGGTAACTAGTGTGTACAAGAAAACTGTGGGAGAGGACTCTTTCTGCCTGTGCTTTCCTTGGGCAAACTTAACCTTGTGAGGTGTTTTAGATGGGTGAAGAATTTTATCCAAGGGCAAAGGTTTGAAATGAGTGCAAGGATTCTGACTCCATGTGGGACAGATCCCTGTCTCTGGCCATACAGGACATTCCCATATTACTATCACACTTCTCTCCAGCCAGGGTCTTCCAGGACAGTAAATCCAGCACTAGGCTTTGTAATGCCAAGTCAAAAGTGCAAAGAGAAACGTTTTTCTTGCAAATACTCAACCCATCATTCAGGAGTGCTCAGGAATTCTTTGTGAGTGAATTGTGTACCAACACATCAGGTATAACCTGTCCTCCTTTATGCAGCCAGAATAAACCAGTCGATGCTCTAGATCATGTCTGGGGATAAACTGACTGGAGTAAATGCCCTGTTTACACTTCTCTAAAGCTAGTATTTACATTTAGGTGGGCTGGTAGCGTATGGATCTGGAAGGATGCTCCAGATATCTGCTTCACTCTGTGATACATGGCCAGCATTTGTTCTGACTCCCTCAGATGGCTTCTTGTTAAGATGATGGAAGGTTTCTCCATCACGTCTAGGGGTGGCTTTTTGTGCCTGCAGCAGGAGCTTCAGCTGTTCCTTTCCGTGGAGGTTCTTAAAATATTCTCACAGTTATTTCAAGTGGAGGGCGCTGTTTACACTTCCCAGCCTCAGTGAGGTTTCTGCAGCTCATTGTGGTATTTATTGCTGTATTAATTGCTCGATTAAGTTCGCTTGTGGTGGTGTGCAAAATGCTAATGATGGATCCTAATGACTGTGCACGTCCCTCTCCTTCACTGGTCGGTGCTTTATTGATGTATTCATTAAACCCTCTGAGCAGCAAGGCTGGATGCACATACCAAAATATTTCCTTTTCATCGGAGGAAAATACAGACCCTGAGAGAAATTGGTGGTTGGAAGATGCCAGACAGTGATCTCTGAAGGATGAATAAAGGCACTCTGAATAATCATGTAAGAACTGACAGTCAGAGTGAGAGGCTGTGCCTCACAGACAGAGGGAGGTGGTGGTAGGACGTTAAAAGGCAATTTTTGCATTTTTGAGAAACTTGTTTAAAAATGGGTCCTGATCTTGTAGGGATGCTGGGAGGTGATCACATGGACATGGAGCACACTGTGCTTGAGGGAAGATGCACATGGAAAAATCTAGTGGGTTAGGTGCTTCTGTGTGATTGTAAAGGACTGCAACACGCGTGGGAACGAGCTCACTGATCCTGGAGTGCATCCTCGGGAGAGTCCCCTCATCGCCTCAGGATGGAGACACTGGGCAATAAGAGCTTTTATTAGAACGTCCAAGAAATTCTTCCTTGAGTATGCTGAGAGGAAGGTGATGAGGAAAGCCTGTGGGCAGCTTTGGGTACATCCTCGTCATTTGGTAGAGTTCTCCATCAAGAGGCATTTCAAAGCTCCTTACAGAGGAAGTTCATAACCTCCACATGCCAAAGGAGAAATCGAGGCACAAAGCTATTCAGGAGATGAGAAAAAGGGCAGGTGTCCCAAGATTTCAGTGCTTTGTCAACTACCTTCAGTGTTGACTTTAAACTGTTGCTGTTACTCCACGTTTCTTTCTTCATTCCAGGGAAGTAGAGGGGAGAAGGCAGTGATGTCATCATATCACCTTTGTCAGTGTCATAAAACACATCCTTATAGAATAACACTTATAACATTATAAAATAAGAGTATTTTTTCAATTCCTAATCTGAGTTTATGCGAGAGCTCTGTAGAAATAATTGATTAGGTTTCAATTTATACTCGGAATGGTAACTGACATTGTAGCAAATGTGTTCATTGATATCTAATTTGGTGTGGCTAATTTCCTCAATGCCAGCTAAATGCCTGGGTATTTCTTATCACATTAAGGTATTATCTGAATCTTGTTGCACATTTGTTCAGTGCTTCTGTAGCTATGACTTAATTACACGGCAACTGAGTTTATACCCTGGTATGGAAGGATTGCTCCTCAGACAGTTTCCTCAGATGAACAATAGATAATTGCCATGTTCCTACTTTAATTAATGTAAATTATTATTTTAATGATCTTGGGTCAAGCCTTGGCAAGACACAGATCACTTTTCCAGTCACGCCGAGCTCCAGCAGCGCCCACTGAAGTCAGTGCAGTCCATAAGAGCAGGCTTTCACCCAGCTCTGCAGAAATTAGGGCTTTTGCATGGGAAAATACAGTCCCTCAGTGTGAGGGAATGGCACACACATAACAACATTTAAAATTTTGGTACTCGTGGGAAGAATTCCCTACCCCCAACCCTCAGAGGCTGTGCAACACAATCCTGCACTGTGTGACCTACTTGAGGCAAGTGGGAGTCAATATCTATTAACTTCTCTCTGTTCTGTAAGTCAATACCTTGTCCTTAAAGCAGTTGTTTCCCTCTCCTTGCTGCACAGCTCATGATCAGAGGAAAAAGGGAATCTTCTCACCTCCATCCACTGATGCTTTTTCCCATTAATGCAGCCAAGGGAGTAGTGGTTTCCAAAAACACCCAGGAGAGACAGGGAAGCAGGAAGGGGATATGGAGGGTCACCTCTGGGTGAAAAAATCTGGGTTTTTGGGGGGGGTGGGCAGGTGTGCAGAAAGCTTGTGTCGGGATTCAGCTCTAGGTGTGTGGTACAGCCTTGTGAGCAGAGTGAAGGGAACGCTCATGGAGTTGGAAACGCTGGGAAAAAAACAGTGACCCTTCAAGATACCTAAATAACACTTCATTACTTGAGTGAAATGCTCTCATTAGGCCCTCTGGAGGAGAATTTGACATTTTCCATGCCACCTGCAGTATTGAAAAAAAATAATGCTGGCTTCTGCATTGTCTCCTGAAAGGCACAGGGACTGACAGAAATGTAATTAAATTACCTGCAGCATTCATCTGTTGTCATAGCAGCCCTCACAATGAATGCAACAATAATTTCATCTATAGCTTAGCTTAATGCTTAATTTTGCCTACACCAGGCAGAAAACAGTTTTCTATTCCACACCTGGCAGAGTTCAAGGGTTTCCATTTCAGTTCCACCAACAGTGGTCTACACTGGGGTAAAATCACAGATGGAGCCTTTGCTACCCTCCTCCAACATCAGACAGCACCTGTGGGTGAGCTCATGTGGTTCAGGAGGTCAGATCAGATGATTGTATTTCCTTCTAGCCTTAAAAATCTCAGAATCACTGCACATAACAGAAGCACAGTGCAGTGTTCTTCCCATCTCGATTAAGTTCACCAAGAAGCTCTGATTGTGCCCTAAACACAAGCCCTTCATTTTCCTGGAGGTGTGTTTCAGGTTGGACACGTGGAGCACAGTGAGGACACGGCAGTTTTGGCACTGATATGGGACACAGCAGACCGGGTAGAATTCATCTTTCTTTTTTCACTTGCCAGGGAGTGTGTTTTAAACTGAGACATTATTGATGGACCCAGGTGGCTCCAGGCACCTCCTGACTCTCCTTTGCTAAATGTGGGATGAGCTCCCCGGCTCAGTTCAGTATCCTGGGGGGAAGTGATCCCTATCACTGTGCTCGAGGGTGAGGGGACAGCAAACTGTCTCTGTCCAAAGGCCAAAGGACTGAGTTATCCTGAACACCTGGACAATGTCTAATACCTAAAGGTAGATCATCCATTAAGTCCAAGAAAAGGTAACAGGCTACTCCTAATTTCCATTACTTACCCTTCTTCGGATGTGAAGCAGTTTGTCATTGATTTATCACTGTAAGAAATTTCAGAAAACTTTGCTTTACTTGCTCATATTCAATTTTATTTTATTTTTGCTGCTATTTATCTACTACTTTCTTCCAGGAATGACTCCTATTTACCACCTTTCTCAATTAGGCAGTCCCACAATTCGGCTATGTAGCAATAATATTTCAAGAGAACAATTAAAAACAAGCCAAGAGTAGAAGAATATGATAAATGAGACACAAAACATCTGTAACAAATATGTGGCTCCACCCAATACACCTGGGAAATATCTCCCTCTTTTTGCTTCTATCCATTCCATTCCTGTTTGGGGAGGTTTAGGGAATCGGGGCTCATCCTGCAATGACTTGTTTTTATCTCACATATTCAGGAATGTACAAGTTGAAGGGTGTTTAAATGCCGTGTGAGAAAAGGGTAACTTGTGCACGGCCAAGATAAGCTGATCTGTGAGCTGAGGCTTGCCTGAGCCTGGTGTATGGAATATTTCTCCTTCAGGCAAGCTCTGCTCAGAGCAGGGGAGTTTTCTCTCTCTGGAGCAACTGTGCATAATGACCTTCCCAGGCTGAACAGTGCTGAAAGGAGTTGTTGCAAATTGCTTGTGTGTTGTCATTTTACTTTTCCCCATATGAACAGACCTAATAACACAGCCACATGCACAGTACCTCTCCTCTGATGCTCTCAAATGCTTTACCCAGCTGCATAAATAGCATTTATTCCTGTTTTACAGATGAGGTAGGAGGGATGGCAGCAGCAGGAGAGCAGAATGTCACTCAGGGTCAGCAAGAGTGAGATGTGCCTTTGCCCTGCTGGATCATGCCAACATTTTGGTAAGTATCAAATAAATATCAAAGGCAAGTCTTGCATCAGATTATAGGTCTGGAAATATGTATCCATCCCTCTGGACTGATCCAGATGCAGGCTAGAAATCATCTGTATTCCTTGAGTTAAAGAGCAAGGGAGAAATGTCCCTTTGCTGTGTCCCTACCTGCCACTAAAGAAGAGCTAAAGTAGCTTTCAGAAAGGCATGGGGAGAGGAGGAATCAGTCATTTTCCTCAGTGCTCTGTTTGTCCCATAATTTCCTCATGGCTTGAAATCTGGGGATCACACAGGCACCCAGCATGGGAGCTCACACCCCCTCCTAGCAAAGGAGAAAATGAGCAGAGGGAAGGACACAAGCACTCATCTGTCCCCCATCCCCAGATGGAACTGCTGTTTGTACACAAAATTTACCTCTTTTGGGCTCAGGTGTGAGCTGGTTGTTGGACAGCTCCAGGTCCCATTTAGGCCAAATATGGGTAATTCAGAGCTATATGTGATACTGAGATGCCCCCAAGCAAGCTTGGGTCTGTGAGATTTACAAGGGCACTTGGGAAACAGGGAAACTTTGCTGGGTGGCTATCAGTCAGTGCCTGCAGTGCAGGGCTGTGAAACCCAGCCCCTGGTACATGGCCACCAAGCTCTGGGGTCAAAGGATTTGCTCTGAGTTGCAATGCAGGGTCGGAAATACTGAAAAAACACCAAGGGGCTCAGCCATCATGGCCCAGCTCACCTACAGATAACTGATCTTCCTGTGATTCACGTGTTCTTTTGAAAAAGAGCCAGTTTATCCTCTGTAGAATATTACAGCTTGAAATTAATTAAGTTTTGCTTAGGACAGCCAGCCCTGAGAGGCACCAGCAGCAGGTTTGCTCCACAGCTCTCTGTGGCTTTGGTCTCCCTGGCTCCCTGGGCTGCAACCTCGATGCCTTTGAGCATCGCTCTGCTACGTCAGGGAATGTGGGGAGAGCAAAGAACTGACTTCCCACGTCTCCTTCCCAGTCCCAGGACTCCTTGGCTGTTTGGTTTATAATCTGTTAGGGAGCAGTGGAAATGCTCCATGCTCCAGGGTTTAACAAGGGATGCTGCTGCTGAAAATCAAGACCTGAGAAAGGATTGAATGCCACCGGTGTTTCTGATCTGACACAAAAACAAGGTCGGTTGTGAAGGAGTAAATTAAAGACACAGTTTTAAAGATCCAGCAGTAAATATGCTGAAGGTCATGGGACATCAGAAGTTAATAAACTCAACTGGATAATTTAATTCAGCACGAAGAACCCGTCTGTGTGCACTGAATAGAAGGTAAGAGTTTGACATGACGAGATGGAAAAGCTTTGTTATCCTCTTGTCTTGCCAGGATTTGCTTCAATTACGCCAAAGAATGTTACTTCTTTCTTGCCCTAATAACACTGTAGAGGAAATTAAATTACTCATATATAACAAAAGTGAACTGATTTTGACATCTCTTCTAGGCAAAGCTCCCGCTGTATTAGCTCCTAAGCACATTCTCCCTCACTTAGGGTCTCATGCATATTTATGATTATCACTCATAGTAAATATAAGCACTTTGCAAGAACGCAAATTAACTGCAGGAGGTAATGGAGGTTGCCAAGGGTGTTTTTTATTGTTGACTGTGACATGAAGTCTACAATATGGGTACAATAATGGATGGATCGTGAGGCACAGAGAAATAATCCCATCACAGAGTGCTCTGACATCAGAAATCACAACAGCAAAACCAGTGTCACTCCAAACTCAGGCTGCTTTTACTGTGCTTTTATTCCATTTCATTTTAAAAAGAGCTCTGGTTTAGCTTGAAATTTTTTCTTTATATTTTTATAACTCATCGATTGGTGAAAATAATTAAAGGCTGTAGAGCTAAGAAGGAATTAATTTCATTATTAAGGCTGACAGACCTTAGCCTTTGGTTTTAGCTGGATTAATAATGGTGGGTTGTCTCTGTTGCAATGGCTCTTTCTTGAAGTTTGATTGCTTTTTCATTACATTAGCTACGTTTTGGAAAGATTTTATACAGTAGATTTAGCCTCCAGAAATAAACCTCACAACCTTGAAACTAATGTTGAACCCTGCAAGGCAGAGACCATTGAATCGAGGATTGGGTCTTGGAGGCTTTCATTAGGGGGAAGCTGGCACATCATGAACCGTACAGCATTTAAAACAATGGAGCCTTATTTAAAAAAAAAAAAATTATTTCTCCCAGCCCATTCCAAATGCAGCTCTCAACCTTTGTTCTCTCAGTAAAACAGGCCCTTATTTGAGTTTTAATCAGGCTCCATCCCCCAGCCCAGCAGCATCACCCTGTCTGGAGCCTGTCCATGCCAAGGACTGTGCCAGGAGCAGGTTCATTCTGGGGGTAGATGCAGGTGGATTTCATCACCCATGATCTGATGTCCGGGACAGTGAGAGCCTTTTTTGGGATGGACATTCCTTCAGTGTTTTCCATAACTTCTATCTCTAGCCTCAGGTTCTTCCTCTGAAGTGGGGATGGAGTTTTAAGGGGCACTAGTGGGCTTTTTGTTTCAAACTCAGTAAAAGAACAAAGACTTTGTGCGGAGCAGGGAAGAGGCCAGGGGGAGCAGCTCTGCCTGCCTTTCCCTGAGGATGGCTGGCTGAGGGAGCCAGAGACCAGTCCTCTTTAGGCCGTGATGGATGTCCCTGTGCACAGGAGTACCCTGCTGCTGTCAGGGGTGTCACCCTTGCAGAGGAGTAGCTCAAAGCAGGCAGCACAAACACTGCAGGCACGAGAGGAGGAGGAGGAGAGCGCAGGGAGCAGAGCTTCCATTGAAAACGGCAACATCTGCTCCATCCACGAGAAAAACGGGAGAAAAATGGTGACAGGTGTGCCTGGATTAAGTGTAACCTGGCTGTGCTGCAGGCGAGCATCACAGGCTCCTGTGCTGAGCACATCACACAGGTCAGCAATTCCGCGTGGAGCCAGGCGGGGTCACCGCAGACAGCAGAGCCTGCAGCTGGGGCACCCTGCTGCACCCACGGCACTGCTCGTTCCAGGCACAAATCGTCCTGATCCTGCCTCCAAATAAGAATTCCCAGTGCCAGGCATTACTTTAGGCAGCTACAAAAATAAATGAAATATAGGAACTAATAGAGAGTGGAATTTCCTCTTAATTCTCCCATCATCACTTTTGTTTCTGAAGCAAAATGAGGCTGGCACGGAGATGATGGGAAACACAGTGCTGAAATGACACTTACAGCATCCCAGAGGACCGTTCAAAGCACCAAAAAAACTGGTGATGTCCTTAAAGACTGCAGATGGTTTCTTCAAGGTGAATAATTTTATTGTTTATTGCCTGCTCTGTGTACTGCAAGGAATGACATTTAAGAAACTGCTCAAAGATGTTTTTTTCAAAGCACAAAGCAAACATTTAGGAGCCAAATTATCCATACCAGTGACTGTGTCATCTCCAGAGCTTGGAGCTTGGCTTAGAGGCACGTAATAGATTTGGGACAGTGAACTTTTAGAAAGCATGGAATACAGGTCAGGTCAGTATTTCTGCAAAAATATAGAAATCGTGGGACTGGAATGCTTTTACATAGCATGTGAAAATACACCCTGTGAGGGAAAAAAAAGTGCTCTTGCAAAAGCAGATGATACTAGGAAACTTTTATTATACAACTGTTTCATTTTTTTAGGAGAATGAAATACCATTCACAAGCTCTCCTTTTCCAAGCTATTTCAAAGCTTCCAGATCTGACCAAAAGGGCACTAAATAGTTCACTCACATCTGGGAAGTGTCCTTAAACTCCTTGTAAGCTTGTTTTCAAAATTTCATCAGTAGTGAAGATTTTAATACATTTCTATTTAGCCAAAAAATTCCACTTCCTTTTCAGGGTTGGATTGTTTGGGTTTTTTTTCATTTTTCCTCTTCATATTCTCCCTTCGACTCCTGTCCCAACAGATATCTGTCACTTCTCCAGGGAGTCTTAACACCAAATAGAAATTCAAGTGTGACCTTTTCCACCGGTAAAAAATTTACTGCTCATTAGTGCAAACTGGTTTGAGACTGCACCCCTCTGGTGCTCAGCCCAAAGCTTTCTGCTGCCATGGCTCTGACCATTTCTTCTGATTCCGTCAGATTTGAAGCCTGTAAAGCAAGGACATGTTTTGTGAGGAAAAAAAAACCCACACTCTCTGAAGGTAGAAAAAAGAAAATATCTGTTTATAATCCTTTTGTTTGGCTTTGGGGTTTTTTTCTTTTTTTTTTTTTCCAGTTACTCGTGGAAGGATGGTGAAAAGGTCACAGCAGAATTACAGGAGAAAGGTGTCCATAGACCAGCTGTGCAAGCTGCTTTCAAAGCAACTTTTCAGGACAAAAAGATAAAACATAATCAAAGCAACAACTTTCCTCTTCTTTTACCTGAAAGGCCATGTAAAATTTCAGCCTTTAGAAGGATTGAGGGAGAGGCAGCCCCTTGGACCAGGCAGAGCATCACTCATCACCACCTGTGAGAGCTCCAGACTCCTCACCTGTGGGGAAGGAGAGATGGACACTGGGAGAGGGAATGTATTATTTGTTACACTTAGAGATTTTTTAAATTATTATTTAGTTAGACCTGCCTTTTTGTTTTTCCAACAATAAGAGAGAGCTTCTCTTGCAGCTGAAAGCCTGGGGCAAATAAATGTCCATGTGCTCAGAGAAATCTGTGAGTTGTTAAATGAAGAAGCAGCAGCAGGAAGGCAGAGAAGATGTGGGCTTCGGGGTTGTTGCTTTCATTTTTACTCCCTGTGCAGGAGTAGGGGAATGGCAGCTGGGAATAAGTCAGGCAGAAGCCAGCCCTGTACAGCTTGCTGGTGAAAATTAGTTGGGGAAACACTGTTAAATCAAATAAGCAGACTCATGAAGCCTAAACCAGAAGTATCTCACTACAAGAGTTATGTGCAAATTAAAAGATAGTGAACAGAGGGAGTTTCAGGCTCAAAGTCAAGAGGCACCATCAGGAATGGTTGGATTCCCTGGGTGCAGTCTCACTTCCTTCAGATCGATATTGTCCTTCCCTGGCACTCAGCAGAGTGTGGAGCCTATGACCAAACCTGCCAAGACATGTCTGAGTATGTGGGTGGCTTTTTTTAAATGTAAATTTCATGGCTTTAGCAGTGAGAAAGAACGGAGCTGGGAACAGAAATACTAGAAATATTAAAATGTCAGAGATAAAACTCTTTTCACATTATAAGAAGCTGTTCCAGCTAGGACTTGTGGGATAATTAAGGATAAGATGATTTTGGGTTGAGTGTCTGACTGCTGTGATTTAACAGGCTGCAGAAAAAGTAGCCGTGGAAGATAGTGAAATCCCATTGGATTATTGTGTATCCAAAACAAATGTTGGTGCTCTCTTCTCCCATCTCCCTCCTGGATTTGGGCTCCCATATCACAGGGGAGGGAAGGCAGCAGCTTTCCTTCACAGATCATCTTTCAGACTTAGTGCTGGTCCTCAGCAGAGCTGCTAAGCCAGAGCTCCCCTCACCTGAGCTCAGGCAGTCTGGAAAAGCAGACGTTGCCTTTTACCTTCTTTAAACCATTAAAGCCTAATTGATTACAACTGTTGTAATGTGGTAGTTTTAACACTGTGAATAAAGATTACATATGATCAGATAAGCAGTTTAAAAGCTCGGAGATCTGAATAGTAGCATTTATTAATTGTGCTCACTCATTTATCTTTGTGCTTTACTTATGATACAGCCCCTGAAACCTTAATGAAATTGAATCACAAAGAAAAGCTCATTACTTGGGAAAAAAATGTACATCCCACTTTGAATGAGTTCAGTTTCTGTGGCCCTGCACAAAGGGCTCTTGCTGTGACCCAGGCGTGGGACAAAGCTTCAGACCTGACTGCGGGGCTGAGCCCCTCTGTAGAGCAGCATTATCCCCTCAATGGATCACCTCAGAGAGAATCACAGGTACGACTGGATAATCTGAACTGGTAATTTTAATCATCAAAATTAATAACTTCTGGTTTTTTACAGTTTCTAGTCTCAAAACTCTAAAAACCACTAGGCTAAGCAGAAGCATGGTGGTCTGCCTTTAAATCCAAGGCTAAATCTTCATGTCCTTGCTCTGTTTGAAGGAAAAGATGAAGGTTTATGCTTTGGTTTGTTCCCCTGGCTGATAAGAGATCACACTGAACTGTACAGAAGGTTTTAGCCTTGTGTATACATATTTTTAAAGAAGTGGCAAATTAAAAGTAATGACTCGGGCGTTTTGTGTTTGCTCTTTCTCCTGGCCATAATAAATCTTTACACAGAGCTGCTGGAAGTATTAAATCACTCCAGAGCAACTTGTCCTTGTTCCTCACTGCCAAGACAATAGGATTTTAATAAACAATATCTTTGATTAGGTTCAGCAGGAAAGCCAAGGATAACCAGGTATTTGTATCTGTCAGGGATTCAGCAAGAATCCCTGTAATTCACCTTGACTGCAAAAGCTGTTGCAGTCACATGCAAGACTTGATGATAGGTTTTGGGTGTTGGGGAGAGGGGGTTTCTCAAATGCAGGGATACACCATGTACAGCAGTACCATCCCCTCTGGGAAAAAAAAAATCCCTCCTAAATACAATTCTTGTGCCTGAGTAGAGAATAATAAATGCTTATGGTGATAAATGCAGCCATGTTCCTCAAAGAAGCAGCAACTCACAAAAAAAAAAAAAAATAGCCAAGGAAAATGAGGCTGAACTGGCCTGATGAACAGTAATGATCTATAGCCACCACCACAGATTTGCAAAATGCACTTTGACTTAATTTTAAAGTTGCTTAATATTCTTTTCATATCTGTAATAGGTTCCAAGACAGACTTTACACTGCTTTAAACATGGTATTATTTATGTTCCAGCCACAGTGAAAAGGGATGGAATATGTGGCCAACACTTAAAAGGAAAGAAATGCCCAAAATGCAAGTGGGCAAAGAAAACGGAGAGCTTTTGTTTCAGCATAATGACCGTCCCAATGGGATAATTAATTTCTCTTAGAGCAGCTTGTTATTTTTCAAAGATATTATACTTATGCAGATTTAACTATAGAAATATCATATTGTTGTAATTTCTCCAGTGTGATGCAGCTCTAATTACTCACTGCTGAGAACATGAAATGGAAATGAAAGATGAGCAGCAAGTTAATTTTTATTTTAAAAACAAAGAAGATAAGTTTTAAAAGAGGAAAAAACAGACCATGGTGTATCAGACAGGGAGCATGGATACATTTCATGGAAAGAGGAGCTGCAGTAATTCTGGATTTTCCCAGGAGGATGTTGCCAGAGGTGAGCCACAGCCTGGAAGCAGCTTGAGGTTATTTACAGCAGTGACAGCAGGATGAAAGCAGCACAGCCTGAAGAACACCCCACCAAGTGCAGGAGCTGCTGCTCTGTGCCTCTGTCACCTGCTTCTGTGGATTTACCCTTAATCTGCCTGTACACCTTGGTTTTGACAAATCTTCTCCAAAACTAAGGATGCCTTGTGCCTTTGGGGGTGTTTGGCTCAGGGCTGCTGGATCAGACGTGCTCCCAGGACACATCACTCTGGCTCTCAGACGTGCACAGGCTGCTCTTCCTCTGTCGTGCCTCTGCTTTGTGGCTGGGGCTTCTGCTCTGCCCTTTCAGTAATCCAACCATTTTTCCCAGGCTAACAAAGGCATTTTCTGCCTCATTTTTCCTTGCCTTTTCAAGGCTGTATGCAGCACAGTGCTGAGCACTGCTGGTCCCTGCACAATTCAAAGTTCCTGATCCCTCTGTGGGTGGGAGCAAAGTTCTCAGTGCAAACAAACTCTCCAGAGTTTCAATACACCTGGTGACCAAAGGATCCTGATATCCCAGCAAGGAGCAGAGATCTGAAGAAGTGCCTCCCCGATGACCAAAGCAACACGAGCTGCAAACAAGTCCTGCTCCTGATTTCTGAATTCCAAGTTTGGATGGGATTGACACAAACTATTACCTCCACCTTATTTTTTCCTTTTGTAAACAAACTCCCTTTCCATAAATGACCCTTTGTTATTGCACAGTGAAGTGCAGAGCTGCCAGGCAGCCATCTCAGTGCCATGCAGGGCTGGCAGTGCAGCTGGCACTCCAGATGCTCCGGTGGTTGCCGTGGTCACTTGGATGCTTGTGAGCCAAGAATAGCCCCAGCACACGTCAGCAAGCCCACAGGGAAGCAAAGGCCTCACTGCCCTGCCCTGCCAGCTGATCAGAATGAAACCTCAGACAAAATTTAAATAAACAAATAAGCAAACACTTCAAAAAGGAGACAGAGTACAGAGGTTGCCTGTGGGCAAGGATGATGCTGCAGAGTGATGACACATGGGCTTGTTGGCACAAATAAAAGCTGTGTCTTTGCCCTTCCTTCCCACCTTGCAAATCAGTTTGGGCACCACCTTTCCAGATACAGGGTTATTTAGCACTGGTACCATGGTGCTTCACTGGCCCTTTTAAGTGACAGCACAGTCTGTATTTATCCCTGGCTCCTGCACAGACCCCGACAGTGTGACCTGCTCCTGCAGCATCCACCCTGCTGCCAGCACCACCCTCACCACAGCCCCTGCCCATCCCACACCGTGGCCAAAGCTGTGCAAGGGCACCTCCATCGGGAGGGTAAAAAAACCCATCAAAAATAAAATAACAACAGGCAAACCAGCACTGACTCTTTCCTCCAGACTGTGTGGGGAAACCTGCTCAGATACAGTGACATTCCAAGTGTTCACACTGACAGCACCCGCATCAAGTGCAGGGCATGAAATGGAACACATCCACAGCACAGACAGAAATTAAACATAAATTGAATGCCACAATTCAATCCTCACCTAACAACAGCTGTAACAAAGGCAGGAAAAGGAATTCCTTGACTCAGTTGTCATGACAATACTCTTGAAAAATATCTGCCATAGGATCAACCCTCACTGCCTCTGTGACTGCTCCTCTCCCCCATTAATGTAGCACTCTCTTCCAGGCCAGTTCCAGGATGGAACAATTGCACTCATCTGCTGCATGTGGAGGCTGCAGACACCAACGGTGCAGTTTATAATGCAGTTGCTATAATTAGTTTTTGAAATGAGCACTGCATGGGGAACTCCTCAAGACATATCATTATAGAGAGAATGGCATAATTGCGATGTGGTTGCACTGTATTTCTTTTTTATTCACATTTTTCATTGCTAATATGCTTGTTAAATAGCGACAAGTACAAATGTTCACAGCAGAAAAATTAAATGCAAATGTTATTGCCATGCTAAAAAAAAAATTTAAAAACCAACAAAACCCCAACCTGCTGTATCTCTTTTTTCTGTTACCTCTGCTTCTGTGCTGGTCTTTGGACTTACACTCCTAAGACAAAACTGCAGCAATTCCTTTGCAAATAATCTTTGATTAGAGTAAGATGATAGTTTTGGTGTTATTCTTAATTAATATTATATTATTTATATATCATATTAGTATTTTTGTATTATATTTATATTATTTTAATATATTACATAATTATATACATTATATCTCCATATAAATATTACCTGTGCATTGTTATATATAAATACTTCATATTCTATATCTACTGTATATACTACATATAAATTTAATATATATAATGAAGGGAAAGAGGAAAAAAGAGAAAGAAATTGGATGTCTCTGCTGTTCCGTGTCAACTTAATTTTAAGAGAAATTTAAGAGCTAACTAGGCAGCAAAGGAAAAAATACACATTTCCATCCATGAGCTAATATACTTCCCCTCACTGACTTCGTAGCAAATATGTTACTAATATCTCTTCCAAACTACTGATAAACTTCACTGGTATGTGATTTAGCTATTACTGGAATACTTTCTGAAAACAGACAGAAGGAGGGAAAGAGAAGGAAAAAGTGGAAGAGTCCCGTGGGGTGATGGACAGCTTGTCCCAGACAGAACAGGAATGAAGAACCCCCAAGAGCAGAGCATGGCCCACAGTGTGTAGCAGGCACATTTTCTCCTTGGATCAGCATTTCAAGAGCAAAATGAGGCAGAAAACCTCGCTCAGTTCAGTTCTGCAAGCTCAAGTGAAGTTAATCTGAGACAAAGCAGGAGCTTTAACACACAGATCCCCACCTCGTGCTCCAAACAGTCCATTATCCTTCTCAATAGATGCCCTTGCCCCTTCCCCTGCCCCTGTGAGCTGCTTTACACTCACCCAGAGTCACCTTCCCCTCTGCCACCTAACCCAGCAAACAAACAAATGGCTTTGGTTTGAGCCCCACAGCCCCTCTTCCCCGAGCTCCTCTGCAAGTAGGGGCTGACTCGCTGTTAAAATCCTCAACACTGGGGCAAACAGGGCTTCTGCCCTCCTGTTTCTCTTCCTCCTCTTCTGCTTGCACAGGAATTACCACCTCAGCCATGAGGCAGCAAGGGAGGAGCAATATCAACCACTCCTGATTTCCACCCAAGTGTAAGAAGTAGTGAGCATCCCAGACCTGTGCAAACCAGTGTCTGCATTTCCCCTGCTTACCCTCCCTTCTCCTGTAAAGGATGGCACAACCATCATCATCATTATTATTATTATTATTATTATTATTATTATTATTAACCATAAAACTGCTGGGCAACGCATTAGTGCATGGATGCAGGGTGTCACTGCACACAGCAAATGGGCCACATGGAAAACATTGAACTAAGCAGATGAATTTCTGTTTGCACTGGACTAGACTGAAGCAACTTTTGGACGAAGCAAAGGATACATGCAAGCAGTAGGACGCCACGCTTTTTCTGTCTCAAAATCCAGAGAGCCACTTAATTCCTGCTTAAGCCAGACCCACTCCCTGATGGTTTTCAGCAGTGTGCTTTGGAGATAAGACCAGATAGCACCTCAGATGATCCAAAAATGTTCCATGCAGTAAGCTGAAAGTTCAAAATAAAAATCAAACTGAAATCTAAACAAACAAACAAAAAAACCCAAAAAGTAATCTTGCCCTTATCTCGGATGAGCTGGAACAACTTAGAGGAGAAATGATATCATGCAGTAGCAGTGTCAGGCTCTGTGAGGATGTTCTCATGGTTTGGCAATACTCCCGGGGTTTCTTTCCTTGCTACAAATGAGTTGGCAAGGGCAGTAATTGAGAGCAAAGCCTTTGCTTCAAATCTAACCAGGACAGGGTTAATGTGGCAATGCTTTGCAAAGGTATGGGAAGAAACACCCACCAGGTTACAACAGATGATTAATTTTTCTCCAAGAAACCTCTGGTTTTACTAAGCACAGATTACAAGACATTGGGTACTGACCTGCTCCTCCTCAAGGTCTCCATTCCATCCTCTGGTCCACCTGGGATGGGCAGGAGCTGCTGCTCAGAGAGGGCTGCAGTTCCTGGGCACTCATTGGGAGCTCAGGCAGAAGGCTCTCAGAAAAGCACTGCTGCATTAAATGGTTTCTGTTTCAGCTGAAAGGCAGCCCCAGCACAGCTCTGGTCAGGGCAGCTCCTGGCCCAAATCCCTGCCCAGGGATCAGTGCAGTGACAGCTGGAAGAGGGAGTGGGGCAAGAACCAGCCTGGCTGGGCACAAGCTGCTGCTGCAGCTCCAGCATGACACATCTGGCAGCCATGTGGGCTGCAAAACACCCCAAGGGACACCTGGGATCAGGTGGGACAGCTGGCACGTGCCATCACACCAGCGTTAGCCAGGCCCTGTTCGAGGTCACCAGCAGGAGCTGGCCCGGGGCAGCACCACTGATATTGAAAGGACACAATTCATTAAATGAGCCTCTTGATGTCCTTGCTGGTGATCTGAGGTGATCCAAGCCCACCTCTGCCAGCTCAGGGAATTCGTCATCAGAGTGGAGCAATGTGACCTACGAGTGATGGTCGGGGGTAGCAGATTCCTGCAAGGCTGCAATTTGCTGGCCGTCAAACAGGTGTGGATGGCTTGGCAGATCCAAAATTACAGTGCAAGTAGGAGTACAGGGGAAATCATTATTGTCAGAATTTTATGGAGAAAATAACCATGTAGAATGTATTTTAAGGTGGTGGTTTAGACAGGAGCATGATAACATCGTAAACCATAAGAGGAAAACTTGAGGTGTTTAAAAACATCAGAGGAAAAACGAGAGTGAATTACTTCTGCCTCTTCTTTCCTAGTTATTTGTTGTCTTAAATGATATGTGTGTGCCTGAGAGTGCACTTGTAAATATATTTCCTTTTTTTCTCTTCAGGATTTTACAAATGGAAGAGCTCACAGTGTTGCTGTATTAAGAAGTAAAAATAAAAATCTGTGAGTGTTTACAAGCGCCAGCCAGAGAGAACAGGTAAGAAACTGCACCCCTCCAGAAGATGAAGGATGCTATCAAACCATCTGACTGCAGCCACCAGAGCCAGCAAACTCCCTTTGGAAACCTCCCATCCCTCCCCCCAGATCGCTGTCAGAGCAGGCACACATCCCTGTAAGTAGGTTTGATTTGTTATGGGACTGTCTCAGTGCTCCTTCGTGCATCAGCGCTGCCTCCAGAGCGAGGGGCAGGCGCCAGGTTAGAGCTAAGGGCGTGCAGGGAGGTCAGGATACACCCAGGTGGTTCTGGTGCTTCTGTGGAGCAACCCAGATCCTCAGGGATTTGTGCAGTCAGAGCCTGAAGTTCACCTGAAATTGCACTGCCCTGTGCCATCCCCCTGTGCAGGGGTGGCACTGCCCAAGGAGCAGCATTCCTAGAAAGTGGGACAGGCAGGCCAGGGCTGTCAGACGCTCACCCACCTGCATTTCAGTGTGTGCTCCCCAGAGCCAGCGTGGGTGACACTCCCTATGTCTTCCATTTATCATAAATGAATGTCATAAACAACTGTCCTGCAGAAAGGAACTGAGTGTCAGCATTTCCTGAGCCTCATTAGCCAGACTCACACTGTGCTAAGGATTTCTAAAGGGAAGCAGAAGGTCTGGATGTGTGGAGAACGGCAGTGGGATGGGAAACACCTCATCTTTCCAAGGTGGGAGGCTAGAAGGTGGCAGAACAGCTTATTTTGGGAGCTGTTTGTTAGCTGAGCTCTCAGCTCTGCCTACTGGCATTTCACTGAAAGCTTGTGTCTGATAAAAGAAGACATGGATGAAAGGCTAAAGCGTATTTAAGCAACTTTCTAGGAAGGATTTTCTCTCTTTTTCGAAAATATAGTCAGGATCCACTCTGTTTTGAGACTAATCCAACATTTTCACTGCAAATCACCAACCAAGTGGGAAGCTGATGAGTGAAGTGTCTGGTTGACACAGAGAGGCACAAAGTGATGTCACCCTTCAGGGAACTCCCACAACTTTCCAAGTTTTCTTTCCCAAAGTTCAACTTTGTAACTTCAGGAAGTTTTGAATTACAAAACACTGCCTCCCAGTGCAGGATGTAAAGACAAGGCAGAGCTGGGCATCTCCCAAGGCTGTGAAGATCTGTCCCCCATGGATGGGTTGGCTGTGCAGAATGCTCTACCTGCACCCTGTGCCCCAGCAGGCTGTGGCAGAGTGAGTGGCTGTGTCAAGGTGTGGGCAGCCAAAGCCTCAGAGGGTGAAGCTGGAAAGGCTGTAAAGCCCCCAGATCCAGCTCACCATCCTCCTCCTCTGCCTCCTGGAAAATCCAGTGCTCACAGTCTCTGTCAAGCACTGAGCAGCTTTCACCATCCAGTCCCTTTCAGACTCACCAGCAAACCCCAGTGACACTTTGTGGGCAGGCTGTGGCATGTGTCACAGGTAAATAAATACAGCACAGCTCACTGCAAGCACAGTCTGAGCAGGCACTTCTTGGTCTAAGGGAAAAATGTTTTTTCTCCAGTGATCAGTTTCACAGGTGGTGTAAACCAGCCTGGATGCTGATTCCCGTGGGACAGTGCTGGTTTCAATAATTTGAAGCTCTGCCCCAGACTATTTAGAAAAAGGGTCTCTCTTAGAGCAAATCCCAGGGTATCTTCATGTCACAACACCCCCCTTCCTAGGAAATCGTCAGCCAGGAGTGTGAGTTACTTCAACGGCTACCTCACTTCAGACAAAACCCCACCATCTGCTCTACTCTCTAATTACAAATGCAGAAAACATAATTCACAATCAAATCACATATAAAAGGCTAGAAAATGAGCAATTAAAATGCACATTCTGCCAGGCAAATCAACCTTCCCTTCCCAGCCACGCTGTACCCACTACTGCTCTGGCCTGTGGCAGGCAGGGTCAGGATTAGTCCCGGATCACTGGAGACCCTGGTCCTGCTGGCCTGTCTGATAGCAGCCTTCCAGGCTTGATCCTCTCCTCTACCAGCAACTTTCTCCACCTCCAGCCTGCTGCTCTACTTACCAGTGACTTGCCAACCCTCGGGATCATTTTTTCCAGGGGAGCAATTTACCTTTCCGATGTACAGACATATCTTTGTTATTTCCCACTCCCTGCCTCTCTTCTGGAGTCCTCCTGGCTCACAAGTCGACACAAACTTGAGGGTTTGGGGAGAATAAGCAGGGATGGATGTTTTTGCCAGCAAACACCCCAGGCTGAATTCCTCTCTGGTGCAGCATGGCTGCACTTAGTGAAGTTATCATCCCGTCTGGAATGCGTGTGCTGGAACGTGCATTAACATTCAGGCATCATTTATACTCTATAAGTAATTCAAGCCTACAGGGGCAATTTCTTGCATGTTCAAAATTCAAAGTCTCCTTCTCTAACATCAGCTGGTTCAGAAGGGTTGAAATGCAGCTCTGAGGCTGGAGAGAAAGGGGGTCCTTGGAGAGGGATGTTCCGCTGGGGAGAAGGATTTGACCACTTTGCCTTACCCCCGCATACCTGACTGGGAGACTGATGACAGACAGCCCTGTCCATCAGTCTGTCCATCCCTGATGTTTGGGCTCTTAGGAGCAGCCCCAACACCCAACAGGTCCATCCCAGAGGATGAGAGTCAGTGCTCTGCAGCAGTGCAGAGCAGGGGGAACAAAAGTCCTCTCTATTAATGTCACTCAAGTTATTCAAAGCTCTGCATGCGACGTGTCTGCTGTGCCCTTTCTTGTGGCACATCCTCCCACTCCTGCCTGGGTGGAGAAAAACCCCTTTGTGAGCCAGCTCTGTGGTCTGATCCTGCCTTCCATCCCTGCTCAAAGCCTGTACAAGGCTCCCAGGTTTTTTTGACGATGCTCAGGTTTCCATGCTGGGCCTCAAGGAACACACAGGTTCCTGCTCTAGAGCTGCTGTATGCCAGAGCCATGGAATGGGAAAGGGATGGGCTTAGCAGATAGACATTTTGCAAATGGGAGAGCCCAGCACGTGCTGTGCCACTCTGCCATTGCAGAGGCTTCATCTCATTGAGCAAAACTCCAGCAACAAGAGGGCTGATGCGACCCAAGCTGAGGGGGATTCCTGGCTGGATCAGCCTGCTAAATAATTTCTATTCTTCCTTTTAAAAGCCTGCTCCAGTAACCTTCCTCCTCTTCTACCTTCTACCCGCACAGAAAGCACGAGGCTCTGATGTTCCTTCGGAAATGTTTCAGGGCTTCCTGATAGCTTTACAATACCTTGCAGTGAAGTGGCAGATGGGATTCTGGACTAATCAATACACTAACAGAGGCAGGTGCCGGATCACTGATCTGAACTGAAAGAATGAACAGTAAATCCGAAGAATACAAAAATATCATTGGTTCTGTAAAGCAACATGATCTGCAATTTGTTCAGCAAGCAATTCAGTTCCAGGTTTGCAAGCCTGTGCTGTGAGCTCAGCAGGATGAGAGCAGGAGGCCTCTCTCCTCCTGCACCAGACGCTGTGCCTGAGGAGGAGCTGCAGCCCCGATTGCTGCTGCGGGGATTCAAAACCGCAGCTCTTGTGTAAGGCTGAGTACAGGCAGCCCGAGCTGAGCCCAGGGCCCGGGCAGCCTCTGGCTCCCAACACTGTGTTTGCCTTCCCTGGCCTGAATCCACTCTTGATGGAGCCATGACAAGCCCTCCACCAAAAGCCGAGGGTCACCTCACGGGATCAGTGGCCAGAAGGCTGATTGGGCCATTAGATTGCCATGAAGGGACAAGTGCCCAGCTGCAAGGCTGTAAAACCTGGGATACCCAGCTCTGTGTGTGGGAGACGGGGCAAAGGGGACTCAGCAGCCTCAGATTCAGCACCAGCAGAGCCCTGTGACCCCCCACCTCATCTGCTTTGCAGCTACACTCTGAAATCAGGATTGCAGAGGTCCCACACTGAATCAAGACAACCAAAGGGCTCCTAGCAGGGGAGAGGAATCTGTCCTTCCCATTTTCTTAGCAGCCCCTGTGCTGAGTCAATACCCATCACCTATAATTTTTTTTTTTTTTTTTTTACTACTTGAAGACTTCAAAGCCAAACAAAAGACATGCAACAAGTTATAAATTCAAAGGAGATTTTTTTTTCAGGTGTCAAACTGCAGCTGAACTGTAGTTATGGTTATTATACCTGAACAGACGTAAAGCTATAATGTGGATCAACACATTTTATCACAGTCATTCACTGAACACTGAGTCCGTGCAGCTCAGCTATTGCCTTTCTTCAGCCCTGAAAGATTTACCATAGTTTCAGATTAATCTGGAACTTTATTATGTAGTTATTTTAATCTCACTTTATTTCATCACTGCTTGGAGTCCTATTATCAAAGTAAGATCCTGTTAAGATACAGCAATGATGAATGGTGTTAGAACCAGCTAAAACAGTAACTGAATCCAAATCTGTTTTGCTATGTGCAGTAAAAAAATACATCAAGAGAGCCTTTATGATGCATTACAGAGGGCTAAAGGGGTTCCTACACAACCAGCAGCTCTGGGGACAGAGCCTCTCCAGCAGGTTTCCTGCATGACTGCACTGAGTCCTTTGCCTTGCCATAAGGTTTTTGGAGGTGGAATTGCTGTGTAGGTTGAAGGGAGCTCTGAGAGCAAGCCTGGTGCTTGGGGCTGCAGTCTTTGCCCTGTTCGGGTGTTGCTCAGACATTCTCTCGTGGGCGCTTTGCAGCCCAGTTCCTCGGTGAGAAATTCAGGGGAGTGTTGAAGACAGTCAAGTGCTCTAAAGCACAAATTTACATTTCATCCGCCAAGACGTTTAAAGCGTATAAATATCTAAATGCTATCCTGAATCAGAATATTTTTCTAAACTGGGACTGAAAATTTTTAGGACATGCTTAAAAACGTAAGGATGAAAGGGCTCATGTGGCTACTTCGGGAAGAAGCAGGGGAAGGCTGTTCCCCCAGCTGAGCAGCGTCAGCCAGCACAGTGCTCACTGCCAGGGGCTCAGACATTGCCATCGGTGACACACGGAGGGAGGGCTGGATCCAGCCCGATCACAGCCTGTCAGGGCAGGGCTGGGAGGAAGGATTGGCACTGTCCTTTCAGAAACAGGGTGGTCATCTCCTGCCGCAATTCACAGCGCCTGCTGGGACATAGCCAGGCAGCCCCAGCGACAGACAGGGGACGCTGGCTCAGGTCCCCCCCACTGACCTCCCCGCAGTCCCCTCACTCCACACCACAGCTCTGGGGTTTCTGGTTTTCCCTCTTTCCATCATCCTCAGCCCTGCAAAGCCACCATCCCCATGGCACTGCGGGGTCAGTTCCTCGGGCAGGGCCATCGCAGGTGTCCCTAACCCGCACGGCGCCTTGGATTGCTGCGGGATTTGCACTCCTGCGTGGCCACACATCCCCGAGGGCGATGCTCCAGCCCGGTGGACACCGGCATTCCCAGCCGAGCTGCAGGAAGAGATGGATTTAGGTAAGGTGTGAGGAAGCAGACTCCGGCACCGGCAGAGAAGCCCGCGGAGCCGAGCGGAGCCGCGGCAGCACAGCGGGCACCGCCACCCGGTCTGCACCGTCCTCTAGTGGCCACCGGCCCCGCTTCACCGGCCACAGGGCAGGGGGAGCGGGCAGAGTCGGGGCAGAGTCGGGGCAGAGCCGGGGCAGAGCCGGGGCAGCCCCCTTCATCCATCGCACAGCGCCCGCACTGCAGCGCGGTCCCCTCTCCGCCTCTCCCACCCAGGTGAGACGGGACTGTCATCCTTGCGAGAACGACACTGCTGCTGTCACACTGATCACCAGCAAGGCTGGCTCCCGCTTGGGAACTGCAGCTCTTGGCCATCAGACCTCTGCTTCCAACACCTCAGCACGCGGTATCTCCAGCCGAGATGACTAAAATGTAAATCCTCACTCCCCCAGTCTGCAGGAAACTGATGTAAGAAAAGGGACGTGATGATTCACTCACTTTGTACCTCAGAGCCCAACACTCTTTCCCCGAGAGCAGCCCAAGAATGCACCTTGCCACCCACCTAAATATTTGATAAAAGTTAAACACGAGCACCTGTGATTGATGCTTCTCCTCACACACCGCTCCAGCCGCTCTCCGGATAACACGTGGCATTATTGAGGCATCAATTATCTTCAGCACAAGCACAGCTCCATTAGCAGGCCTGCAGCCTGCTCGTTTTGATAAGGTTCACTCTGTGCATTTATCAACAAAATGGGGATAACCAGCAGGACATGGAGTCTGCAGCTTTTAACTCTGTTAGGACAGAGATGACGTTCACATCTCTGCATGCACCATCAACCAGAGCATCCCGTCTGCTGGGGTTTATTTCTCTGAAAGAGGAAGGCAGTTTCACTCTGTTTTTATCTCTTTTGGCTCTATTCTATGCTCCAGAACTCTCTTTTTAGAGGTGCAAGTAGGGCCCAGGGACAGGGCAAAGAAACTGCAGAAATGCAACTCTTTTTATTAACAGGTCTCAAACTTCCTTCATAAACTACACAAGGATAGACTTTTGGCTTATTAATAGCAGTAAATCTCCAAGTCCAATAGGCTTCAGTTAATGAATATTGATTATGATAGTGCTGGAAAAGGCTGGTGTCAGTTGAACCAAGATCCTGTAGCCCTTTTTACCTGAGCAGGGCTGTAAATTAACTGAGAGCTTGTTTTTCAAACTTAGGTAGTGGAAAACACAGGGGTTATTGCTGCACTGTAGCTCTCCCTATTGCAGGGATATGAAACCAACATAATGCTAATAGCAGCAGTCATTTACAGATGTAAATATGCACTTCCCTCTATCTCCCAATGAATATCTTAAAAGTAAGAATCTAAGCTGATTAACAAACATCGTGGCCACCTCAGCCTTTGACTCCCCAGATAAATCACATCATGCTCTTGATGAGCAGCTCTATTTTGCAGCCAGGCTGGGATGACTTTGAATGGAAGCTCAGGAAAATAAACCAAGGGCAGTCCATTGAAAGAGAGACCTTACTGTTACCCTCCGGGGGGGAACCAAGGCAGTGATGGGTGGGGAGGCTGCAGGGTTATGTCAGTGTTTTCATAAAACTATCTTTCATGCTCACTGAAATAGCCCAACAACAACAACAAAAAAACCCAGAATAGCCCTCTCCCCGCTCCCCACATCTGATAAAAATCAAGTAATAACAGGAGTGACTTATGCACTCTCTGCCTGGTACTTCAATCTGGCCTTCCAGTTAATACACCCCATGATTAAAGCATCTATAATCTACAGTCTGTGGAGACCTGTAGAGCAGAAGCAGCAGCAGCAGGTGTGCAGCTGATAAGGGTTGTTCGCTCTGTGCAGATGAAACTTTTAGTATTAATAACTGATGATTTTTTTCCTGATGCCTCCTATTGAGGGGAAAGGGGTGAAAGTTGAAAGATAAAAGCTTGATGAAAGACCAGGTGGAATGTTTTTCCAAGGACAGGCAGGGGCTTAAAGCTATCTCCACCTAAGAGCCGGTTTAAAAATGCTGCTCAGGTAAGCGCAGCATCAGAGCTGGGGGATGAAGTCTCTGGAAGACCTTCAAGGCTTGTCTGAAGTGCACCCAGGCTTTCAGATGTAAGCTCCTCTGAGCTGCCTGTGGTTTGATTGTCTGCACCAAGCACAGTGGGACTGAGCTGGGACTGCCAGGCATCATCACAAAATAATTAAGTCACTCCAGGTCAGCTGCACGTACTTCAAGTAAAGCACAAACAGCAGCATTTCCAGCTCAGCACTGCAGTGTGCTGAGGAATCTGAAAACACCCTGTGCCAGCCTGAGCCTCTGCCTTGGTGTCAGCAGGAGCTGCCACGGGCAGCACACGGGGCACTGGGAATGCTCTGGAAAACATAAATTGCATCCTGCTCCAATCCAGTCACTGCTCAGTGGTACTTGGGATCCACAGCTGGTGCAACACTGGAGATGCTGGTGCCTTTGCAGTCCTCCTCCCAAAAAACACCTCTTTCCAGTGGCATCCCTTTTCCTGGTGCTTGGATAATACTACAGCCTGTGGTATTTGGTCTCAGAAACAAGGCTCTGCCCACAGGCAGCAGAAGGCCACACCACAAGGCAGGAGCTGCTGCTTTTCCCCACCAACTCCATCTGCCCCACGTGCAGGGTGTCCCTGTTTGGTGTCAGGAGACCCCAAAAGGACAGACAGGCACACAGGTCACACAGCCCTTGCTGACACTCTGTTTACCCTCTGTCCACACAGAAGAACCCAATCAAAATTCCTTATTTTCAGCACCTTGAGACCTGGACTTGCCCCATGCCCATGTGGTTTAATACCTGTGCTTTCCAAAAGAACCCAACACTCCTGAGTGTCAAAATGATGACAGATGTGAATGACACTGCTCACCAGCAATTACAGACAGATATACCCCAAGCCAACCTGAATCAAACAAAAATATGCCAAGAAAGCCATTCAACACAGGCATGCATTCTTTTAAACATATTGATTCATTTCATCTGAAAGATGATACACTGACTTCTTTCAAAGTGAGCCACGGGGTCCTCATTGCTACTGCAGAGCACTTCAAGATGTTTACCAAACACATAGAGACAACACCCCATGACACAGGGAGATACATCTTAGAGCTGAAATACAAGGCTTGGGAGAACCTGAACTGAGGTCTCTCGAGTTGAAAATTACATCTCAACCATTCTGCCTTTCTACCTCAGATACCAGAAGTCAAAGAAAGAAGAAAAGCAGGCTGGCCAGGGAGGAGGCAGCATTGCCTTTTCACCAGAGAACAAAGAAAGAGACTTCCAAAGATAAAGAGGAAAAATAGCAATCCTCAGAAATACCTCACTTGAATTCAAAAGCACCAGAAAGAAAAAAGATGTAGAGCTCTACACTGTGAGGACATGTCCACTATTTGGAAAGCATGAAAAAAACTGGATGAAGAAAATGTAACACTTCAGTGTCTCCAAGACAGCTGCAGTGTTCCTTGACTTAACCAGACTTGGCTGCCAGAAATTGCATTTCTTGGCCTCTGCTTTCTTGACAGTAATTTACTCTTCCACAAAATAAGATTTCAAATTAGGCAAGCAGAGTTTAAATCTAAAGAGGTAACATTAAGTTTTTGAAAACGAGTTTTAAAAAAGTCCTGAGTTTGTCTGTGTTGTTAATAATGAGTTTATCTCAAACTTAAAACCTTGGGGGGAACCCTATCAAATGGAATTTTTGCATGACTTCTGGAGTGTACGAAAAATCCAAAGTAACAAAAGCATCCAGTAGCAGTGGAGTTAAAAAGTCATTAGCCCCTGGACACAATCTGGCCAGAGCTCCTAAAACACATGCAGGCTGCAAGCAAAACCACACCAAGCTGCTTATCATTCTGAAGCAAAACTCAAGGATTAGCCTCCCACTGCACATCAGCTGGCCTCCCTGGCTACAGCAGGTACCAGGATTATGTTCACTTCCAAAGCTCATGAGCATTTGGAATCCAGCAACCTTAGAGCATTAGATGGATGTACATGAAGGAACACTAGCTGCATTTCATAGATGGATTTACTGAGCATCCTCTGAGTTGTTAGACAAACCAGTTTCAATGCCTTGAACGTGGGAGTGCTGAGTAAAAGGAAGATAAACATCCCTCTGAAGATGAGCTTAAAAATGCATATAAAAATATAATTATAATACATCAGGTGTTTACACTTATGTATTGAAGACATTTATTACAAACAGACTGTCAAGCTCTCATATAAAAGTAACACATGTGAAAAATAAGAGCAGTCAGAGACTGCAATTTCCCTCAGTCCCATGGAGCAGCAGTGAGATGTCTGTTGATGCAGCCCCTGGTCACAGCCAGCACCAGCAGTTCGGGGGAAGAGCTGGGATCCCAGTCGGGAACAAGTCCAGAAACCCTTGCTCCAAGGAAAAATCCCTCCCAAATACCAGGTGGCAGTATGCAAGTGTGAGAAACACAGCAAAGTCCATCCAGGGGCAGTGGCAAGGGTCACTGAAGATGGCTGCAGCTCTGCCAAGCACTCCAGCTCTCTTCACAGGAGCACATGGGAGCTTTGTGCATGTCCCTAAGATCCAACTGCTGACAGACGTGTTTTGATAAGAGATGGCATCAGTCTAAACTGAAGTGCTCTGCAAAAATATCATTTTTCTTCCCAAACAAACCTCGTACTTGCTCAAACTCCAGGGGCACATCAACGGCCTTTTTCTTTACTTCTTTATCAAAAAGCTACAAAATAAAAACCAGAAAATATTGTCAAAACTCAGTACAAGCTCTTCATCCCGATAAGACTGCTCACTCTAAAGTCTTAAAAGATCCAGCAAATAAACCCTTCAAATAAAAGCCAGCTCTGCCACCACTGTTGCTCATGTTCTGTTATTTAACAGACCATTTTCCTGGTTTGCCCTGGTTCTGGGTAACCAAGTCAGTGTAGCTCCCTCCCCAGCAGCAAGGCAAATGAACAGAACATGGCTGCTGCATCCAGAATCTCCTTTCCTCTGGTTCCAGTCATTCTACAAAGGCACAGCAGCATTACCTCATAAGCTGAGAGCTCCAGGAGCCCTGATATGTCATCCTCCATTTCCGACAGGGACTGGTTCAGGACAGCAGCTGCCTTGGCCACATCTGGGTGATAATGGCTCTGGAGAGACTGAGGAAGCAAGACAAACAGGAGATAATCTAATAAATGCAGGGATATGTCAAGCAGGTTCTTGTGAGAGGGGCTTGCCCACTGCCAACACATGTCAAGGAAGCAACAAGGGTGGAAGAGACCCATACCAGACCCAGATGCTCATTTTGGGATGACATACCTGAATCTCCCAGAGAGAGCTCTCCAAAGCCCTGCTTTGAGATGGCTCCTCCTCCTCCATAACATACGGATCTTCTGACATATCTAAGGAAATAGGAGATACAGAGCTAATACCTCCTGTGTGATGAATGTAAACCCAAAGGGAACAGAGGACCAGTCACTCAGACTTCACTACACCTGCAAGGCTCAACAAAGTCACCCCACAGGTCTTGTCACTCTCTCCAAAGTACACCAGGAATACAAGGGGTTGGATATTAAGTGCCTAGTCCTGTGTTACTGTTGGCTTATTTTATAACATATGATGGCAACTGTACGACCAGCTGCTCCTTCCCAAGTCATTTATGGTCCAGGAACAAGCTGACACCTCCCAGCACAACCCAAGAGTCACTGCTGGCAGCACTACAGAACCATATTACTTTTAAGGAGCACAGGAACCTTCCACAAACTCAAGGGACAGGACAGAGGGATCCTTCCAAACCTCAGAATTGGGACGTCCCCTCTTCCTCCACATGAATGCTGCTCTTTATGCTGTCTAAAGGCACACCACAACTCCCCTCTTACCTGCTGGCCCTGCTGGTCTGTGCACCAGCACCCTGCAGGCGGGGTGCCTCCGGAAGAGGTTACAGATGAAGGGGATGATCATGAGGAGAGCCTCGGGAGGGGCCGTGAGGGCCAGCCGGGCCAGCCGCTTGATGAATGCCGCCACCAGGTACGCTGGCAAGTGCCTGGGGACAAGGGACAGGAGGGAGCAGCCTGCTGAAGTCCTGCCAGGGAGCCAGCAGCCTCAGCCACCCCAGCAGCACGTCAGGTTAGACATCAGCAGGCTCTTCAGACATTTTTGGCTATGGACTAAAGAGAAGCTTTAGGAATCTTGCTTTTAAGCAGCAGTATAGGGTCTTGTGTTCTCTCTGGAACAAATTTTTGGGGGAATTTACATTCAGTGCATGAATAATCTCAGATCACTGTGAGATTCAATCCTGACATGTGGCACCATCGTGCCAAGCACAGCCCCTGTACATGGCCATTCTTCTGGCAAACTTTATTCAGTCCTTTTATAAACTTCTGAGTGCTTGGCCAGGCAACCTTAGTTATATTCTTCTGCCATTGTTTTGTGGGTTTAATTAATACGTAGGCCATGGTGTTAAATTTACATAACAGTTCCAAGCACTGCAGCTGTTAATGGGAACATAAAGCTGCTGTGTAGTGTAAATGTGCAGCATAATTCTTTTTTTTTTTCTGATGGTAAAAATGCAAATTTCTAACAGCAATCAGCTCATTTAGGCACCTTCTTCACGTCAGAAGAGTCAGGATAAAAGATGACAATTTTCAGTCACTCAGACTTCACTACACCTGCAAGGCTCAACAAAGTCACCCCACAGGTCTTGTCACTCTCTCCAAAGTACACCAGGAATACAAGGGGTTGGATATTAAGTGCCTAGTCCTGTGTTACTGTTGGCTTATTTTATAACATATGACAGCAACTGTATGACCAGCTGCCTATCCAGTTTCTTCCCTGTGTACAATGAACTGACAGCATCAAGACAGGCTGTCAAACACTTTACATTTCAGTGCTTTATGTCTGCAAAAAGCCATCCATTTATCAACAGCTTTCTAATCTATAAAAAGCCTGCAAATTTTACTTTTCCATATTTACAAAGACAAGACAGAAAATTCATCACTTTCAGCCAAAGTGGAACAGAGATCAAAAACACATCCATAAGCACTTGCAGCTCAAACTCTGATAACTAACTGCAATTCTTCCCTTCTGAAAATCTATGGCTGTGAGGCAAATCTTCAAAAATAGCACATGAAAAATTACATGCCACTACAGTAACACTCTTGGATTCAGTTTTCTCTGTAAAAATGTATCTAATGCAGCAGGCACACTGAATACATTATATCCAGACGTGTGGGAGACTGTTCAAGAACAGAAAAGCAGGAGGAAAATATGTGAGCATACATAATAAAGATGCTACTTACGAGGAAGACAAAAACAGATCAGTCAGGTGGAAAAAGCGAGCTCGGTACTTCACGTGATAGATGGAAGGGTCTAACAGACTGTACAGCTTCTTGTAAAAGTCAGGATACTCCCTGTTGAAAAAAAGGAAAAATACAACATCCACTGGTGGTGTACAGAGGAACTGTGTCTCCATGTTTTTGTGCTTTCATTAAGACCACCCCAGCCCACTGCTGTGCTCTGTTTAGCTCTCTTAGGCTTCCCTCTACAGTCCCCACTTGAAAACAAGCTGCAAGGTGAATTTATGGCTCTTGCAGTGCCCAGCCATCTTCAGGGGGTGAAGCCATGTCCACTGACTGCAAATGGTACAGGATGCAGTGAAAGGGACACCAAAGACTATGGCTTCACTCTGTAATCAGATCAATGGAAATTGATTTTTACGTGCTGAGCAACCACAGTCTAGAGAAGAGGATATTTAGGTTCAGTTGTAAAGAAATCAGACAGCCAAAAAAGCTCAGCATCCAAACAGCTGAGCCTCTTGTGCAGTTTGGCTTTCTCATGGGGGAATTTCAAAGCCTGAAGGTGTGGTGCATCCACTTCAGTTCCTCTTACATAAAGACATAAATGCAAAAACCTCATGTTCCTTTACACAAAATGCTCTTTTTACTTACAAATTATGCTGATGAATCAGAATAAATAACCCATTTAGGGCTAGAAGACTGATTGCTCCACCTGTAAGAAAGCAGGCAGATATCAACACAATAAAAATAATCCGAAAAAAAATCATCCTCAGGTTTTTTCTATAATAAAATCTTCCCAGAAGGAACACAAAACTGAGTACCTGAAATTAGAGCCAGTGTGATGGCTGAAAGGTGAAACAATTTAATCTACACCCTTACAGAGCCTCCCAAGTTTCTTACAAGGATTGAGCTGGAGTTTGGCAGAACAAATGTTCTATGACTGAAACACATAAATGTGCTGTTTTAATTCCTCAGCAAAGCCACACTGGGGAGGCAAAGGTCTGCTCAGAAAGGACATTTCTGTAGGAACCTGTGGATGCAGCCCAGGCATCAGCAGCACTGGCTGAACTCTATATTTAAAATAAATCACTCCAGTATTCTACCCTTCCCAAGGCCTTAAATATGATTTTCCTTACACACAAGGAGCAATCACATTGACAAACACAGGTAAAATTATCTCACTTTCAGGGACAATGGAGTTCACCCTAGTTCCTTAGCTCCACCCCAGCCAAAAGTACACGTATTCCATCATCCAGGCTGTGGTGCTGCATCCAGCAGAGCTTCCAAGCCCATCTGCCCCATGCTGCAGGTACCACAAAGGACAAAAGGCTGTTCTCACTCACCTATGCCATAAGCCACTGTCAAGAAGTCCATCATGAGAGTGGGCTCGTTCATGTAAGGCAGGATGGAGTCGTGCAGAATGACAAGAACCTTTCTGTAAAGGCCAGTGGGCAGCTGTGAAGGACAAAACCACACAGTGGAACAAGCACTGCAGGGAGAACTCAGAGAGCAGCAGCAACCTGTGGCTAAAAAGGCAATGCACAAGCAGAAGGGAACATGCCAGGACAATACAGAACAGCTTGCAGCAGCAGTTCCCAAATGGGAGAGTTTACAAGTGACACCAACTAAGTTCATTCAAGAAGCAGGTGCTCACAACTAACAGTGGCATCACTCAGATGGGGAAAATCACCAGGAGAAAGGCTGGGGAAACTTCACCTTGTGAGCAGAGGTTGTTATGCTGCAGATCACCCTTATGGGCACACATGCTTAAGGTGGGGAAAAAAGGCTGAGAGTAAGGAGAAGAAACAGGCCAAATAAGAGGTCATGTTTCTTGGCAGAGTGATCCAACAGAAATGATCACTGGGCTGTTCTCATCCAACATTCAAAACTGGGGTCCTACCAGCAGCTCTGTGCAAGGTTGGACACAACTGCTAAGGATCAGCAATACTTAAGTTAAAGAGTGATACAGATCAGTGGCAGAAGTAACACTCACCTTGTGCTTCAAAAAAGTCAGCCACATTCTTTCAAACACCTGCTTGTGTGCCTTAAAACAGAATTGCAAACAGTGAGTTAAACACAATGCTCTAGACAAAGCTCTATTTCAAACAGATAAAATCTCAATTCTAATGCACCACATGAACAGTTACCTGCAGCTTTGAAAGTTTCAACTCCTCACGGTTATCTAAGAAGAAAGGGAAAACAGATGTTGAACTTGAAATGGATGTTTGAAAAATCAAGACAACCTTTATTTACGCTAAAAATTTTGGCTGAAGTACTTATCTTGATACATGACAGACCCCTCTGTAGACCGAGTAATGTGGATTTTTAACACTGTTTAGAATCAGGTGATCAAAGAAGCAGATATTCTTCATCAGCAAACAATAATACAGTCTTTACACACTAAAAATCTTAAACCTGATTCTCCTTTTCACACACAGTTCATCATGAAGAGTTTACTAACCTTGCTTGACCATGAATTTGACCATCTCAGACTCTTTGTTTGGCATGTTAATGGGTGAGATGAGGGAAAATACGTTCTGCTGGTAAAAAGGCAGCGGCCTCTGAGAAAAAAGCATATTAACAAACATGAAGCAAGTTCCACAACAGACAGCAGGATGCTGGGCTTCAATATTGCCCTGTTTCCAAGTACTGGATATATTTAGGAAAGAGAAAGGGAAAATGTTGATGACTGAACTACATGCTGGTATATTCTCTATTGCTGCATTTAACTCAGTATTACTTGTTTATCCAACACAAAACCTGTCTCTGTACTAATTCAGGTTTAACAAAACTGGTGGATCCAGTAAAGGAAACAGATTCTTCCTCTGCACCAGAGTAAAGAGAATCAAAAGTTCTCTGTGTGTCACCCAAGCTGTAGAGATTTGGGTAAAACAGAAGCTAGAGCTTAGACCAGAAAGAACAACAGTATGTGTCTTGAAATACTTTCAATTTCAGAGTAAAGCCAGTCTTGGCATACTGACACACATAAGAAAAAAATCAATGCCTTCAGTGGGCACACTCCTTTCTCTGGCTTCCAAATATTTCCACATACCACTAATCCCTCCTTGCTTCACCCACGAGATACACAACCCAGAGCAGCTCATCCAGAGCTACCTGACCAGCAGCAGTTTGTTACCTCCTTTGTCTTTTGCGTGACTTGCCCGATGCTGGCAGTGACAGCCTTCATGACAAAGTACCGCACATCGTCATACTCCATGTACTCCTGAAAGCGCGAGATCAGGAGTGAGGCGTCCTCGTTGATGGGAAGCAAACCATCAACAACTACCTAACAAAGGATTTGGAAAGGAAAGCAACAAGTCAGTCTCTTACCCCACTGGAGCACAGAGTGAGATGGCTGAGCGGACATGAGCTCCCGTGCCATCAGGTCACAGACAGGAAGGATTTTTCTGTTCTGCAGCTTACCTTAAGAAGGTCACAAGGAAAAGTTAAAGTTCCCTTCCACTCTATTTTGATCAATGGATATTGTGCCTCCAATTCAACAAACTTCATGAGCGTGCAAAGTGCCAACTCCTTTAAAAAAAAGAAAGCAACATCACAAAAAAACCCCCACCTACTACACAAGAACACCACGGGTCAGACCCAAAGGAGGCAACTTTCAAAAGCAGGAAGAATGAACTAAGATATTATTCCCTAAGAAAGCTGCATGGCAGCTGGTGAGCCAGAGCACCAGCCTTGTCTTACAGCACTGCCTGTCCTCCCACACTGAAATATGGGGCAATAACCTCAAGGAACAGCCCCCCCGTGAACCCGTGGGGCAGCAGCGGGCTCAGGACCTACCTTGACCTGGAATGCGTCGTGCCCCATGAGCTCCCCCAGGCAGCCCACGCAGTCTCTGTAGCGGTGCCTCATCCATATCCTGTACTTGTCCTCGGCGCTGTAGTTCTCTGTGAGGGAGAGACACACACCGACGGGCTGGGCTCGGGCAGGGCCGCGCCTGTCCCGGGCAGCGCCGCGGGGCCCCGCTCCGTGCTCACCGGCCAGAGAGGCGTCCTGGTCGGGCAG